>OY744552.1:35291070-35306070 GCA_963556195.1 Sepiola atlantica | reverse complement strand
CTACACAATTTTACAATGTTATGTAATACCTGTATCAAGATGGTCTGGTGGAAACTCCGTATCATATAATAAAAAAATAAATATATATGTGTAAAAAAAAACGTAATCATATGATCAAAAATAAAAAAGATATCAGCATTTTAAATTAGTTCCAATTTATCTGCCCGACCCTGTATATATATATGTGTATGTATACATTGTATTAAGGGTGAAACTACTTAATTTGTTCCACCATTATATGTCTTATTTGCTCCCACTTGTGTCTATCCGTCACACCTCTGCATTGTATTGCCTTCTAAGTATCCCATTTATATATACTAATAAACAATGTTTCAAGCAAACTACATAAACCTCTTATATAGGTATAGAGATAGATAGATATAGAGATAGATAGTTAGATATAGAGATAGATAGATATAGAGATAGATAGATATAGAGATAGATAGAGAGAGAGATAGAGAGATATAGAGATAGATAGAGAGAGAGATAGAGAGATATAGAGATAGATAGATAGATAGATAGATAGATAGATAGATAGATAGATAGATAGATAGATAGATAGAGATAGGTATCAAAAAGTAAAGTAGTCGACCATAGTCGAGGGAGATCCGAAGGTCCCCCTTTTCATTAGCTACTACACGCAGATGTAGGGGAGGGCGCCACTCTTTTCCCATGATTACTTATCCTGGACCTAATAATGCTAAGTGTTTATCGTTTCGTTGCTAAGACCGGGAAACGCGGAATAGAACTTTTTATCGGGATTAGGCTTGAGTGTGTGGTTTTATTAATCATAGCCGTCGACGACAAGTGGTGTGCGTAGGTGGGCGGGTGGTAATAAACGGGGCCGGAGGGGGGTGTATTGCCCGACTCATCGTCGATGGTGAAACAGCAATTACTTTAAAGGCGAAGAGCTGTATTGATAGCACACTGTCTTTGATAAATCAAAGTATGTAGAGTGGTAGTTGGTGTGAGTTGAATGTCGGAGATTGTAGGTCGCCATTTTTTAAAGTGAGGCCGTGTCTGTATTCATCTGACTGTGCTGGCTTGAAATGAAGATGGAAAATAGGGTCACCAGGTTCCAAATCCAATACCAATATCTTCTCTACAATTAAATCAAATTTGATTTAACAGTTTCGTTAAACCGAACAGGAACATAACAATATAAGGCAAGTTGGTTTGGCAGGTACACATTAGAGTAGAAATGTAATTGAGTCCGGGTTGGTCTCCAGTCTATTCCCGCCTCTCGTCACCATTGATGAAAAGCAAGAGGAAATGCCGCGTCTGTTTAAATTGGTTTCTCGACAGGAACTGAATCATGTTCTAACGCCAAACATCTATGGGCGGAAACGGAAAGCGAAGCATGTGCAGACGTGTTCGAATTGCCTGATATTATTTCTACGCGAGTTTTGATATGCCTGTTTTAGCCAACCGAACTACAACTAATCACTAAGCAACAGATTACGTGTAAACACGGAAGAAAATAGATCTCAGTCATGTAACTGCTACAAGTCTGTTTCTTTTTGAGCATAGGAGCAAAGTGTAGTATCATGGCCCCCGTTCAATCTTGAAAGACAATGGATACCCACTGTAATCGTGGCTGCGCGTGTAATTGTGAAGCAATGATTGCGGAATCTCCAAAAACGCCTGTCCTGGATCGGCACTGCTTGATTCCAGTGGCAAGTAGAAGTCCAAGACGACTGGAAACAATGCCGGGATAAGCGGAGAGCACATAAATCACCTGGTACTCCCAAAAGGTCACCCATTTAGGACTGACCAGACTCAACGTTGTTTGACTCCGGTCATCAAACGGGAATCGGCAAATCAACGTAATTATTCCATATATGTGCAACGTGTAAATATATGTTCTGATACTACACTTCATCATTTCTATCTTCGAGCAGTAAAGGAAAAATCATTCTAGACTGAGACAATTTTTATTTTGGTCCCAATCTACAGTGCCCCTTTTTGGGGAGCTGTATTTTCCTCATATTAAAAGCCGACCGTGTGTCTAACTTTGCCCTCGTGAGGAGGCGGGGAAATAGAAAACTAATTGGGGGAGGGGTTGATGTCGAACAAAAGTTGCTAATCGATCCCTAGCAAAGAGAGGGGGGGGGAGGGGTTGATGCTTTATTCTAGATCCCTAACAACAAATTGACCGTTCAAGGTGGTTGGAAAATCAATCGCATAACACTGGGATTATACTTTTATACGAGCCGAAGTTTAACAGTCATAAATACTAACATTTATTTTCTCTCTCGAAGAACTGCCCCTATGAAGTGATTTGGTCACAAACTGACCAATCAGCTTCCGGGGCTCATTAATTTCAACCGTTCCTTGAATGACTACTTTACTCCCTTTGGGAATTATGGACAGCAGCCAGGGAGTTCCCTGGCACGAATCAACAAAGTCGTCGATCTCTTTGACCACTGCCTTCGTCCACTGGACAGCCGAGCAAAACTATTCTCCACCGGAAGAAATACAGCTCGAAGAAAAGCGACAGCCAACTTTCTTTTTTTATTCTTTTCTTCAATTGGGCACTGACCAACTTTCTCCAACCTACACCCAACGGTGTAGGTAACTAAATAAATATCTTTCGTTGTTTGTTCTTAAAAAAGGTTTTGTTTTTCTTTCGTGTGACAACCGTTTTAGTTGTTGCAAATAATATTATAGAAGTTTGTCTTAATAATCTAAGATGACCCTTTATAGAAGTACTAGCAAACGCCATAGAAGATGCTTGACTAAGATCAATCTTTGGTTCCTCCTTGTAAGGAGAGTAGAAAGTGACTAACTTTTACTTTCGACAGCCTCGTAACTCTCGCTTCCCTTATTTTGTCCTTTAGTCCTCACATTCGATGATTCTGACAAAGTGGAAAGAATTGCTGTTTTCTGGATTGGAATCTACCCATCTAACACTGGCTAACTTTTGACCTTGAAGTAGTATTCAGTTTTAGCTCCCACCATCAAGTGGTTTCATGCCTTGTCTGGAGCAATTTCCATAAAAAAAGACATTCGCAGTGGGAACCCATTTTGCAACCACATCGGAAAAAGACCCCCCCCTCCATGTGCCTAATGCCATGTGGAATCTTTATGGACAGAGCTTCTTTGCAAGGTCTTCCTGTCTGTGGAACACATTACCGCGGGACTGCTTACTTGCTGATTACAATTTGGTCGTCCTAAAATCTAGTCTCGACAAATTCTTGTAAAAAACAAAAAAAACGGCCCATAATTAATAATCAGTTCAGACTATCGATCAATGTTAGTACTCCCATAGTTTTCCTGGTACTACCGGATCAGGCTGTCTGAAGTTACCGGCTCCCTCACCTAAAATGCACCTACATTGATGTTATCGTTTTTTTCCTTTCCTTTGCAAAACTCAATCATGTTCTGCGAAGCCCAAAATAAAAACAACAATTTTCCTGTACAAAACACCATGAATAAATATCTGAAGATAAAAAAAACTTGAAGCATAAAAACTGTTAAAAAAATGACCGTATTCGGCATTACATATCCTGAAAAGGGTTGATATGCCGTAAAACAAACAAACCAAATAAAACACCATGAATAAATATCTGAAGATAAAAAAACTTGAAGCATAAAAACTGTTAAAAAAAATGACCGTATTCGGCATTACATAACCTGAAAAGGGTTGATATGCCGTAAAACAAACAGACCAAATAAAACACCATGAATAAATATCTGAAGATAAAAAAACTTGAAGCATAAAAACTGTTACAAAAATGACCGTATTCGGCATTACATAACCTGAAAAGGGTTGATATGCCGTAAAATAAACAAAACAAATAAAACATCATGAATAAATATCTGAAGATAAAAAAAAACTTGAAGTATAAAAACTGTTTAAAAAATGACCGTATTCGGCATTACATAACCTGAAAAGGGTTGATATGCCGTAAAACAAACAGACCAAATAAAACACCATGAATAAATATCTGAAGATAAAAAAACTTGAAGCATAAAAACTGTTACAAAAATGACCGTATTCGGCATTACATAACCTGAAAAGGGTTGATATGCCGTAAAACAAACAGACCAAATAAAACACCATGAATAAATATCTGAAGATAAAAAAACTTGAAGCATAAAAACTGTTACAAAAATAACCGTATTCGGCATTACATAACCTGAAAAGGGTTGATATGCCGTAAAATATACAAACCAAATAAAACACCATAGATAAATATCTGAAGATAAAAAAAAACTTGAAGCATAAAAACTGTTACAAAAATGACCGTATTCGGCATTACATAACCTGAAAAGGGTTGATATGCCGTAAAATATACAAACCAAATAAAACACCATAGATAAATATCTGAAGATAAAAAAAAACTTGAAGCATAAAAACTGTTACAAAAATGACCGTATTCGGCATTACATAACCTGAAAAGGGTTGATATGCCGTAAAATATACAAACCAAATAAAACACCATAGATAAATATCTGAAGATAAAAAAAAACTTGAAGCATAAAAACTGTTACAAAAATGACCGTTTTCGGCATTACATAACCTGAAAAGGGTTGATATGCCGTAAAACAAACAAACCAAATAAAACACCATAGATAAATATCTGATGATAAAAAAAACTTGAAGCATAAAAACTGTATAAAAAATGACCGTATTCGGCATTACATAACCTGAAAAGGGTTGATATGCCGTAAAACAAACAAACCAAATAAAACACCATGAATAAATATCTGAAGATAAAAAAAAACTTGAAGCATAAAAAACTGTTACAAAAATGACCGTATTCGGCATTACATAACCTGAAAAGGGTTGATATGCCGTAAAACCAAACCAAACCAAACCCATAATTTTCCTAATCTTTCAGTTGACAATGATTTCAGTCTCATTAACCCTTATCCTCAAGTGCCTCTTGGCCTTGATAAGGAGTGACTCAATAGTAAAAAAAAATGTTAGTTCAAGTGAAAAGAGCTTTAAATTTTTTTATTTTTTATTAATCGTAGCCGTCGACATCAAGTGCGTGTTAGGTAGCAGGGGCAATAATGGGGCGAGAACATTGCCCAACTCATTGTTGTGGGAGAACAACAGTTTCTTTTTCAGGTTGAGAGCTGTATTGTTACCATACTTTGATTTTGTCTGCCTCTTTTGGAACATATACACTATTTTTATAATGAGTCACCCCTTATCAAGGCCAAAAGCCACTTGAGGATAAGGGTTAATGAGATGGATGCATTTTCAGCTGAAAGATTAGGAAAATTATGGGTTTGGTTTGGTTGTTTTGTTTTACGGCATATCAACCCTTTTCGGGTTATTTAATGCCGAATACGGTTGTTTTTATAATAGCTTTTATGCTTCAAGTTTTTTATATCTTCAAATATTTATTCATGGTGTTTGATTTTGTTTGTTTGTTTTATGGCATATCAACCCTTTTCGAGAGAATTTGAAAGGGTGCTAAAAGAATTTCTAAACTAATAGGTCCAGCACTGTCTGCCAAGCTCCAGCCCCTGTCGCATCACCGCAGTGTGGCATCCTTGTGCTTGTTTCACAAGTACTTCTACGCAATATGCTCCGATGATCTTACTGCACGTGTACGCCTTAAATGAAAATATCCCGGAACCATCCGACTTGCAGCAAAATCACACCCCTTCACTTTACATGTCCCTAGATGCTGGAAGATTTTCTACTCTAATAGCTTCTTTTCTCGGATCGCTTGCCCGTGGAATTCCTTTTCTGCTCACTGTTTCCTCGACCGTACCAATATGCATACATTTAAATGTAATGTGAACAAACATGTTGCTGCCCATCCCCCCATCCAGGTTTCTCCTATTGATCTGGTCCCTATCATTGTAGCCACATACGCTTTCATTGACACTATGTCTTGTTTGGGGTGAGCAAATGTAAAGTAAGTGTTGAATGAACAAAGTTGTATTTTTTAATGGAAATCGCTCCTGACAAGGCATGAAGCCACTTGATGTAAGGAGCTACAATAAACAAATATGATTATCGCAAATATGGGAGATGCCGTAGTCTTGAAAATACCAAATCTATAGGTAGGAGGAAAACAGTCAGCAGAAAGAGAGTTTCACAAGTCAGCAGTTCTTGGAAAGAATCTACTGGAATAGGAAGCTGTATTACAATGAGGTATCAAAATAGAGAATTGATGGAGACCACTACACCAACGAGTCAAACGAGCTGGACCAAAAGAAGCAAGGAATAGATCAAACAATTCTGAAGAACACATTCCATAATATTATTCATAGAAAAGACTGAGACTAGCAACACCACGTCCGTGAAAGAGAGAGGGTACAGAGAAGAAGAAACGGTAGAGCCAATCAAATTACAGATAAGTTTCTGCACCTTATCAAGAACCCTCAAATGAGACAGAGATTCACCAGCCCAAATATGATAACAGTACTCCATACATGGGCTGATTGTGGATTTGTAGAGATAGAGAATAGCCTCAGGTGTGAGAAAGTGTTTGGAACGATAGAGAGAACCGACTTTACGAGTAGCAGAAAGAGCAATGGATCTAATGTATGAACTTCAAGAAGGATTTGATGAGAGAGAAAGACCAAGAAGTTTCAGAGTCGATTTCTCATCAAAAGCAGACCCATCCATGAGAATCTTAGGAAAAAAATTGTGAAATATGCGAAAATACGGAATAATAGAACCAAATAGATAAAACAACGAATATTTTTTTTAATACGGCCATTCAATATGCAATATAGCGATTAAAATGTTCAATATGCGCGTATAGAAATTAAAATGTTAAATATGGGCGTATAGTAATTAAAATGTTAAATATGGGCGTATAGTAATTAAAATGTTAAATATGGGCGTATAGTAATTAAAATGTTCAATATGCACGTATAGCAATTAAAATGTCCTGTATTCCCCCATAGCGACTAGAATATTCAATATGCACCTATAGCGATTTAAATATTCAATATGCGCGTATCGTGATTAAAATGTTTTATATGTGCGTATAGCGAGTAAAATGTTCAGTATTCGCATACAACGATTAAAATGTTCAATATGCGTGATTATCGATTAAAACGCTCAGTATGTGCATATAGTTATTGAAATATTTAATATGCTCGTATTTCGATTAAAATGTTCAATATGCGCGGATAGCGATTAAAATGTTCAATATGCGCGGATAGCGATTAAAATGTTCAGTATGCGTGTATAGAGATTAAAACGTTCAGTATGTACTATAGCAATTAAAATGTTCAATATGCGTGCATGGTAACTAAAACGTTCAATTTGGACGTGCAACGGTTAAAATATTCAATATGCGCATATAGTGATTACAATGTTCAGTATGCGCGTATAGCGATTTAAACGTTATTTTTAACTTAGCGTGACAGACGAACGAAACGGGAAAAGTAAGAAAGACAAAGAAAAAGAAAAACAAGAACGAGACATAAAGAATGAAGGAAAGAAAGTATGAAGCAAGAAAGAAAAAAAGAAGAAAAAGAAAGTTAAAAAGATAAAAAAGAAAAAGAAGGAAAGATGAAAGAAAATTAAAAGAAAAAGAAAAAGAAGGAAAAAGTAAAAAGAAAAAAACGCAGAAAAGAAAGAAGGAGGAAAACATGACGAAAACATGATACTACAATTGATCTTTTCGGTCCTCGGATAGTGAAGGAAATCCTTCTAGACTAAGGCATTTTTTTTTTACCTAATCCAGAATGCCTCTTTTCTAGGGAATTGGAGTTTCCTCACATTAAAAACCAACCCTGTGTTTAACTCTGCCCTCGTGTGGGGGTGGGGGGAGTAAGTAGAGACACTTCAGACGGAGAAAATGAAATGAAAAAAAAAAGAAAAAAGAAAGGAAAGAAAAAAGAAAAAGTGAAAAAAAAAGATAAGAAAAAGAAATCCCGTTTTTACGTTTCTACCCCCCTCCACTAATTTGCATACCCCTCTCCCTCCACTAATTTGCATACGCCCGCGCACACCGACCCCCTCCCCCTTATCCACAGTTGCCCACCGACCCCAGGGGTCAGGGAGAGTGGGGCGCAAGGGATGCCGAATGCAGGTGCTGTCGTCGATTGGTCGCTGATCGGTCGACCAAATCACCTCCTCCCTCTACTGACGCTGACTATCGATCCTGAACGCTTCAGTAAATCCGAGTCGACACACTTGGGAAAAGAAAAGAAAGCGACGAAGCTGGTCAACTTGTATAGCCGGGTGGGTCATATATATATATATATATATATATATATATATATATATATATATATATATATATATATATATATATATATATATATAAGTATAAAAGAAAGAAAGAAAGAAAGAGAATTTTGAAAAAAAAAAAAAGGTGATCTGAAAATAGTCAATTCTGAAGATGCGAGTTTACGCGAGAAGTGCATATCATTCAAAGCCGGCGTTTTGTGAAGCGCAGTAAATAAATCTCCCAACTGATCAGTTCTCATTGAAGTTTTCCTCGACGTGACCGCTGGGAGCAAAGTGCAGTATCTGTTCTGATGCTACAATTCATTTTTCTGTCCTTGATCAGTGAAGGAGAAATCCTTCTAGACTGAGGCACTTTAAAATTTTGTCCCAATCCATAGTGCCTCATTTGGGGGAGCTGGATATCCCTACATTAAAAAAAATCGACATTGTGTTTAACTCTGCCCTCGTGGAGAGGCAAATAAATAGGGACCACAAACACAACAAAAATAAGTCCAGTAGATGAACAATATCTGAAAAAAGAAATGATTAAATTTTCGAAAGATTCAAACAAATTGGAAAATAGTTTCAAAACAACAACAACAAAAACTGATAACAACTTTCAAATCCAATATAATTTTTAGACTAAAAAAAAAAACAAAAACGATAAAAAACAAACAAATAGACAAACAAACAAAAAAAGAAGATAAATTTATAAAGTAAGCGAACACGCGCGAAAGAGGAAGTAAAAAAAAAAAAACTTGATGACCGGGTGTCACGGATAAGAGAAAGAAAGAAAGAAATGTTTTAATCAAACAAACAAAAGAACATAAAAGAAAGACTTACGAAAGTGATCTAAAAAAAAGTAATAAAAAAAGCAGGATTTTACGAAAAGTTCGTGTCGCATCCGTCGTACTAAAAAAAGGGGTCCGCGCGTTTCCATTTGGATATTTCCCTCAACGCGGAAAAAAACCCAACAACAGTAAAAGAAAAAAGATTGAAAAATTATGAACAAAAAGTCAATCGATTATCGAATGAATGAATGAAAACTTATTAAGAACGATTGTTCTACAAAGTTACGGACAAATCAAACAACGGGTTTGCTTAAAATGCTATTTCAAACTTATGTGTGACGGGCAGACACAAAATATATTTTAAACATATGTAACAGACAAAAATTATATTTTAAACTTCTATTTAACAGACAAAAATTATATTTCAAACTTCTATGTAACAGACAAAAATTATATCTCAAACTTCTATGTAAAAGACAAAAATTATATTTCAAACTTCTATGTAACAGACAAAAATGATATTTCAAACTTCTATGTAACAGACAAAAATTATATCTCAAACTTCTATGTAACAGACAAAAATGATATTTCAAACTTCTATGTAACAGACAAAAATTATATTTCAAACTTCTATGTAACAGACAAAAATTATATTTCAAACTTCTATGTAACAGACAAAAATGATATTTCAAACTTCTATGTAACAGACAAAAATGATATTTCAAACTTCTATGTAACAGACAAAAATTATATTTCAAACTTCTATGTAACAGACAGACACAATTTTTTTTTCAAACTGATATTCAACAGACAAACATTCTATTTTAAAGTTATATGTAACGGATGGACAAAAAAATTAATTTACACTTATATGTAACAGACAAATCGTAGGACACACACACACACACACACACACACACTCACACACACATACATATATATATATATATATATATATATATATATATGTTTAATTCCATTAAATTCTAACTCCTCTGATGATTGAAAAAAATATTCTTAGAATACTATTTTTCCAAAAAATTAATTGGCTTCTCAAAAATATATTTGCGTTGTTAATGCATAAAACGTAACCCAATTTGAATTCCCAATTTTAAAGCTGTTAAGTTCAATAAAGACTCACCGCCAATTAAAACAATATTAAAAAAAAAAACTATGAAAAACCTTTACTTTTTCGGATTCTTCTTTCTTACCTTCGAGATTTTGTTTGTCGTCGATGCACAAACCGACGCCACAATAAACACGGACATGCTTTCCACTGATTTACCGTTAACTCTGGCCACCTCTGACTCGACTCTTGACTCTCAACCGTCGACAATGACGAGTCAGACGACAGAGGTTTCATCGGAGCTGGCGACTTCAGTGGGAGTCCCAGAAGCATCTAGTACGACGTCGTTTTCGTCCACAGAATCATCTACAGGTGAAACATCCATCCAGACTACAGACGAGAGCACAACAGGGACAACATACACGCAGACCATAGAAACGCACACGTTGCAATTAACGGGGCAGACTATAGTGGATGGAACGATAACTGTTGAAAATGGATTGACAACTGCCACATTATCACCGACAACAGAAGAATCGACGACGACGTCGGTGGACGCAATAACTACTTCTACCTCATCACCGACAACAGAAGAATCGACGACGACGTCGGTGGACGCAATAACTACTTCTACCTCATCACCGACGACAGATGATGTGACAACGTCGGCAATGTTACCCACTTCTACAATAGATGGGAGTGCGATAACGACTGAAACAACTTCAACTTCGACCCCATCACCGTCAACTGCTGAGGTGACAACTTCAACTACATTTACAACAATTGGGAGTGAGATGACTTCGACATCTTCAGACTCGACGCAGCCACAAACTACAGTTGGGGCTACAACTACAACAGAATTTACAACAGGTGCGAGTTCGGTTACAACTGCGACAGCTTCGAACCCGTCACCGTCAGGCTCGGAGGAAACAACTTCAATGCCGTCTACAACGGCTGAGAGTTCAGTTACAACTGTGACAGTTTCAATTCCGTCTACGTCAGCCGTTGATGTGACGACTCAAACGGCGTCTACAACAGGTGGGTATTCAATTACAACTGCGACAGCTTCGAACCCGTCACCGTCAGGCTCGGAGGAAACAACTTCAATGCCGTCTACAACGGCTGAGAGTTCAGTTACAACTGTGACAGTTTCAATCCCGTCAACGTCAGCCGCTGATGTAACAACTCAAACGGCGTCTACAACAGGTGGGTATTCAATTACAACTGCGACAGCTTCGAACCCGTCAACGTCAGCCGCTGAAGAGACGACTTCAATGCCGTCTACAACGGCTGCGAGTTCAGTTACAACTGTGCCAGTTTCAATCCCGTCCACGTCAGCCGCTGATGTGACAACTCAAACGGCGTCTACAACAGGTGGGTATTCAATTACAACTGCGACAGCTTTGACCCCGTCAACGTCAGCCGCTGAAGAGACGACTTCAACTGTGTCTACAACAGATGGGAGTTCAGTTACAACTACGACAGCTTTAACCCCATCAACGTCATCCGTCGAAGGGACGAGTTCAACGGCCTCAACAACTGGTGCAAGTTCAGTTACAACTGCATCAGCTTTGACCTCATCAATGTCAGCCGCTGACGTGACGACCTCAACGTCGTCTACAACAGGTTGGAGTTCAGTTACAACTGCATCAGCTTTGACCTCATCAATGTCAGCCGCTGACGTGACGACCTCAACGTCGTCTACAACAGGTGGGAGTTCAGTTACAACTGCATCAGCTTTGACCTCATCAATGTCAGCCGCTGACGTGACGACCTCAACGTCGTCTACAACAGGTGGGAGTTCAGTTACAACTGCGTCAGCTTTGACCCCGTCAATGTCAGCCGCTGAAATGACGACTTTAATGGCGTCTACAACAGGTGGGAGTTCAGATACAAGTGCGACAGTTTCAACGACACCATCTGGAGTGACAACTTCAACTGCGTCTACAACTACTGGGATTTCGATTACAACTTCGTCAGATTCGACTCCGTCAACGACATCACCTGCAGTGACAACTTCAACTGAGTCTTCAACAGTTGAAAGTTCGATTACAACTGCATCAACAACACAACCTGCAGTGACCACTTCAACTGAGTCTACAACAGTTGGGAGTTCGGTTACAACTGCGTCAACAACACAACCAGCGGTTACCACTTCAACTTCGTCTACAACAGTTGAGAGTTCGGTTACAACTGCGTCAACGACACAACCAGCGGTTACCACTTCAACTTCGTCTACAACAGTTGAGAGTTCGGTTACAACTGCGTCAACGACACAACCAGCGGTTACCACTTCAACTTCGTCTACAACAGTTGAGAGTTCGGTTACAACTGCGTCAACGACACAACCAGCGGTTACCACTTCAACTTCGTCTACTACAGTTGGGAGTCTGGTTACAACTCCGTCAACGACACAACCTGTGGTGACACCTTCAACTTCATCTACAACAGTTGGGAGTTCGGTTACAACTGCGTCAGTTTCGACTTCGTCAATTACACCACCTGGAGTGACAACTTCAGTGACCGTCATCACAACAGGTAAACATTTTTATATATATAATTATAAATATTAGCTTTTACCTACATACGTATACGTTTTAGAGTGTCGAGAATCGTGAGTGTAAAGATACTTATTTATATAGGTCGCAGGGTTCGAAACCCCCCAAATCCCGACGTCTTAACCCACTCGGCCACTATAAACAATCTGATGAATAAGCGAGAGTTTAAACCTGTTATAGGCAGCCGTCGTCAATAATTGGAGTACACTCATTAAAAAGACGAAATAATGTAACGTAGACAAACGTCAGCCATGTTTCAAAGTTGAGGGGGGGGCACGTGTCTATTTTGGGTCACTATTATACACAGGTGTATTAAAAAACATTAATTTTCTGTTTATATGTAATTAAAATTATGGGTTTACGAGAAAGAATTAAAAATAAAACAAGTGGGTGGATAGGGACAGATTAAATCGACAGAATAATCTCAAACCCAAAATGTTGCTCCACGGGTATCTTTTTCTTTTCTTTATATATATATATATATATATATATATATATATATATATATATATATATATATATATATATATATATATAATAAAATAAGGTGCGAATCAAATTTTATTAGAATTCAATGTTCAGGCAAAGTACCTTAAAGTCCTTAACTCATGAGTTTTCAAAGAAAATTCTTCTCCTCAGAGGACCATTACCGCAATGACATTACTGCAGGTAATAAAATTAAACTTTGAAAATATATAAAAATATATATAAAAATACATAAAAGTATATAAAACATCAAATATATCGGCCCAAAGCATACTTTTTTGTTAAAGTTATACAGTTCATCCAAGTCATACAATTTAAAACATATTCAGGAAAGATATCCAAGATGTTGATTGAAAAGTGATCCAGGTAGTGAATGATATTCCAACAACGAAAAAATTAAACCTGTTTGCAATCGATGCAGTAAATGACAGTGAAAAATGTATCCAAGGTGTATTCAAATTAATAAAACGATAAAGAAACCATTATATATATATATATATATATATATATATATATATATATATATATATATATATATATATATATATATATATATATATATATATATATGCGTGTGTGTGTAAAAAAGACAAAAGGAAAAAGTAAAAATAAATTGGAACACAGAAAGAAAGCATCAAAAACGAGATTTACCGGTTTCGTTCAGAAAAAGTGAAAAGTTTAAATTTATTGAATAACGGCAAAACATAGAAAAATAGAAAACGCACAACGGGATGTTTTGGGGACGTGCGTAACTACTTTTTCAAAGTAGTTACGCACGTGCACAAAACATCCCGTTGTATAGCTGAACTGCCATAAATATATTTTCATAACTTACTACGTAGCACAACTCACGTATCGAGCACTGTTGAAGTAAATACTGAAAATCGATACATAAAAAAATAAAATAAAATAATAATAATAATAATAATAATAATAATAATAATAATAATAATAATATATATATATATATATATATATATAGTCTTGGAAGTTTTTCAACCATTAAAACTATAAGTCATTTTTATATATATTGTTTAAACTTACGGTCTTTACTTGATACACTTGACCCGATGATGGTTCTAGAACGAACCGAGAGTACTAGGGTCCACAGACATTTGACTAGTTCATGCTGAGCTGAGCCTAATATAAACAGACAAAGTTAAAGATACCACTGACAGGCCATAGAAGTCCCGACCTTGCTGAAAAGTTGTTGAGGTTATTGCTGACAATGTTTTTTTTACGTTGTCACTAATTACCTGTTTGCAACTTAATTGCGAATTATTTTTAAGTCGGAGACGTAATTTCTCACTTTTTGCAAAGATAGTCTGCCAACCATTGGTAAAGGTTTGGTTATTTACACTTTTTATTGTCGGCAGGAAGCCGACTTTGTGGAACGTACTACTCAGAGATTAGAGGTGATGATTTCTCAACACGTTTTTAGCAATATTCATAAATTGCGTGCACCCAGACACCGCTAGACCAGTTGCCATGCTATAGAAAAACATGTATTGAAGAACGAGCCCCGTGCTAAGGTTTACAGTGACGAGACGTTTTATGTACTGCACAAAGCACTGTCTAATTATCTAATTATCACCTTAAAATATTAGAAGCTGTGGTTATTAATTAATATACGACTACCGCCTTTATGTATGCAGAAAGAATATTCCCAAAAACCTTGTGTTTGTGCGAATTAATATATATATATATATATATATATATATATATATATATATATATATATATATATATGCAATCACCAATATAAAAAAATGCATAAAAATACATTATATATATATATATATATATATATATATATATATATATATATATATATATATATATATATATATATATAATGTATTTTTATGTAATCTTTTTTATTGCTGATTGCAACGTTCGTTGTTTTTTTTTTGCTCACTACTATTTGGATTCGTTCACTTC
>OY744552.1:35271070-35286070 GCA_963556195.1 Sepiola atlantica | reverse complement strand
TATTGCTAGCTACCATATAGCAGAATGGTTCTTGGGTGTGTTTGGATATTATTATTATTATTATTATTATTATTATTATTATTATTATTATTATTATTATTATTATTATTATTGCTATAATTAATGTTATTTCATATGCAAATTACCATATCATACTATAGTCTTAATGGTAATATATTATTATTTGTACTCACTAGGAGTTCTCACACAGGTTATCAGTTATTGCTAAGCGACAACCGGTGGTATTCCCTGGAGTCTGAGTGACAACAAGTGTCCCACAGATTTCCAGTACACTCCACCTCTTTTTGATAGCCACCGCAAATAAACTTGCAGTATCGCAACAGCCGTTTACCATTGATTTCTCGCTGGTAAGGACTATTGGTTTTCTCTGAGATTTGGGTGGCAATAAGCCTCCCAAAGGTCCCAGCAGTCTCTGCACTTCCAATGGAGGTTTGGTTTGTGCTGTCCTTCCTCGGTCTTCTCATCCTCCTTGACTCTATGCAAATATTTTGTGTCAGCCTAGGCGAAATTCAATTGTTTGCACAGTTCCCGGTGTACTGCTTTCCCCACACAGTCATGTCTGTTCTTGTATTTTTTCGGGCTAGTTTGATACATTCACTTATTATATGATTTACTGTTTCGTCTCTTTGTCCACACAGTCTGCATTTACTGTTTTCCTGGGTTTGATCTATTCTAGCTTTAATGTAGTTTGTCCTAATTGTATTGTTCTGTGCAGCCATCAGTAAAGATTCCGTTTCTATGTTCAAGTGTCCTTTTCTTAGCCATGCCCATCTATTTTCGTTGGTTTCTTCTTTTGTCAGTTTTCTGAAACGTCCATGTAGTTTTTTTTTCTTCCCACTTTTTTTTCTTGTCGTTTTGTTTCTGGTTTCGGTTCTGCCCGAGTTGTTTGTTGGAACGGTGTCTCTTGCTGCAGTGATAAGGATTTCCGTGTGTTGAGTTATGTATTTCTCCAGTTCTTTTTTGAGTCTCCCACACAATCATCTATACTTACCAGTCCTCTTCCCCCTTCGTTTCTTTTCATGTAGAGTCTGTCTGTATCGTCTTTTGGATATAGTGCGTTGTATATGGTCATTAATTTTCTAGTCCTCTGGTCAAGATGCCTAAGTTCTTCATTCGTCCAACCTATGAATGGTTCAGAGTAGCTTATTAGTGCTACTGCCCAGGTGTTTATTCCTGTTACTAGATTCCTGCTATATAATTTCGTTTCTATGAGTTTTCTTGTTCTTTGTAAATATTATTTTCCAACTTTTTTTTTCATTTCTGTAGATTTTATGGTGTCTGCTCTCAGAACTCCAAGATATTTGTAGCCATCCCTCATTTCCTCTTGGTTGGGGAGTTCCATGCCCTCTGTTATCTCCAGTTTTCCTCTTTTATTTCTAGTAGTGCACGCTTTTCCATTCCGAATTCGATTTGGATGTCCTGACTGAAGATTCTGGTCGTATTTATCAGCTTTTCCAGTTCCTTTTTGCTTTTTGCAAATAGTTTCAGGTCGTCCATGTACATCAGGTGGTTTACTCTTAGTTATGTGTCTGTAAACTTGTATCCGGCATCACATTTTCTGAGTATTTAGTTGAGTGGCATCATAGCTATTATAAACAGTAGTGGTGATAGGGAGTCTCCTTGGAAGATGCCTGTCTGTATCTTTATCTCAGTCAGGTGTTGTCATCCGGCTGTCAGTTCCAGTCTCCATGTTTCCATTGCTTTCTTAATAAGATTAATTATCCTTTAGGGGGTTTGGTATATTTTCAAACATGCAATCATCCATGCTTGAGGGATTCTATCGTAAACTTTTTGTAGTCAATCCATGCCATGAATATGTTTTTTTTCTGTTTTTACCACATTCAGGATCTTGAGCCCCCCTCCCCCCACTTTACGGTCATCAATAATGAAGTTATATATGCATGTGTTTAACCGCCCCCCCTCCTTTTTAGGAGAGCCTCCCCCACACTTTTATAACTGTCCCGCCGGTCCTATATATATATATATATATATATATATATATATATATATATATCCCTCTCTCTCTCTCTCTCTCTATATCTCTATATAATAAATATGTTGTCACTCTCTTTCTTCCCTCAATATACGTCTTAAATCGCTCAATTCCCCCTCTCTCCATATATGTATTAAATATGTTGTCGCTCTCTCTATATGTGTATTGAATAGTGAGTGTGAGTTTCTTTTTTTCATTTTCAAAAATGTAATCGCCTCGCTTGGATGCTAGAATAAGGCCGGAGGGTCGAAATAAATTATTGCACCGGTGATTATGTGATCCGTGTTACTTTACTTTATTTTATTCTTGCTCTGTTTATTACATTGAGCTCTCATACTCTGATTCCTTCTGGAATTTATTTCCCATCACGTCAGATTACCTTCATCCTTCCTTTCTCATATATATTTTGTCACTCTTTCCCCCTCAATATACGTCTTAAATAGTTAATTTCCCCCTCTCTCCATATATGTATTAAATATGTTGTCGCTCTCTCTATATGTGTATTGAATAGTGAGTGTGAGTTTCTCTTTTTTCATTTTCAAAACTGTAATCGCTCTGCTTGGATGCTTGAATAAGGTCGGAGTGTCGAAATAAATTATTGCACCGGTGATTATGTGATTCCTTGTTACTTTACTTTATTTTATATATATATATATATATATATCTAAATGAATAAATGTTAAATATTTTTTAAGTAGTTTCAAATACATTATATATAGCCAACAGAACGCTGCATAAACACAATTATCCCGATGCTTCATTAGCATAATAATTTTAAAAACACCTTCTAATAAATGAATATTCTGAACAATTCATTTCTGTTTTCGTTTTACAGTTTTCTTATATATATTCAAAAGTTTTGTTAATATTAATGTTATAATTATTATAAGTACTAATATTAATTTCAACGATTTTTTGAAAATGATTATTTTTAAATTCGAATGACTTCCGGTCACATTTTAAGTATGCTTGTGTTTACACGAATCAATAACTTAGATTACCTGGAATAATGTATTTTTTAAAATTACACTCCGCATTAGATGCAATAACTAACAAAGTTTTTCTTTTGATATATACTTTATCTTAAAAACTAAATTTGCTGTTATTTTTGACGACGACGACTATTGAATATGATTATATTTGCTATAATAAAGAAAAAATAAAACTTCCTTACCTCTCTAAGCTTTTTAAATAATAAAAAAAGTAGATTCATATTCTTTTAAACTTTTAAATAAATGCGAAAGTTTTTTTTTTCCATTTATCCAAACTATTTACATCAAAACACCAATTAATTGGGGATGGGTATAGTTAAAACTCTCTTTTTTACTCAAAGACTTCCATAACAACAACCTTTTGTAGATTAACACCCTCAGCTAAGTTTAAACAATGTGATTCTACTTTTTAGCGTCATTCTAACTTATTAGGACAGTTAACTAATATATTTTTAACACTAACTCTAAGTCTGACGAGCAAGGTCTTAAAACCACATGTAATCGCCGAAAAGAGTCGACCCTACCCCCCCCCCCTATAATAAAATAACGCACAGAATTTATCTCCAATGGTGAAAAATGGTCAACTGCCATAACACCGTAGAATGGCCTGGATATAGAGGATCATTTTAAGTTAAATTAATGGTTGACTGCCATTAAACCCTAGAATGGCCCGGATATAGAGGATCATTTTAAGTTAAATTAATGGTTGACTGCCATTAAACCCTAGAATGGCCTGGATATAGAGGATCATTTTAAGTTAAATTAATGGTTGACTGCCATTAAACCCTAGAATGGCCCGGATATAGAGGATCATTTTAAGTTAAATTAATGGTTGACTGCCATTAAACCCTAGAATGGCCCGGATATAGAGGATCATTTTAAGTTAAATTAATGGTTGACTGCCATTAAACCCTAGAATGTCCCGGATATAGAGGAACATTTTAAGTTAAATTAATGGTTGACTGCCATTAAACCCTAGAATGGCCCGGATATAGAGGATCATTTTAAGTTAAATTAATGGTTGACTGCCATTAAACCCTAGAATGGCCCGGATATAGAGGATCATTTTAAGTTAAATTAATGGTTGACTGCCATTAAACCTTAGAATGGCCCGGATATAGAGGATCATTTTAAGTTAAATTAATGGTTGACTGCCATTAAACCCTAGAATGGCCCGGATATAGAGGATCATTTTAAGTTAAATTAATGGTTGACTGCCATTAAACCCTAGAATGGCCCGGATATAGAGGATCATTTTAAGTTAAATTAATGGTTGACTGCCATTAAACCCTAGAATGGCCCGGATATAGAGGATCATTTTAAGTTAAATTAATGGTTGACTGCCATTAAACCCTAGAATGGCCCGGATATAGAGGATCATTTTAAGTTAAATTAATGGTTGACTGCCATTAAACCCTAGAATGGCCCGGATATAGAGGATCATTTTAAGTTAAATTAATGGTTGACTGCCATTAAACCCTAGAATGGCCCGGATATAGAGGATCATTTTAAGTTAAATTAATGGTTGACTGCCATTAAACCCTAGAATGGCCCGGATATAGAGGATCATTTTAAGTTAAATTAATGGTTGACTGCCATTAAACCCTAGAATGGCCCGGATATAGAGGATCATTTTAAGTTAAATTAATGGTTGACTGCCATTAAACCCTAGAATGGCCCGGATATAGAGGATCATTTTAAGTTAAATTAATGGTTGACTGCCATTAAACCCTAGAATGGCCCGGATATAGAGGATCATTTTAAGTTAAATTAATGGTTGACTGCCATTAAACCCTAGAATGGCCCGGATATAGAGGATCATTTTAAGTTAAATTAATGGTTGACTGCCATTAAACCCTAGAATGGCCCTGATATAGAGGATCATTTTAAGTTAAATTAATGGTTGACTGCCATTAAACCCTAGAATGGCCCGGATATAGAGGATCATTTTAAGTTAAATTAATGGTTGACTGCCATTAAACCCTAGAATGGCCCGGATATAGAGGATCATTTTAAGTTAAATTAATGGTTGACTGCCATTAAACCCTAGAATGGCCCGGATATAGAGGATCATTTTAAGTTAAATTAATGGTTGACTGCCATTAAACCCTAGAATGGCCCGGATATAGAGGATCATTTTAAGTTAAATTAATGGTTGACTGCCATCTACCCTAGAATGGCCCGGATATAGAGGATCATTTTAAGTTAAATTAATGGTTGACTGCCATTAAACCTTAGAATGGCCCGGATATAGAGGATCATTTTAAGTTAAATTAATGGTTGACTGCCATTAAACCCCAGAATGGCCCGGATATAGAGGATCATTTTAAGTTAAATTAATGGTTGACTGCCATTAAACCCTAGAATGGCCCGGATATAGAGGATCCTTTTAAGTTAAATTAATGGTTGACTGGCATTAAACCCTAGAATGACTCGGATATAGAGGATAATTTTAAGTTAAATTGATATGCGACATTGATGCTCAACTCTACATACTAAAATATTTTTGTTGCTGTTTTCTATTGCCACCAGGATTTTCTGGGTATCCACACGTAATCGCCTAAAAAAGTAGAATCGTCATTTTTTTTGGTGTGGGGGGGAGCTTAATTTGTTAATCTACAATAATACCAACACTTTTAATATTTTTCTTTATACATAAAAAATAAGGTATTTAAATATTTAGATAATTTTAAAGAAGCTATTTATTTAATTTTCACGCGAAAAAATAACACCACTAAACTCAATTGCTTAAAATTAAAATAAAAAAGGGACATACAGTTAGAAAATATAAGATTTAAAAAATATTACAGATTAACACACTCCGCTTCCATCTTCCCCCCAATAAATATATTCTGCTTTTTTAGGCGATTACGTGTGAACACCGTGGAAAATGGAAAGAAGGAAAACATAGTTTAGAATTTAGAGTGATGGCTCAGTTTCATATATATTTTACGCAAATTGTGCGTTATTCTGTGCATTATTTTTTTTTGTGGGGGAGGGGTCCACTTTTTAAGGCGATTACGTGCCAGTTGGACTTAATGTTAGTGTTACAAATATATTAGTTAACTATACCTATACCCTCCCCAATTAATTTCTGCCCGGAGGGCGGGTAGGTTTTGATAATATATATATATATATCTATATACTGTGTAGGATCTCGCATGTATATATATATATATATATATATATATATATATATATATATATATATATATATATATATATATATATATATATATACATATATATATACATATATATATACATATATATATACATATATATATATACATATATATATACATATATATATACATATATATATACATATATATATATATATATATATATATATATATATATATATATATATATATATATATATATATATATATATATATATATATATATATATATATGCGAGATCCAACAGTTTGTTGGTCACTTTCACTGCTCGTTTGTGATTACCCGCCGACTCGGTATTTACAAAGTTAAATTCCTCCTTAATTATTAGCTAATTCCCTATGGCCGAGGGGTTAACGCTCTTGACTACGAATCAGTGGCGATTTGTGATCGGAGTTCGAGCCCGCCGAGAGAATTAACTTCCTAGCATGAAACATCGATGTCTGTAGGTAATAAATAATTAATATTTATTTATAAATATGATATATATATATCAGTGTAGGGGATGATAATCTCAGACGGTCGCAAGATTCGAACCCAGTTACCGAATAGACTCCGCAAGCAAGTGTCCTAACCAACCACGAAACATTATCGCATCAAGAAAGGGAATTTAAGTTCTATTTATGCGGATCATGCACATATAGAAAGATTGTCTAGAGCATGTAAAACCATGTCGTTTAGGCCAATGTTTCTCAACCGTTTTTTCCTCTCAACATACGTACGAGCGCATGAACTGTCGCGACTTACTAATAATTTTAAATATTGTATAATAAAATAGTAAAATAAATAAAAAATACATACATAGACTTGTCTGATACAGTTTATCATGTTCGTATCCAAGAATTGCCATTAACCTAGTGTGAAACCTGTGGCTGTTGTTTTCTTATGACTTCTTGAATATTTGGTCGTATGTCAAGCCAACTCTCATTTCTTCTTCAGTGGAACGGAGTCTTTCTTTCTACTTATTTAAAAAAAATATTATTAAACGTTGAAAAGCCTAATTCACACAAATAAGAAGTATAGAATTCTAAAAGAACTAATAGGGCTTTTTCAGATAATGCGGGAAATTCTTTTAGTATAGAAATCTAAAATGTGTTGATACCTACTCTAGAATGCTTTATTTTAAGACTGCGATCACTTAAAATGGTAGCCAATTCTTCTTCTTCGCATAAATTAAACCCAATATTAGAAGAAACATTTACAAAAGGATTACGTCGTGCCCAATTGTATTTTTCTGTGTTCAGCGACGGAGAGTAGTGATCGATGTATTCTCCGATCGCAGCCAGATGCTCAACCACGATAGGGATCATTTCCTTAGTGCAGTCAATACGCATTGTACGAAACATACCACACTCACCCAACTTTGCTCTGTTTTTCCAAATAACAATTTTCTTTTTGATGCCAACCAACTTATTTGTCAAACTTAGAATAGTTTCATTTCGACTTTGCATACTACTGTTCACAATATTAAGTTGACTAAATATTTTCGTTAAATATTCCATTTTGGCCATTTAAAATTCACATCAGAGATATCTACAGAATTTTTAGTGCTTTTCTTTATTAAAAATATTATTAATTTCTTCTGTAATTCATGAATACGAGTTAACACGTGACCTTTTGACAACAATCGAACGTCGGTTTGCATGAGTAGACGAACATGTAGAGAATCCATTGATTTATATGCTTTTAATGTAATTGCCAATTTCAATTACTTGATTTAACACTTGCTTCAAATCTTCTTGCGATACTTTTGAAACTAAAACTTCTCTATGTAAAAAGCAATGAGTACGAACAAGATTTGGATTTTCTTTCTGTGCTAGTGATGCAAAACCTTTAATGCAGCCTACGATACATGGTGCACCATCAGTACAAATGCCAACACAAAACTTCCACGTTAAATTCATTTTTTAAGATAGCCTGTTATCATATAAAACACATCTTGACCTCTAGTAGTTGTTGTCATTTCTTTACAACACAAAAACTGATTGATTATTTCATCATCAATGAACCGAACAAATACAAACAATTGATCACTGTTATTGATATCGATCGATTCATCGACTATTAAAGCACATTTATATCCTTCAAGTTTTTTCTGAACATTTGTTTCAATGTTTCGAAATAAATCTACGATTCTCCTGTTTATTGTATCATTTGAAAGCGGAATTTTACTAATTTCTTTTTCAACTGTCTCACCTAGAATGGATTCCACAATCTTTTTGTAAGAGGAAAGGATAACTGACCCAGAAAGAGGGTGGGATTTGGATTGCATTGCTATTATTTCAGCTACCTCAATTGAAGCGAGTTGAGCCTCAATTGAAGCGAGTTGAGCCTCAATTGAAACGAGTTGAGCCTCAATTGAAGCGAGTTGAGCCTCAATTGAAGCGAGTTGAGCCTCAATTGAAGCGAGTTGAGCTCATTCAGACACGATCATTGTTTTCTGAAAAAATATTGCGTTGCTTTGATTGTTGTTGTAACAGTCTTCGAAAATAATTAAGATCTTTATCTTGTAGATCATGAAATGTCTTTGTAATTTATTTGGCACGATTGATTCATTAGCCTTTTTTCGCCACAAACTATACATAATGGACATAGTTGAGCAATATCTCCTATCCAAGAAAATCTAAACTTCAAATAATCATCACAATACTGTCTATTATGGCAAACTTTTGTCTTTTCTGTGCTGGATTTTGTAGGCTTCATCGGATGTTTTGTTTCAAATTCACACTCGTCACTAACATCATTTCTTTTAACAAATTAATTCATTGTAAAGGGGTATTTATAACCAATTAACACGCGCGTACTCTAACCAACAACCGTAAACAACAGGAAGTATTAAATTGATTCGTGAGTCAACGGTCAACCTCTTGTGTCAAACTGGAACATTAAGTAGTGTTCAAAAACTTTTTGACTTAATCATCTTTTGAAATATATGAAAATTTTCATCTTTATTCTACCAATACAATAACAAAAACTGAATAAACTTATTTAATTGATTAATCATATAATTTAACTCGAGTATTTCGAGCTAAAACAATAGTTTAAAAGTACGTAAGTAACACTGATTCTAATCTTAACAAATTGTTTTCAGATAAATCTACAATTCTCCTGTGCATTGTATCATTTGAAAGCGGAATTTTACTCATTTCTTTTTCAGCTGTCTCATCTAGCATTGATTTCACCATCTTTTTGTAAACGGGAAGGATAACTGACTCAGTAAGAGTGTGGGATTTGGATTTCATTGCTATTATTTCAGCTACCTCAATTGAAGCGAGTTGAGCCTCAATTGAAGCGAGTTGAGCCTCAATTGCATCGAGTTGAGCTCGTTCAGACACGGTCATTGTTTTCTGAAAAAATATTGCGTTGCTTTGATTGTTGTTGTAACAGTCTTTGAAAATAATTAAGATCTTTATCTTATAAGTAAGAATGTTTAGTCGTGAAATGTCTTTGTAATTTATTTGGTACCATGGATTCATTAGCCATTTTTTCGCCACAAACTATACATAATGGACATGGTTGAGCAACTTATCTTTTTAATGTTTACAAAGACCTTTTCAGTATTCTCATTGACAAATAAAAACAAAAGTTTAGTAGCACTGTGATCTGTCCAGATTACGAAAAAATAGAAATTCATATTTTGGTACGATTGTAGATTAACATCCTCCGCTACCCCCCCCCCCAAAAAAAAGAAATTTCTACTTTTTTACCTTTATGGAAAGAAGAAAAGACCAAAACAATCATTTTATAATTTAAAGTGGGGAACATTTTCGTATATAAATTCATTTTTTCGGGAAGTCTTAGGGCAGTTAACTAAATTCTTTTTTGTTATGGGAGTTAAATCCGCTGCATTATTTTTGGAGGGGACCGCTACTTTTTAGGAGATTATGTGTGATTTTATGACCCTGCCACTCGGACTTAGGGTTAATGGTAAAAACAATTTGTTAAGTTCCCTAAAAGAATACAATGGCCCGGAAATGTGGGAACATTTTATGTTAAATATATACAAACTGATCCCTCGCTCGAAATTCTAAAATATTTGTTTTCTTTCTTTCCGTTTTCCATGGTGTTAACACGTAATCCACTAAAACAGCAGAATGTCATTTTTTCGGGGTGGTTGGGTATTAATGGAGGATGTTAATCTGCAAATTTACCCATATTTAATTTTTTTTAATTTCATACTTTTTTTTTTTTTTACTATACATCCCCTTTTTATTTTAATTTTAAGTCATTGATTTTAGCTGTGTTTACCTATCCGGGGAAAATTAAATAAATAAATTTAAAATAATCTAACTAATTTAATATCTTATTTTTATGGCATTAATAAAAATATTGAAAGTTTGAATATTATTGTAGATTAACACCGCCATACCGCCCACACCACCCTCGATAAAATGAGATTCTACTTTTTCAGACGATTACGTGTGAATACCCTAAAAAACCTGGCCGAAATAGAAACAACAAAAAATATTTTAGAATTTAGAATAGGGGATCAGTTTATTATATATATTTAACGTTATTCTAGGGTTTATGGTGAGTTTGCCATTGAAAATGAATTCTGTGCGTTATTTTTTTTTCTAGAGCGGGAGAACCTTTTTGTGGCGATTGCGTGTTGTTTTACGACCTTGCCAGTCAAACTTAGGGTTAGGGTTAAAAAACATATGAACTGCCATAACAATCTAGAATGACCTTAAAACGAATCTCATTTTTAAGGTGGGAGATAATTTAGTTTATTAAAATTATGGAATTCTCTGAGTAAAAAACATTTAAAAAAATTAACACGCCCCCCCCCCCATCTCCCAATTAATTGCTGCTCGGAGGGCAGGTAGGTTTTGCTAGTATATATATATATATATATATATATATAGATTATTTTTTTCGCTCTTCTGGCAAGATGTGATGGGGATTCAGTCTTATTTTGCTCAATTCGGATTTAACGGGTTTTCTAATTAAACAACGAACTTTGATTTGACTTGGGTTTCACATGTCGGGATTTCTGAACTTTGATTGGACTTTTTGTATTATTTTGATTGATTTATTTATCATTAACATTGAATATGGGCACATTTCGCGACTGGATAATTTTGCCGGCCCCTTCAATTTCACGTATATGGACTGCTGTTTGTAACCTGGAGTAATGTCTTTCCTGATTATGCTTCTAAACTTGTATGACCTGGATGGACTGTATGGATTCAACAAAAAGTATGTTTTTGGATTGATATGTTTGATGTTATGTATTTTTATGTATTTGTGTATATAATTTTATATATTTTCAAAGCGTAATTTTATTACCTGTAGTAGTATAACTGCGGTAATGGTCCTCTGAAGAGAAGAATTATCTTTGAAAACTCTAAGCTAAGGACTTAAGGATACTTTGCTTGAACTTTATCTTCTAATAAAATTTGATTGACACCTTATTTTATTACTTCATTTTATATTATAATATTAATGCTATATCCAGTATATTGAGCTTCAGTTTTTTATCCGGATGTTTCACTAATTATAAGATATTAGTTGACGCTTATATCTTTTGTTGGATTGCTTCATATATATATATATATATATATATATATATATATATATATAATGGAATAAAAATTATGGAAATAATATACCATCGTAATGGAAAATGAAAAGAACAAAATTATTTACATATTCATCAACGTTACGTCTTTATTTCAAGATTGGTTGATGCTAAGAAATAACATATAAGTACAATATTTGAAAATATTTGGTACGTTTGTGATGCGAAAAGAATGTTTTTTGTTTTGTTTTTCAAACACACACACACATATATATATATATATTTATATATATATATATATATATATATATATATACGCATACATATATATGTATTTTGTTAAAAAAAAGACACACACACAATATATATATATATATATATATATATATATATATATATATATATATATATATATATGTATGTATATATGATTATACTGCAATAGAAAACAAACACATTCATTTTACATGCTCCAAAAAGTTTTACATTCCACCCAAAACGGAAGCGAATCACAAGAAAAGGCTTCTACATGTATACCCCAGTAAGTAGTACTAATTAAAAACTCATCTTTACATAAAAATGAATAATAAATTTCGATCGAAGATCAGAAAGCACACATAAGCGCCATATTAGGGCAAGTAGCTCTTAAAGCAAAAAATCAAAATAAACGTTAAATAATTTTGAAATGAAGCCGTAGGTCAAACAAAAAAAAGCAAACAAAAATTATTATTTTAGAGTTTAGATTGAGAGATCAGTTTCGTATAGAAATTTACTGTGAAATGATAATATATTTCCGGGCCATTCTAGCGTTTTAGAGCAGTTAACCATTTTCTTTTGCTCTGAGAAATAGATTTGTAGCGTTTTTTTTTGGAGGGGGGCTGATTTTTTAGACGATTACGTCTGGTTTACGACCTTGCCAGTCGGACTTCAGGTTAGTGGTAAAAAATAGTTAACTGCCCTAATAAGTTAGAATTGCCCGGAAATAAGGGATCATTTTGCATATAATTTTATACGAAACTAATCCCCCGATCTAAATTTTAAAATAATTGTTTTGTTTTATTTATTTTTTCTTATTTCTGTCAAATTTTTCAGGGTGTTCACACGTAACTGCCTAAAAAAATAGAATCTCATTTTTTTATTGTTGTGGTGGTGCGTAACTGAGGGTGCTTATCTACAAATTTGCCAAAGTTTGTTGTTAAAATTATGGAATTATCTGAGTAAAAACTTATATATATATATATATATATATATATATATATATATATATATATATATATATATATATATATATATATATATATACAGGGTGTCTCAAAAAAATGTACTCACTCGTAGAATGACGAGAAAACTTTTATTTATGAACATAGAGTGAAATGAAATAGCATCGAATACATGGACATCAATTTGAACATTTGCGAACATGATTTTTCAATTACATTTGTTTCATGTATTTGAAGCTATTTCATTTCTCTCTATGTTCATAAATAAAGGTTTTCTCGTCATTCTAAGAGTGAGTACATTTTTTTGAGACACCCTGTATATATATATATATATATATATATATATATATATATATATATATATATATATATTAACTATACGCCCCTCCCTGATTAATTGCTGCACAGAGCGGGTAGATTTTGCTAGTGTATATGTAAAGAAGAACACATGCTGATATAAACGACCACTAACTAAAGACTAACCCCTTCAAAAAACACCATCCCCTACACTCCCACTCGAAAAGTGACAACCTCACAATCACAGCAACTACTTTGAATCAGATACTTGAGTACTTTATTATTTGTCTTCCTCTTATCTTATATAAGATACCTAATTTCCGGCTTAGCCAGTTAGATAAAAAATAAGAGTCACTGTTTGATCTATTTCCCCAAATTAAACATTTGGCTCTGATCGATATTTTGGAAGGGCCATATTGTCAGAAAACAACGGCTTTTTAGCAATACGCGATCCAACCAGTCCACAAATATTAAAAAAATGTTGAAAAAAAAAAGGAATGCGTATAAAACGCGATTTTTCTAATATGTGACACTGCGCTTTGAATCTTGGCTAACACTAATAAAATGTTAGCAGCCCTCTACGATGTATTGAAACGTTAAACCAGGTTCATTCTCTAGTTTATTAAGAACCCTTCGTCTAGGTTTCCGCATCCGTATTTGATACTAAACCCTGTGCGAAGATTAGACATTTAAAATTGTACGCTCTCAACTCCGACAATTTGAAATCATCGCAGTGTTGTTAACTACGCTAGTGAAAGTAGTGTAGTCTTCGCATTCTTTAATTGTGAGATTCATACATTTCCGGCTTTTATGAAAAACAAACAACTATAAAAGCTAACAAGATAGTCAATAATGATGTCGCTACAATAAATGTAAGTTTGCAGGTTTTTTGTGACAATATATAATTGATGAATTTTGTATGTTCTACTGTACCCAACTTTCGTAGTAGCAGACGAACCTTTTTAAAATCAGACTAATCCGCACAGTCTGTATTATAAAGATTTTCGTATCTTCTAAAATACGAAGCAAACGTAATTTAATTTTCAGGGTCGTAAATAAAATTATCGATAGTGCTCCAAATAGTGTTTTGTGAAAATGCAATTTCATCTTAAACATTTTGACCCCCTATTCGATAATTAACATAATTTATTTACAATCTTACATAAACAGCAAGTGTGGTATCAGTTGTGTGTGCTGTCTGGATGGTGATTAGGATTAAGAATAATTTATAATGCAATATGTTGAAGCGTTAAATCAGGTTGATTCCCTAGTTTATTAAGAACCCTTCGTCTGATTTCTGCATTTGATACTAAATCCTGTGCGAAGATTAGACATTTATAATTGTTAGCTCTCTACTCCGACAATATGAAATCATCGCAGTGTTTACTAACTACACTAGTGAAAGTCCACAAATAGCGAAATCGATGAGAGAAAGAAACAAACAATAAGCAATAATCAAAAAGCCTTTAATAAAATTTAAATAGGATAAATAAAAAAAATTTTTTTACGCCGCCACCCTTAAACAAACAATAACAATGGACAAGGAATATCTATTATGGGGCAACACAAGAAAATGAAATTCGGATTGCCACTATAAGCAAGTTTCTACATCAGACGCTGCACGTCAGATCGATGAAACCATGATAAACCCAACAGACACAGTAATTTATAGGTTTTTAATAAAATGCCTTATATTATGTCTTGTACGAACCCACAATTGAGCAATTTATTGTATATTTTTTCAACTATACATACTATACTGCGTGTGTATGC
>OY744552.1:35246070-35268570 GCA_963556195.1 Sepiola atlantica | reverse complement strand
TGGAGGGGGGTCGCTAAATGTTAAATGTGTTTAGAGGCTGTATTTTAAGCAGGTTGTTATTTATTTTATTACATTAATATTTGATTATTTACGTATACTAGTTGCATATAAAGTATCTGCGATACTGTTAGCGACCACTTCCGGTCGCTGTTTTGAATCATCTGTTTACTTTTATCTTGTAAATAAAAACAATCAGGTTGTTACTTTTAGCGCAATTCTATTTGTCTGTCTTTTCACCGAGTGTCGTTATGTATTTCTTTTTTTGTTTATATTGGTGCGTGTAATTGTCGGATTGACAGTGTGTGCGTATCTGTCAGCGTTTATTTCAGGTTGCGGTTTCGTAACGTTTTATTTAATCGCGTCTAGTAAATAAAGTTGTTTTAGTGTGTTTTCGAATTATTTAATTATTTTTTTTTTTTGCGAATCTGTTAGCGACCACTTTTTATAGTTATATAAAAACACGATATGGTAACATTTTTATTTTTATTATTTGATTCTTGGTTTTGTTTGTGAGTCTGTTAGCGACGATTTTCAGTGTTATGTGTTGTATTGGATTAATCTGACCTTGTAGATAAATTTTGCTAATTAGATCGTATGTTTTTTGGGTTTATATTATGTCTGTAAATTTTTGTGTATTTGGATTAATAATAAAAAAATAAAAATACACATAAAATTACAGACATACGTTTCGCGGTATTGGCTCGTATATTATGTGTTATGTGCAGTTTCTGTGTTTACTGTGTTAAATTATAGGTTACAATTATAATATGTTTTAGACTAGTTAATTTATTGTTATTGGGTGTGGAAGTATTTATAGAAGTTCAGATTACCTAGGTCTGTGTTCAATCCTGTGTGTGTGTTGAATTTGAGGATCCATTTGATTTCTTTTTGTTTGCGTATTTTGGTTGATGGGAATTCAGAGTCTAGTAAGAGGCAATTGATGTTGTCAAATAATTGATGTAGTCAAATAATTGATGTAGTCAAATAATTGATGTAGTCAAATAATTGATGTAGTCAAATAATCAAAAGAAGCGTCGGTCAAACAAATAAAAAATTAAATAAAAAATACAGAATATTAGAGAGCAGATTCGTATGAATTTAGTGTAAACTGACACCCTGTTTCCGGTATATTCTAGCGTTTTAGGGCAGTAACTAAATTAAGATAATACTCAATACTCCACATATGAATATACTGACCAATGCACTAAACATGATATCAAAATATGAGGAAATATATATATATATATATATATATATATATATATATATATATATATATATACAAGGAAGTTGTAGTTGCTTTAAGCATTGCTAGTAAATATAAATGTAAGTTAGTAATCCGAGGCAGGAGCAATGTGATATAGGTACCGGAAGGTGGAACAGATGAACAGTAAATAGAAAAAAGTTTACTCTCAAGGAATTTAAAAAGATCAGGAAAAGGTAAACTTTAATTTTCGAGAGTGGAACCTCTCATTATCAAAAGATCAACAATATGACCGAGTGGTCGAAAAGGCGAGATGGACACAACTGTTGACGAAATGCCGCAGAGAATGGGTGGCATATATATATATATATATATATATATATATATATATATATATATATATATATATATATATATATATATATATCACTCGTGGAGGAGGAACCCCTTCCTAATTTCCGCCCACCTTGTTGGTTAATATAATTCAGGGGTTTTGCCATAGTCGCCACGCTAGGCACTGCGAGTGGCGACGCTATTTCTCCATAGCAAGGTGTCCGCATCCATTGCCTGATATTACCAAATGGTCACCCATCTTGTACTGGCCAGACTAAATGTCGCTGAACTTCTGTGATCTAGCGGAAACCGGTGTGTTAACGTGATTATCTTATAGCATATGGCAAACGTCAGTGTAGAGAATAATTACTCACACCGGAACCCGACTTATTTTTGAAACTCTACTTCCAACGTTGCCAATCTGCGAGTGATTAATCCTACTTAAAGGCAGCTGACGCAAAGAGTTCAACTTTTGATAGGAACATTGCACTGAAGCCACGATGACAGTTGTGTTAATACTACTCGCTAGAGACCCCATCCTAGAAATAATAAATTATAAACATTGTTTTTATATCTACATACATATACGTTTCTTTCTTAGAGGAATAATTATTCACACCAGTCGCCGGACTCGAACCCCGGAATCCGAGTTATATTTAAAACTCAAATTCTTGCCAAATTCTTGCCAACAATTCAGTTAATCAGCGAGGAATAAATCGTAATTAAAGACACCCGACGTAAAGAGTTCAACTTTTGAAAGAAACATTGCACTGAAGCCACGATATATATATATATATATATATATATATATATATATATATATATATATATATATATATATATTAAAGTGAAATATTTTGAAAATTAAACAATCGTGCAATTTAAAATGAAAAATTCATTTTTTTTTCGCGAATTTTCGTTGTAATACAACCTTGTCAGGCGAGACTGTCTTATAGTTTTTTCCTCTTTTCTTCCTCCTCATATTGGTGGTATTAACCCTGAGGGGTCGAATATACGTCTTACGACGTTATATGCTTAGTCCTGGCGGTGTTATGCGCAGATTGGTGCTTTTTTTAAGTAAGGAAATCAACATCTTTGAAGCACGGATTAGAATGTATTAAAATGAAATATTTTGAAAATCAAACAATCGTGCAATTTTAAATGAATATATATATATATATATATATATATATATATATATATATATATATATATATATAAACACACACACACACATATATATAGTAGTAAGTTATGAAAATATATATATGGCAATTAAGCTACACAGAGGCTTCCACGTTTCATCCCCGTATAGAATCGTCTGGCTAAACTTACTACCTAGCTCAACTCACGTATTCAGCACTGTTGAAGTAAATATTTGAAATCGATACATGAAATATTATAACATTTTATGTAGATACATGAAATAATAATATATATATATATATATATATATATATATATATATATATATATATATATATATATATATATAATAAAAACCACTTACAACCGCATCCCACTGGTTTTCACCACGACCAACACATGCATGTGTGTATGTATGTAGATGTGCATGTATATGTATATATATATATATATATATATATATATATATATATATATATATATATATATATATATATATATATATATATATATATATATATATAGTCTCGGAAGTTTCTCAACCATTAAAACTGTAAAAAAAAAAAAAGCTTATAGTCTCAAGTCTTCCAGTGGAAAATCACTCATGTAAGTCAATTTATTTTTTACAGTTATTATATTAGTTAGTTTCTAACACTATTTTAAGGGATCATGAAAAACTATATATATATATATATATATATATATATATATATATATATATATATATATATATATATATATATATATATATATTGTGTTATAATTCAATAATTCTGGAGGAAATCCGAATATAAGAGCTCAATGTAATAAACCGAGCAAAGAAAAAAATAAAATTTAGTAACACGAAATTACATAATCATAATCATAATGCTTGACAATACCACAAGGTTGAAATAAATTATTGCATCGATGATTATGTAATTTCGTGTTAATAAATTTCATTTTATATGTATATATATATATATACAAATTTTTACACACATACACACATATACACCACCATATATATATATATATATATATATATATATATATATATATATATATATATATATATATATATATATATATATATATATATATATATATATATATACATGCACATATATATACATGCACACACACACACACACACATATATATATATGTATATATATATATATATATATACATATACATGCACATCCACATACACACATGTACACATACATACGCACATGCATGAAACACTATCGGTATGTGGTTGTTGGTGGTTTGTGTTTGTATTTTAGGAGTTGTTGTCTGTCTATTCTTGTAGTTTTTGTTATGGATTTCTTTATGTATTTGATAGGTTATTAGATGGTGATGTGGTGCATGTAATCTAGGGTGTCTGATCATATGCGTTTAATGCGCATGCCAGAACTATAACTGATGGATTGTTCCGGTTTAATGGGTAGTTGCTGTTGAAGTTTAAGAATTTATTATTATCTATGGGTTATGTGTAAAGGGATGTTCATATACTTTTGTTGTGGGATTTTACTGTGACGTCTAGAAATGGAATGGAGTAATATGGGTGTTTCATGGTGAATTTGATAGCGTTATGGTAATTGTCGGTATGTTGTTGAACGTCTATAAGCTTAGTAAGGCCGTGTGGCCAAATAAAGAAAATGTCGTCAATAAAGCGGCAGTTGAGAAGTTGTAGACTAGTTTGGTTTCTAATATGTGCATGAATATGTTGGCATAGCTATGAATGATTTTTGTGATCAAAGCGGTTCCTTTTACTTGAAGGTAATTTTAGCTGTTTAATTGGAAGTTATTGTGTGTTGTGATAAAATGTATTAAGTAGCATATGTGTTATATCTGATCACTGAGGAAATTATGGTTAATAAGTAATTCTCTGCAGGCCTGTATATTTTCATTGTGTGGGATGTTGGTGTATAGAGCTGATACGTCCATAGTGACTATGGTAGTTTGTTGGGGAAGATTTTCGATTTGTCTGATCGTGTTAAGGAAGTGTGTAGAAACCTAGATGTAGCCGGGAATATTAGGTAGTAGAGAGTTTACGATGTCGTCTATGTATACTGATATAGATTCAGTTAGTGTACCCGAGATTATAGCACAGAATTTGGCTGTTTTGGTATTAATATGCACAAGACAACGCCTATGCCAGACAATACTTCCTCTCAAAAATCTTTAAAAAATACCATCTTCTCCACCATAATAATAATTATAGATACTAATAGTTTGGTAATAACCCAAATTGAAAATCTTTTTTTAGAATATTACCATGAAACTTTTGAATAATTAATATCAGATGATATAATATGTTGTGTCCATATTATGCCCTCTAAAACCATCACCAATACTAAAATTAACTGAATTTGCGGAATATGTATTAACTGATGTCTAAAGCTAATTGTTACAATTATTAAAAAAATGAGATATATGAATTTTTATAAGGGCCTCTAACCCCTTTCATACCGCTTTTGCATAAAACTAAATAAAACAAAAATATTACATTTTGACCCCTTCCGCCTAAAAGCTGTGTTTTGAATTAATACTGATCGGTTATTTAGTTTAAGAGTGAATCCTGTACACACGAATATATAAACCTATAATAATACCTAACTATATATATATATATATATATATATATATATATATATATATATATATATATATATATGTTTTGTTTTTGGCGATAGCGACCGGTGTTTTTACGGTGCGTTTTTATTTTTTCGCTACCCTGAGCGTTTTTTATTTTTTATTTTATTTAAGAATATGCAAATGAGCGCATTTTTCCTTTTTTTAACTCGCCCTTAATCGGACGAGTCATCAATTGTATATATAGATTTTTTTAATTTATCAATTAATTTATAAACCAATTTATTATATACAGATTTTTGTAATTAACTTACAAATTAATTTATTGCGTGCACAAAGTTAGACATGGACGCGCATTTCTGGCTATAAGTCGTCATCGGCATGCCTAACCGGGCAATTTGTTTCAAAAGTCTTGGGAACATAACGATTTTTAATAACTCAAAAACTATTAGGAGTTGAAAAATGAAATTGGTACCGTTGGAAAGGTTAAAGTTTCAAGTTTTGTGGGGAATCTTCAAAGTTGCTCAATATGAGCACCATTCGTCACACGGAAGACATCTAGTCGATAGTCCATTTCCTGCCAAACGCGTTCCAGCATCTTGACGTCAATGGTTCCCACAACTGCCGTTACTCGAGCCTTTAGTTCGTCAATATCTCTTGGAAGGGGCGGCACATAGACTTGTTTCTTGACAAAGCCCCAAAGGAAAAAGTCACACGGGGTAAGATCTGGAGACCTAGGAGGCCAGGGCATGAGAACGTCATCACCTCGCCCAGATCTCCCAATCCATCTACCAGGCAGCCTTGTGTTAAGAAACTGCCTTACTCTAAGACTCCAGTGTGGTGGTGCACCATCTTGTTGAAAAATGAAGTCATCAGATTCTGCTTGTTCCAACTGAGCCATTAACCAGTCTTCCAGCATGTTGAGATAGGATTCACCAGTGATAGTTGCCTCTTCAAAGAAGAACGGTCCATAGACACCTTTCTTGGAAATTGCACAAAACACGTTCACTTTTGGTGAATCTCGCTCGTGCTCAAGAAGTTCATGAGGATTCTCAGTACCCCATATGCGAGTGTTATGCTTGTTAACTTTGCCATTCAGATGGAAGGTCGCCTCATCGCTAAAAACAAGCCGGTCATCAAAGCCGTTATCTTCCAACTTCTCTTGCATTGCAATGCAAAAGTCACGGCGAAGTGGCTTATCAGTGTCCTTCAACTTTTGGACCAACTTGAGCTTGTAAGGTACCATTTGCAGTCGTTTCCTTAAGACACGCCAGACAGTTGCTGGAGCAAGCTGAAGTTCCCTGCTGTCTCTTCTCACTGATTTACGGGGGCTCCGCTGAAAGGCTGTCCGAACTTGCTCAACTGCATCTTCTGAAGTTGAAGGGCGACCTGTTCGCTTACTTGGGCACAAACACCCATCTTTCACAAATTTAGCATGCCATCTGACAATGGATTTCCTTTCAGGGGCTTCTTTTTTAAATTTCCTGCGAAATGCACGCTGAACACATGTCCACGATTCAGTCTTTGCAAATTGGAGGACGCAAAATGCCTTGTCTTGTTTAGAGAACGCCATTACTGCACCTGGAAAGATAACACGAAAATCATTAGTATGACCAAAAACTTGATTAAGCAAGCTTTAAAATGGCACCAGTTTCATTTTTCTACCTGGAATAGTTCATGAGATATACGCATTTGTAATGTTCCCAAGACTTTTGAAACACCCTGTATATATATATATATATATATATATATATATATATATATATATATATATATATATATATATATATATATAATTATTAATGGCAATATATGTATTAGCATATACTATCAGTGCCCTTTTACTTTGCAGTCTCCTTAAAAGATTCAGCTCGATGCTTGTCAATTTGGTACAACAGAGCAAATATAAGTCAGTTCATATTATATTCCAATAACCATGGTTTTATTTAATTTTTTTTATTTTTTCACATTTCCAAAAAGATAACATTTCTGTGAGATATAATTTTTCGGTCCGTTTCATTTGTCTTGTGCCAAACAACGTTTTTATGTAAATATCGTCTCTGCAACATTACAAAATCATCAGAAAAATTCACAAAGAGTAAAAAGTTCTTGGATTAAAGTGTCTTGAAAAAACCTACACTATACAGTGGTTCATTTTTGGGTAAAACCAAACAAAAAACAAAGAAAAAGAGCAAACTCACACGTGGGGGAACCCATACATATATATATATATATATATATATATATATATATATATATATATATATATATATATATATATATATAAGCTAAGAAATTTAGAAAATAACAGAATTCTCTGTTTAATTATTACTTTCTTTTTATTTTTCATAATCTTTTTTGTGTTAAAATAAAAGAAAATGAATATATATTCCATATGTATCACGAACGTTTTCGATTCATCTTCGAAAAATCTTTAGATGAAAACTGCAAATGAACAAAAAAGTTTGAGAAAAGAAGAGAATTTCAAAGATAGTAGAGAAACAGGCAGGCGAAGTCAGTTAGACGCCAAAAGACCGTTTTAACACTGTTCCAGGAAAGACGTTAACAATTTAAATTCCACAACGCCAGAATTAGCATCACAGGATAAAATTGTATTACGTTAAGCATTTTAAAATGTTATTACTGGTTTCATACGTAATGTTACTTATAATAGGCTGTTGAGTTATAAATCTCTCTCTCTCTCTCTCTCTCTCTCTCTCTCTCTCTCTATATATATATATATATATATATATATATATATATATATATATATATATATATATATATATAGTTAAGATATTGATAATAAATATTTATTTAAAAATGTTTTATATATATATATATTGTATTTTTATGTAATTATTTTTATTGGTGATTGCAGCGTTCGTTGTTTATTTGCTTACTATTATTTCTATTGTCTCATTTCCTAAGTGATTAAAATGCAGAAAATCTCATTATTAGTCGCTCTTAACTTTATAGGACGTATTTTTCGTTAATATATATTTATTTATTTATTTATTTTATACGTATATAAAAGTAATCCACGGACACGTGTTTCTGACCCACAGCCGTCATAAGCATGGCTTACATAGACGAGGATCAAACAATCCATATTGATGTTTATAGTCCAGCGTTTTACCATTAAACCAAGACCCCCCATCCCTAGAAATATGTACGATTTTTATCACCTAAATATTTAATGTATTTTTATGTAATTATTTTTATTGACTATTGCAGCGTTCGTTGTTTTCTTTTTGTTGCTCACTACTTCTTCGATTGTCTCATTTCCTAAGTGATTAAGATGCAGAAAATTGCATTGTTAGTCGCCCTTAACTTTATAGGATGCATTTTTCGTTAATATATATTTATTTTTTTACTTTTAAAATCGTAAATATTTCTAAACAGGGCGTCTTGGTCCGATGGTAAACCGCTGGACTATAGACATCAATATCGAAGGTTCGATCATTGTCTAAGTTAGGCATGCTGATGACGGCTGTTAGCCAGACACACGTGTCCGTAGATTACTTTTATGTACGTATGACGAACAAATAAAGTTTAAAAAATATTCTCGATTGGGGATATAATTTTTTGGTACAAAAGTAATTTAATCTTGAGATTACGTTAGAATATATATATATATAGATGCAGTTGAGCAAGTTCGGACAGCCTTTCAGCGGAGCCCCCGTAAATCAGTGAGAAGAGCCAGCAGGGAACTTCAGCTTGCTCCAGCAACTGTCTGGCGTGTCTTAAGGAAACGACTGCAAATGGTACCTTACAAGCTCAAGTTGGTCCAAAAGTTGAAGGACACTGATAAGCCACTTCGCCGTGACTTTTGCATTGCAATGCAAGAGAAGTTGGAAGATAACGGCTTTGATGACCGGCTTGTTTTTAGCGATGAGGCGACCTTCCATCTGAATGGCAAAGTTAACAAGCATAACACTCGCATATGGGGTACTGAGAATCCTCATGAACTTCTTGAGCACGAGCGAGATTCACCAAAAGTGAACGTGTTTTGTGCAATTTCCAAGAAAGGTGTCTATGGACCGTTCTTCTTTGAAGAGGCAACTATCACTGGTGAATCCTATCTCAACATGCTGGAAGACTGGTTAATGGCTCAGTTGGAACAAGCAGAATCTGATGACTTCATTTTTCAACAAGATGGTGCACCACCACACTGGAGTCTTAGAGTAAGGCAGTTTCTTAACACAAGGCTGCCTGGTAGATGGATTGGGAGATCTGGGCGAGGTGATGACGTTCTCATGCCCTGGCCTCCTAGGTCTCCAGATCTTACCCCGTGTGACTTTTTCCTTTGGGGCTTTGTCAAGCAACAAGTCTATGTGCCGCCTCTTCCAAGAGATATTGACGAACTAAAGGCTCGAGTAACGGCAGTTGTGGGAACCATTGACGTCAAGATGCTGGAACGCGTTTGGCAGGAAATGGACTATCGACTAGATGTCTGCCGTGTGACGAATGGTGCTCATATTGAGCAACTTTGAAGATTCCCCACAAAACTTGAAACTTTAACCTTTCCAACGGTACCAATTTCATTTTTCAACTCCTAATAGTTTTTGAGTTATTAAAAATCGTTATGTTCCCAAGACTTTTGAAACACCCTGTATATATATATATATATATATATATATATATATATATATATATATATATATATATATATATATATATATATATATATATATATATATATATATATATATAAAATTAAGCCTTGAATGTTAACTATTTTCTGGAATCGAAATCGAAATAAACATTTTAAACATATGGTGTAGTATCATTACATTTTAATATTAAGCTTTGTAAAGTGACATACAATTAGTGGAATTTATTTCTGTCCGAGGAATTAACTTTATCTGTCTTGGGATTCTTTTTAACACCAACATAAATACACACACACAAACACATACACACATAGACACAGACACACATATATATATATATATATATATATATATATATATATATATATATATATATATATGTAAGTTGAAAACGGAAAACTTACGTCGACACACTTTCTTTCTTTTCTTTATCATATATATATATATATATATATATATATATATATATATATATATATATATATATATATATATATATATATATATATATATATATATATATATGCACTTTTTTTTCTTTTTTCTTTTCTTCTTTGGTTCCCACCCCTCTTCTGTTTTTCCATTCTGTTCCGTGCTTTTTCTCTCTTTTTTCTCCTATCCCACAATTCCAAATAACCAATACAACAGTTCGTCCTAAGTTTTATTGAGAACTTGTCGTTGCTTTTGCCTTTGAATCCGTTTCATAGAAAACAGGAAGAATTACGTTTTCTCAACATGGCCAATTTTATCTGATCTTCCCTTCATAGACTACAGACTTGGGTGGAATCATCGTCGCTGGATATTTTCCCAAATCTTTTCATTTGTACAGCTGTTCTTTCTGTTATTCTTGGAATTTCTCTTTCATTTGACGCTTTTCTTTCTGTTTTTCTTTCTGCAATTACATTTTTTCTGACTCCATTTACTTTTTATATTCCACTTGCTCTCTCTGCAATTGTATTTTTCTGCATTACATTGTTGACCTTGGACATTTAACTAAATATTTTATGATTCGGCCCTTCAGGATTTTATTTTTCTTCTCCCTTTTCTGCCTAAATATCATTTTGAACTGACCTCCATTAATCCCCCCACCTGTCTGATTCCCTTCCCTTTTCGCTCTCCCTTCTTTTCCTCCTTGGATCCTACCCCTCTATTCTGTCTTTCCGTTCTCTTCCGTGCTTTTTCTTTCTTTTTTCTCCTATCCCACAATTCCAAATAATCATTATCCAACACAACAGTTCGTCCTAAGTTTTATTGAGAACTTGTCGTTGCTTTTCCCTTTGAATCCGTTTAATAGAAAACAGGAAGAATTACATTTTCTCAACATGGCCAATTTTATCTGATCCTCCCTCCACAGACAACAGACTTGGGTGGAATCGTCGTCGTTGGATCTTTACACGGATTCTTCTGGATTTACCAATCCATCTGAACCCCATACTACTTGGATTTCCGTTTTTGGTGACACTCCTTTACACTGGAACATACCCGTTTGAACTTTAAAACTTTTTCAAATTTCGAATATGACTTTCCTCATCTGTCAACTTATCCATCATTAACCTCCTCTGATGATAAGATTTTAATCTTTGAAAAGCCTGGCTTAAGGAATGAAAGAGAAGAAAAAAATGTTATTCACTAAATGTCCTTGTTCTGAACAACCGAAGATTATGATTTGCTTCCATTTGCAGGTCTAATTATTTTCATTGACTTATCTTATGGCTAAGAATTTGGTAATGTCTAGCATAATAATTAACATTAATGTTAATTATTATGCTAGACATTACCAAATTCTTAGCCATTAGGTAGTTATGCGTTTGAATTGTATGCACTTTATTTAACGTCATCAATTTCTTAACGGTTTAAACAGTCAAACTTTAAATCTCTCGTATGTGTAGAACGCCATCACGCTCTCATGTACATTTCAACTTTACAGACGCGTTTTCAAATATAAACTACTTGCCGTTATAATTCAAAAATGAGCACAACAGTAAAGACACTAAAACTAATACCGCCTGAAGATGATTTGACGATTCAAATCGAAAGTACTTGCAAAAAAGAAAAAAGAATGGAACAAGAAAGCCATGGATCATACTTATATCAATTTGACCGACACATCAGATGGACAATTCGGAAAATTGAAAAAATAAAAAAAAGTCGCATCAAACAAAACCACTCCGTGTTATTTAATAATGTTTGCCTAAATGAAAATATGCTGCCTAAATACACACACAATATATATATATATATATATATATATATATATATATATATATATATATATATATATATATATATATATATATATATATATATATTGTGTGTATTTAGGCAGCATATTTTCATTTATAAACCCGGTTAAAATTCTCTGGATTACCACCCTGTGGATATTTTTCACCTTGATTATTACCATTATATATATATATATATATGATAAATCAAGGAAGAAAGCGAGAACCGGTTTGTCAACGTGATTACGCCGTATATATTTAAGATTTTTCCCAATAGAATCTTAAATAATTAATACAACATATAATAATGTATATATATATATATATATATATATATATATATATATATATATATATATATATATATATATATTATAATATAAAATGAAGAAATAAAATAAGGTGTCAATCAAATTTTATTAGAATTCAAAGTTCAAGCAAAGTATAACTGCGGTAATAGTCCTCTGAAGAGAAGAATTATCTTTGAAAACTCATGAGCTAAGGACTTAAGGATACTTTGCTTGAACTTTGAATTCTAATAAAATTTGATTGACACCTTATTTTATTACTTCATTTCATATTATAATATTAATGTTCTATCCAGTATATTGAGCTTCAGTTTTTATCCGGATGTTTCACTAATTATAAGATATTAGTTGACGCTTATATCTTTTGTTGGATTGCTTCATATATATATATATATATATATATATATATATATATATATATATATATATATATATATATATATATGTGTGTGTGTGTGTATATGTATGTGTGTAGTATATATATAAATATATATATATATATATATATGTATATATATATTTATATATACACACACACATATATATACACACATGTATGTATATATATATATATATATATATATATATATATATATATATATATATATATATATATATATATATATATATATATATATCTAAGTGTTCAAACAAAAAACCGTTTGTCAACGTAATTATGCCGTAACGTACAACTACAACAACGAGAGCAGTGATATATATATATATATATATATATATATATATATATATATATATATATATATATATATATATATATATATATATATATATATTGTGAAGTTGTTCCACAGTAAATAATAAATAAAGTAAGTCAAGTCGAGGGTTGGTTTAACAAGTGTATTAACAAAGTAAGAAGTGACTAGCTCTTGGCTAGACAGTTACAAGACGGTGCTTTGTCTTAAGTTTCTCTGGTGACTCGCACTATTTATAGTGACAACCGGTGTAGTTTCTCCTGTGTAAGAACGGCCGGTGTAACAATATATATATATATATATAAAATCTATATATATATATAAAATCACATATATATATTTATCTCTCTCTCACTTTCTCTCTGTTTCTCTCTCTCTCTCTCTCTCTCTCTCTCTCTCTCTCTATATATATATATATATATATATATATATATATATATATATATATATATATATATATCAAGAATGATGAAAATAAAAGTTTGAAAAAATTAAGAATTTTATTAAATCATCAAGAGTTCGAAAACAAGGAGAAATGTCAAATCCATAAACCATAGGTTTTCAAAGATAAATTATTTTCACTTGATAAAAACCGGTTAAAGTATGTATTACCGGTTACATAAAAGCTTTTAAAATATAAAAATATATACATTCAGATAAAGAATTTTTAGCTAAAAGGATCCCAATTAGGGCAATCAAACCAAATAAAATAATGTTAAATTAAAAAAATGAAAATATTGAAATATTCAACATACTCAAATGTTTAAATGTCATGCATAAAATTCGGAGCAATAAAATTCGGAGCAATAAAATTCGGAGCAATAAAATTCGGAGCAATAAAATTCGGAGCAATAGCACTCAGATAAATCCATGCCATCTGAAGTTGTATAGATCCGCGGAAAACAACGAAAAACAAAATATCCAGTCCGGTGAATTCAAAATGCAAGTTAATAGGTCCAAATTTGTCTAATAATATTCATTGCTAATTTATGCTTCCAGGCAGAGATAAAGAGTTAAAAAGTACAAACTGCAAAGCATAAATGAAAGCATAAATACCGTTTGAATAAATAGACGGACTGGATATTTTATTTTATTTTCATCACTCTTAAGGGCTGGGTACTTTCGAGTAGCTTTAATAACAAGCAGTACTAATAGCTATATGCGCGATCCGAACACCGTTTCGTAAGATCACTCTAGCTGCCTGGTGAATGGCGGCCACGTGTCGCTATTTACAGTTAAAGTTACTCTATATTTACTAACTAATTGACGACGAATCAGTGGCGATTTGTGTTCGGGGTTCGTGCCTACCGACCGTCGGGAATTAGTTTCTTAGACTGAAGATTGCGTAAGCATGAAACATCGATGTCTCTAGGTATTTTAAATAATTAATATTTATTTATTAAAATATTATTGTATATATATATACATATATATATATATATATATATATATATATATATATATATACAATAATATTTTAATAAATAAATATTAATATTAATATATATATATATATATATATATTAACATACACTAACATTTATCGTTATATATATACACACATACACTTTCATGCTCATACATTTTTATATAAGACAAATACACAGATACATACACATATATACATACATACACGTATACATATATATTTATATATATTTACACATACATATAAACATATACACACCCAAATACATAATATATACAATAAAAATAATATATATATATATATATATATATATATATATATATATATATATATATATATATATATATATATATATATATATCCACATACACTGTTGTGCCGAAAATATCCTCAAATATCGAAGTTATTTTAAAAAGAACATTCTCGTTTTCCCGTCTTGCCTCAGTTTGGCATATTTTTTCTATATATAAAATTAGGTATGTGTATATGTTGTTGCGGGGTCCGATCGGTCTTACAACTAAGAAAGTGGACACAAAAAAATACGACAATGGCATGGTTTTTGAGAGTTTGTCTTATTGTTTGACAAAAAAGGAATAGGCATAGTACTCATTTCTAAGGCAGTAGTTTTTACGATGTCAATACCCGAGTCAGAATCTTATGTAAGTCCAAAGGATTTTTTAAAACTGAATAAGTGTTTCATAAACTTAAAGAAATTCGCATAACATAATAACATAAAAAACATTGCATAAATATATTTTTTTAAACTAGAGACCTTCTTTTGATAATCTGCAAAAAGGTAGACATTAAGGGCATTTGGTATTAGTTTTGCTTAAAAACATAACTTTTAATCGTTTCTTAATATATTAAATTGAAGTAGGCTTTTCATTGAAGGGATGCATATTAGACATTTTTTATGTAATGTCGCTTACGAACCAGCAAACAAAAAAAAAATGTCGCTTACGAACCAGCAAATAAATGATGTCGCTTACGAACCAGCAAATAAATGATGTCGCTTACGAACCAGCAAATAAATGGATACAAAACAACGGCACATCCCCTTTTGGCAAAGGCAAATAAAAGACCAACGTTTTAATTCAGGTTTGATCCAGTTGAGGGAATACGTCGAATCCGGGAAGGGCGTTCATCCGCTTTCCTTAAAATAGATGCTATCAATAAATAATTGCAGTCTGTCATGTTCTTTCCTTTTACTTCTCTTAACGTGTGTTGTTATTTCGTTGCTACGCCAGCCGGTATCACCTGGCTCCGTTAGATGGTACTCGTAATTTTTCTTCTGCTTCGAAACCATCTCATCAAACACACATTCAAACAATATAAATGTCCGTAATATTTTGACGCATATACAACTCTATTAACAAACTAAGAGCCAACGTTTCGTATTTTCGTCACCATTTATATACAGGGTGAGCCAAAAGTAGGTGGACAGTAAAAAACATTTTCCTTCTTGATTTACACAGCTTTGAAGTCTGCCTCTTACGCTTCGGCAAAAAAATGTTTTTCACTGTCCACCTACTTTTGGCTCACCCTATATACGGGTGGATGGAGCCGTGCTCCATCCACCCGTATTTGTACCCGCTCTATTAAATTAGTAACAACTTGCATTATGGCTGGCATTGTTTTTTTTTTAAATGTATTTTCCCATAGTCTCTTCTATTATTCAGTTTCAGATAGTTTAAAATAGAACCTGACTAAATCCCAATTGGTATAATGGTTAGAATGTTCGCTAATGGTCACGGCGACCGGGTTTCAAACCTCGGCCAAGTCTTACCAAAGACTAAATGATGGTACTTGATGCTTTCTTTGCTAAACACTAAGCATTATAAAGCAATGAGCAAGGTCAAGTGGAGAAACACAAGGAAAGAGCGGCGTCCTTCTTACATTTCGGTGTAGTAGCCAATGAAAAGCGAGCTTTCGGGCTGTCCTCAACTACGGTCGATCCATTTTTTTACAAATAAATCCAAAATGTGTTTAATCGGATTCAAATCCGAACTTCGACGTTGCCAGTCCATCGGTTTCAATACTTCAGATTCCATTTTCTAGATAAAATATAAAATGGAAGATTTACCTCCAAGCTGTTGGTAAGGAGGTCGCTAGAAAAATGGTTGGATCATTCTACCGCTCCAGAAAATACCTGACCCCTGATGCAATCCTCTGCCTTTATAAGAATCAAATACGCCCTAAGATAGACTACTGTTGCCACATCTGGGAATCTTTGTTGCATAGCGAACGATAAAAATCGACTACGAAATCTAGTGGGGTGATCTCTTCCGTTTCTTACAGCCCTTTTGTCACAGAAGAGACATCGCTAGTCTCTGTCTACTCTATCGTTACTTTCGTGAAAGGTGCTCGACTGAGCTCCAATCTCCAGTTACATTTTGTAAAACATTCACAGCAAGAACTCGCTTTTCTAGCACAACGAAAAGTAACTTTCTTTTCTTCGGCCGTGTGCCTAATGTAAGGCGCGATTTCCACGAACAGAACATTTTGTGCAAGGGATGAACGCATTGCCGCTGGATTGATTCTCTGCAGAATACAACATCGAATAACCGGTAAAACCACTTTTGTGATATTCGACCAGCATCGGTCATTCCGCCTTCCACTGAAAGTGGAAGTTTATGGGGAATACAAATTCGCATGCGGCCCCCATTCAGCATGTATATTTCAGTTAGGGGAGATGACATACAGCGCCTAGTATTTCTAAATGGTCACCCATTATGTACTGGGCAGGCTCAAAATTGCTTAACTTCGACAATCTAACGTCGTCCTTTAAATCCAATGTCAACAGATTCCTGTCTCATAGCATCTCCTACAAATAACGAAACCCGACTGCATTCCATTAATCATCTTCGATCGATCCTTCCTCACATGAGACCCTTCACCTTTCAACTAGTTATCATTTCATATATATATATACATATATATATATATATATATATATATATATATATATACATATATATATATATATATATATATATATATATATATATATATATATATATACGAAAAAAAACCCCCCAAAAAACAAAAAAAAACAAACAAAAAAAACAAAAAACAAATAACAATAATAGTAAATATATAAATAAAAATAAAAATTAAATAAATAGAAACAACAGACAATTACATATATATATGGGTGTATATATATATATATATATATATATATATATATATATATATATATATATATATATATATATATATATATATATATTAAAAAAAAAAATAAATAAATAAATAAAATATAAAAGAATCTATTTAATTTTCCTCTGAATACTTTACTCTGAACACTTCCGGTTTAACCCCCCAGCGCTCCTGGCATTTTCTCGGTATCCGGGATTTTTCTTTTATTTATTTTTGACAAGGAGAGGAAGAAGAAAAAAAAAATCTCTCGAAATATATCAAATTGATTCTTGATAATCCGGACATTACAAACTAACACCCTTGCTGTCTAGAAAAATAAACAAACCTTTCGATCTATATCCGACTTATTTCGGTTTTGTTCTGTTTTTGTTCTTCACAGCTTCCAGCAACCCGGATCTTCGCATTGCCTTAAACCTTTTTAAAAACTTTTATTATATATATATATATATATATATATATATATATATATATATATATATATATGTATATATATATATATATATATATATATATATATATATATATATATATATATATATGATAATAAGAAGTTACGCGGAAATCTCTCTAAGGCCCTTTCGACTATCATCTCATCAGGAGAAAATCGATAGTTTTAATTAATAATAACTTCGAAAGAAAGAGCGAAGTTATTATTAATTAAAACTATCGATTTTCTCCTGATGAGATGATAGTCGAAAGGGCCTTAGATTTCCGCGTATTCTTTTTAAAGTTATCTATAAATTTTGTACCTCAAAACATTTATTTATATATATATATATATATATATATATATATATATATATATATATATATATATATATATATTAAAGAAAAAGCCTGTAGTAAATCGTCATTTTCAATACAGATTATTGAAAAATTTAAATATGATAGTTTTGGTAAGGTAGATAATAATACACTTAAAATGCGTCTAAATAAAGAAGATGAAATAATTAAGAAAATGCGAGTAATTTATCCATATGGTCTAAATGTAAAAGTTAAAAAAGATAATTTACAAGACGAATTAGAAAATGTAGGGCGATTATATCCAGCTTTGCCTCGCTACGGTACTAGAGATAGAACACATGTAAATAGAAACAATAGAGAATCTGCCGTTTCATGCGAGGCATTTAAACAAAATCTGAAGAAATTATCACGATTAATATTTCCGAGTCTTTTGATTACATTAGAAAACTTCTTAATAAAACAAAGAAAAGGGTATTAAAAGACATAGCATCTAAGATATTATCAAACCTGGATATGATATATAGGAAAGAAGAACTTCCTCAATGGTATGAGTATATCATGGATATTATCGATACAAAATTATACAAGCCACCCGTTGAGGGTATAAAAAATAAACCTCGAAATGTTTGTGTAGTCCTTTATGAAAATAAAGGATTTGATGATATAAATCTGTCTAAAATATTTAATAATCTAGAAATCATTCAGTCACTGTCCAATGAACTTAAAAAAGAGGAACAGAAACCAATAGTAACATATAAACTAGGGCAAACTATACGGAATAAGGTTTTTAACTATAAAAAAAACTGTAGAGAATTTAAATATTACTGATAATGATAAAATGTATATACCATCATGTGAATGTAATACTGACATAGGGCATATAATTACTGGTAATCTAGCGATAGTTAAAAATTCTAAATTAAGAAAACTCATAAGTAAAGGCCCAAACTATAAAGAACCTAAATGTTTAAATTATGCGAAATGTGTTAAGGAAATAAATAAAGCGTTAGATCATTTCACTGCATCCATGGCAATAAACATAAACTATTACACTCTACATTTGACGCATGGAAAAATAATGTACTTAGATTCGTAAATAAAAAAGTAGAACGTTTAAAAGAATTTAAAAACCCTAAAAAAATGAATCCCCTCCTTAGAAATCCACAAATAACTACGGAGCTTGAAATGCTTCAAAATAGGTTTGTAATAGTTCCTATTGATAAGGCGACAAATAATGTAGCTTTTATCTGTAAAAAAAATATTATATACAACGCTTATTGCTAGAAGTAGGAATAATAGGTGAAGCTTCAGATATTTATAAATTAAGTAATAGTAAAGGCGATAATATTATTATAAACAATACTGTTATTTGTGAAAAATTAGGATTAAAATTAGAAGAAAAGTACAAGAAACTTCCATCTATGTATTGGATACCTAAAATGCATAAAACACCAGTTGGTGCCCGTTTCATTGTTGCCTCAAAAATGTGCATCACTAAACCTTTAAGTAAGGCTGTATCTAAAGTCTTTAAATTAATTATAAATCAAATAAATAATTTCGATAAAAAAAGTAAATTCTATAGTAATATAAACCTATTTTGGGTGATAAATGATAGATCTAGTAAAAGAAAAATTGGATCGTATTAATTCTCGTAAACAGGCTAAATCAATCTCGACATATGATTTTAGTACATTATATACAAAAATACCATTACTTATTAAAGAATTAGGTAATACTATAGATTCAGCTTTTACAGGAGGAAAAGGTAAATACATAGACTTTGCAAAATCTAAAGCCTTTTGGTGTAAAAATAAAAATGGTAAGACGAGTGTGTCCAAAACTGGTCTGACAATGCTTATAAGTCACCTTATAAAAGAGAGTTACTTTCAAATAGGAAATAAAGTACTACTCCAAACAATAGGTATTGCAATGGGTTTGGATCCTTCTCCATTTTGGGCAAATCTATATTTACATAGACTTGAATATATGTATATATCATCATTAATAAAAAAACGATATATCTAGAGCGTATAGTTATCATGGATGTAGGCGATACATTGACGACCTTGTTTGCATTAATGATAGCGATGAGTTTGCAAATACTAAACATTTAATATATCCTAAAGAGTTAAAATTAAACTGTGAACATACGGGAACACAAGCTACTTTTCTTGATTTGGATATAAAAATTGAAGATAAAATATTTATCTATAAACTGTTTGATAAAAGAAATTTATTTCCTTTTCGTATCGTACGGATGCCACATAAAAATAGTACCTGCCCTGTGTATATATTTTACGGGAGCATTATGTCCGAATTTCTGAGGATTGCTCGTGTTAACTTAAAATTGGTAGATTTTATGCCCCAATGATTAAACAAGGTGGCGATCAGAATAAAATATTTGGACAATTAAATAAGGCAATTACTCGCCATCGTGATGCTTTTAAGTCATATAAAATTAATCAAAATAAATTGATAGAGCAAATCCAAAGATATCTAAATATAAATAAAAATAATGTAGAATATGTATAATCGTATATATAACACATATACTAATTATATAAAAAATAGTTACGTTTAATAGACAGTAGAAAGGGATGAAGAAGGAAAGAAATGTTGAAAAAGTTAAAAAAGAAGAAAGATAAAAAATCGACAGTTAGCTTATAACGCTGATTGGAAACGTTGTGAGTTTAAAAAAAACAAGAAGAAGAAGAAGAAGAAGAAGAAGAAGAAGAAGAAGAAGAAGAAGAGAAAGGATGGACAGTTGGCGTATGAACGCCGGTTGGAGGCGCTGTGAGTTAAAAAAGAAGAAGAAAGAGAAAAAATCGGCAGTTAAGCTTATGAACGCTGTCAGTTGACAAGGAGGATTAGTATTTATTTGAAATTGATGACAAGGAATTGAACAACAAATGAGGAGGAGGCGGAGAAGGAGGAGGGGGAGAAAAAAGGACTAAAAGTATATATATGTATATATATATAATTAAAAATTAAAATTAAAAAAAAATATTTTGATATGTTGATATTTTAATATTTTTAATATAAAACTAAACTAAAAATACGTTAATCACCTAAAAAGTAGTGTAATGGATTCGTCTACACACTTTAAGATGCAGCAACATTTTTGTAAGTAACGGATAAATGTTATTAGACAGACGAACAACACAGGTAAGGAGGACTTTTTTTTAAACAACTAATATAAGTTAGCAAAACATTTATACGGAACAAAACTTAGGTTTAGTATACAGAACTTTTATGTTTTTGCCTTTTAAGGGAAGTGGGGTCTGATCAACTCTGCTGGGAAGCCATGAAATTAAATACTGTCTTGTTTTTAAATTCCCGAAACAGTTTTTCATGGTAAACAACTGATGATCCTTAAATAATGTTAGAAGCAAACTAATATAATAACTGTAAAAGTTAAATTGACTTACATGAGTGATTTTCCACTGAACGACTTGGGACTTACGGTTTAAATTTTTTTTAAATATACTTTTAATGGTTGAGAAACTTCCAAGACTATATATGGGAAATGAAAAAAGAAAACTCAAGAGATATTTCTTTTTATATATTCATCAACGTTTTGTCTTTATTTGTAAGACTTCCTCAGGATGATAATTTTAAGAAAAATGTTCTGCAAGCACATCGAAATATTGGGTTGACATGATGGGTTGATGAGAAAATGTAGTAGCCGTGTGAAAGAAGTAGTCCAAAGGGTGAGATGGGTGAGGAGGAGAGGGGAGATTTTGTTGTGTTTAGGTGTGAAATATTTGAAGGGTAGGAGTATTGATCAGTTGGCTATGTCAGGAATGTGTGAATATAAGTGATTTAGAAGGAAAGTGTTGAAATGTGTTGTGAACATGACAATGAGGGGAAGGAAAAAGAAAGAGAAGGAGAAAAGTGATATTAATTTTGGCGAGAAATAGGTGAAATGTAATTTTGTGCAGGCAGTGTTGATGGTTTGAAATTAAATTGAGGGCAAAGGGGGTTTAAATATCTAAGTATTTGTAAGGATGTCTAGATTTTGTTCATTGGTAAGGCTGTTA
>OY744552.1:35203570-35241070 GCA_963556195.1 Sepiola atlantica | reverse complement strand
CTTTTATGTACGTAAAAATTAACATATATATATATATATATATATATATATATATATATATATATATATATATATATATATATATATATATATATATATATTGTATTTAATAGGACATGTTTTTATTTTTATTTTATATATATATATATATATATATATATATATATATATATATATATAAAATAAAAACTAAAAACATGTCCTATTAAATACAACAATGCAATAATTCGGCATGATTTTTTACCGCTTAGGAAGTGGAAAATACAAACGCTGTTACTATCACCAGTAAAAACAATAACAAATACGTAAACTTAATATTACGGGCAAGGCGTTCTGGTCCGGAGGTAAAGCTTCAAACAACAGACAATTTAATCGAGGGTTCGCGATGCTGATGATAGCTGATGGCTAGAAACACGTGTCCATGGATTACTTTTATGTATGTAAAAATTAATAAATATATATATATGAAAAATAAAAATAAAAACACGTCATATTAAGAGCGACAATGCAATATTCTACATGACTCTTTACCGCTTAGGAAATGAAAAAATACAAACTGTTGCCAGTAAAAACAATAACAAATACGTAAACTGGCCATGCTGTGCGTTAATACGACACGCAAAGCACGCTCTCCATCTAAAAAGCTTGATTCCAGTGACAAGCCGAAGCAAGGTAACTTAGAGATGATGTAGAGCGCAGGTTTTATATCAGAGTTTCCGTTACCTAGATAGATGATCTAACAAAATCTACAGGCCCATCTCGCCAAGTAGGGCAGCATGGCGCCTGGGTACTATAACAGGTATTTTTACGCCCCCGCTACTACTACTACTACTACTACTACTACTACTACTAATATATATATATATATATATATATATATATATATATATATATATATATATATATATATATATATAGCACTAGATAGAGTGAAAGAATAAAATAAGGTGCGAATCAAATTTTATTACAATTCAATGTTCAAGCAAAGTACTTTAAAGTCCTTAACTCATGAGTTTTCAAAGAAAATCTTCTTATCAGAGGACCATTACCGCAATGACATTACCGCAGGTAATAAAATTAAACTTGGAAAATATATAAACATATATAAAATACATAAAGGTATATAAAACATCAAACATATCGGACCAAAACACGCTTTTTTGTTAAAACTTATGCAGTTCATCCAAGTCATAAAGTTTAAAACAGCTTCAAGAAAGATATCAAAGAGGTTGATTAAAAAAAACAATCCAGGTGGTGAATGGTATTCCAAAAACGAATATATATATATATATATATATATATATATATATATATATATATATATATATATATATATATATATATATATATATATATATATATATATATATATATTTTGTCGTTTTTGGAATACCATTCACCACCTGGATTGTTTTTTTTAATCAACCTCTTTGATATCTTTCTGATATATATATATATATATATATATATATATAATTAACTTGTTACAAATATCCAGGGGGTATGAATCCGAAAGAAGTTGAAACCGGGTTTATGAGAGTGCTCAATAAAAATTCAGAGCAAAATATATATTTTTTGATTTTATTCCATTAGTTGCGACAAAACAAGTTTTGTTTCATTGGCGCGAATAGCGACCAACTCATCGGGCTAGCGATGGAATTCAAAATCAAAAAAAAAAAAAAAAATATATATATATATATATATATATATATCACTGCTCTGGTTGTTGTAGTTGTATCAAAAACGCCTTCCAATATCGCTGATAATTTTAAGATTCACGAAATAGCGACACTGCTCTCGTTGTTGTCATTTTATCAAAAACAAAACACAACTTTCTTCTGATTGTATCAAGTTAGAAAGGCACGGGCAAAAGAAACGCCTTCCAATATCGGTGATAATTTTTAAAATTCACGAAAAATAGCGACACTTCTCTCGTTGTTAACGTTGCATCAAAAACAAAACAAAAATTATTTCTGATTAAATCCAATCAGAAATGCACGGGCAAAAGAAACCCCTTCTAATCCACACACACACACACCAACCCCCCCCCCACACACACATATATATATATATATATATATATATATATATATATATATATATATATATATATATAAACAGTCTACGCGGATCAACCAGCGTTTCGACGCTGACACATACCGACGTGGCTGTAGAGAGACGCGCTCTAACAGTGGTCCTCCGGGACTGAGGACTTCTGATTTTTGAATTAGAGTCGGCATAAGCAACACAAATGAAGTCAACCCAGAACACATTATCAGTTTGGAAGTAGATCACTTTTTATTTAGGCGTGTTCTTGGTCGCCTTACAACAATCACTGGCGGCAAGGAGAGTTGGGGATGGGGCCCAGCTCAGTGTTTAAAGTAATTATTGATTCTCAAGTCATTTCACTTGCGTTTGACCGCGTCGCTGTCTAACCTAGATTTCTTGCTTTTCGCACTTTCCTTTATTTGGTCTTACGTCATTTTATGAACGTGTACTGCGTACGTTCACTACACAGGTCATGATCGTTCTGACTGCCAGACCCCGGAACACCAAACTGACCCATGAGACGCCTAGAGGGCCGACTTTGACTGACTCCATCCCCCTGTCCATCTGCTGGAATATATGTATATATTCTGGGACCACCAGAAGGACCACTTAAGATTATGGCATGCCAGTATCTACTTGATAAGAGTGAAGGGGTAATCTCCTGACAATCTATGAGAATTAAAAAACTCATTGTCTAGGGGGTCCTGTATCTAGCCGGTCATTATTTTACTCAATCACCTTGCTCTCAGAATGAAATGCCGTTTAAAGACGAACTAACTTTTCGCAGAGAAAAATTAAATTCTGGATGGTCAAAAACTCCAGCTCAGGCATATTTCCCATTTTTTGTGTGACCTCTTTTGTCTTAGGTAAACATTTCTCACCTGAGGAAGTCTGTCATTAACATGCACTGCAAACATGCAACCCGCTAAACATGCAGCCTAGTGCATGTTTACAATTTCCTCCAACTATTGTTCCCACGGAAGTTGATCGCCTCACCCTGATCCTGCCGACTCTTACATCATCCTATTTACGTGCTAACATTTGTCTGTGAACCTAAATCCAAAAATTATTATTAGTTGACAGACGAAATAAAATAGTGGAATGTCTCATTTATATATTCATTAAAAAATCTTATTTTAATAATTAATTATTGAGTGTTATTTATTTGTGATTCTTTTTATTTTATATTTATTCAAAATATTTACTTGAATAAATGTTATCAATAATCAAATCATTAAAAGTTAAAAAAAAAAAATAAGTGTCATTTTATTAGTTAAGTAGTCAATTACATATTACAAATATGTACATTTTACAATGAAATACGAGTAAATGGGTAGCCAAGCGTTTCACTCCAAAATTAGGAATCTTTATGTCGAACTCGGGTTCAGTTCCAAATTCCGTGCAGATTCCTAAGTTCAACATAAAGATTCCCAAGTTCGACTAGAAGGTTCCAAAGTTCGAAAATATGCACCCGAAGATGTTCGGAGATTATATCGGCCGGAACGGTATTAAACAACGAAGCTGGAAATAGTAGTCAGAATAATCCAAATAATCAAAAATAAAAATTATCCATAAAAATGACAAATGTGAAATTAATAAATATTTATTTTAGTACGTCTAAATGAATAAATGTGAAAGTTTTGTTTTTATTTATTACTCTCATATTACGTTATTTGAATGAATAATACAGTATACTATTTTGAAATACTGTATATATAGTACAGAAGAAAGACCCTAAAACAGCTCTTTGAATGCCTAATTTGTAACTTTTTAAACAGTTTATAATAAATTAATGTTTGATGTTATTTATTTGTAATTTTATTGTCCTATTTTTCTATATATATAAATATATGAAAAATTTATTTAATAAAAAGGGATAAATTACTAAAACGTTTATTGAAATATTTCTTCATTAATTTTCAAGGGAAGTAATTTAAATGAACCTGCCATCGCTGACTAGAAAGAAAGATATTCCGACGAAAAATAAGCAAGAAGAGTTCATATTGAGGGGAAAGGGTAATACTTGCTCTCTCTCCCCCTTTTCTCTCCCCCCCTCCTGTTAGAGACGCTACGTTTTCTTGTTTATTGTTTTAAATTCAATGATTGTTTTCATTCCATAGACAAACGTTTCGCATTTGCGTCTAAATGTTCCTTATCAGTCTGTAAAGGAATTGACTTGATTTTCAACAAGTTGCCATCTGTTTCTAAATTGTAAGTCAAAAAAAGAGACCCTCCACACATACACAATCGCCCAGGCGAATTTAATTATTTTCTTTTCATTTCTTTACGGTCTTATTTAAAAGATAAATAAATTATCTATTTCTATGAATATATGTTAATGTTTAACTATTTATAAATGTTAATTTTTATCTATTTATATGAATACATTTTAATGTTTATCTATTTATATGAATACATATTATTAAAAAAAACATTTCATTCATAAGTTTGTTGTAAACATGTCACAAAAACTTTCGCATTTATTCATATAAATAAATAATATTTAAATGAATAAATGCGAAAGTTTTTGTGACATGTTTACAATAAACTTATGAATGAAATGTTTTTAAATTTTATTTTGGTTTCAAGTATTTCAAGTATCGAACTTTGTGAAGCGATATCGAGGTGGCAAAGCCAGTTAGTAATACTATTTATTTAAGTGAAGCATAAATAATGTGGAACTTGTTCTTCCGCAGTGTTTCAAATATTACGCCTCCTGCAGCGAATATTTGATCGATTTTCTTGAAATAGAACTAAAGGCGCATTTTGGAAGTTTTTAGGGAGCATCTGTAGATGAGGAAAATTGCGATAGTGCGACCACGTGTATTCTTGAGGGGGGTGAAATAGAGCCAGCTGGATATGCAAATAGACAAACAGACAAGCAGGCAGACATACTTTTATAAAGACTCGCGACCGCCCCTGGAAATTCCACGGTGCTTTCTACATCAATCTGTATAATTTACTGTTATAATAATATTCTTTTTGAAATAATAAATGTCTGTCAGGGTCAATAGTATTAAGAAAAAATGACTTTCTTCTCCCGTAAAAATAATTATCATTGTCAACTAAATATTCTTTAAATAAATAAAACGAACATCTTTATTTTTTATCCATTTATTTTAAATTGTATCAATTTGATTTTTATTGAAACAATAAATATTCTCTGTCTTCATACCGTAAAAATAATTGTCAGCTAAATATTGTTCAAATCAATAAAACGAATGTCACTTTTTGAAATGTATTTATTTAAAATAATATTATTTTATTTAAAATGATATTGTTTTATTTAAAATGATATTATTTTATTTAAAATGATATTATTTTATTTAAAATCGTATTGTTTTATTTAAAATGATATTGTTTTATTTAAAATGATATTGTTTTATTAAAAATGATATTATTTTATTTAAAATGATATTATTTTATTTAAAATGATATTATTTTATTTAAAATGATATTGTTTTATTTAAAATGATATTGTTTTATTTAAAATGATATTATTTTATTTAAAATGATATTGTTTTATATAAAATGATATTGTTTTATTTAAAATGATATTGTTTTATTTAAAATGATATTATTTTATTTAAAATGATATTGTTTTATTTAAAATGATATTGTTTTATTTAAAATGATATTATTTTATTTAAAATGATATTGTTTTATTTAAAATGATATTGTTTTATTTAAAATGATATTATTTTATTTAAAATGATATTATTTTATTTAAAATGATATTGTTTTATTTAAAATGATATTATTTTATTTAAAATGATATTGTTTCATTTAAAATGATATTATTTTATTTAAAATGATATTGTTTTATTTAAAATGATATTATTTTATTTAAAATGATATTATTTTATTTAAAATCGTATTGTTTTATTTAAAATGATATTGTTTTATTTAAAATGATATTGTTTTATTAAAAATGATATTATTTTATTTAAAATGATATTATTTTATTTAAAATGATATTGTTTTATTTAAAATGATATTGTTTTATTTAAAATGATATTATTTTATTTAAAATGATATTATTTTATTTAAAATGATATTGTTTTATTTAAAATGATATTATTTTATTTAAAATGATATTGTTTCATTTAAAATGATATTATTTTATTTAAAATGATATTGTTTCATTTAAAATGATATTATTTTATTTAAAATGATATTATTTTATTTAAAATGATATTGTTTTATTTAAAATGATATTATTTTATTTAAAATGATATTGTTTTATTTAAAATGATATTATTTTATTTAAAATGATATTATTTTATTTAAAATGATATTGTTTTATTTAAAATGATATTATTTTATTTAAAATTATATTGTTTTATTTAAAATTATATTGTTTTATTTAAAATGATATTATTTTATTTAAAATGATATTGTTTTATTTAAAATGATATTATTTTATTTAAAATGATATTGTTTTATTTAAAATGATATTATTTTATTTAAAATGATATTGTTTTATTTAATGGGACGACATACGTTGATTTTTGCACAATCCATTTTAAAATCGGTAAAGTCAGAATTGTTTACCTTAGCGACATCACATTAATCATCAATCCTCATCTTTGCTGATCGGACGATCTCATTGTTTCAGTTGCGTTATAATTTTTTCTTTTACTTACTTATCAAGGCCCGAGGGCCACTCGAGGATAAGGGTTAAAAATGATGAGTGCCACTACACGAGAATTGGAAACAACCGGTGGATTTCTCGAAGGGAATTGTTTATCCGGGAGGACGGCTCAATAAGTATTTGTTTACATTAGACTTGAAGACGACCATGTTGTAGTCGGCTGGGAAGCAGCTTCGCAATATTTTGTTCCACAGATGGAACACCCTAGAAAATACACTTTGTTCGTGAAAGTTCTGCTGGGTTTTTGGCACAAAGAGAGAGAGAGATAGAGAGAGAGAGAGGGGGGGATAGAGAGAGAGAGGGAGGGGGGATAGAGAGAGAGAGAGAGGGGGGGATAGAGAGAGAGAGAGAGAGAGGGGGATAAAGAGAGAGAGAGAGTGGGAGAGGGAGAGGGAGAGGGAGAGGGGGCGTTCTCTGCTATTGTTGTAGCTAGACGAGTTCTTGCTGTGAATGTTTCACAGGGGGAACCAGGGGTTGGAGTTCAGTCGAGAACCTACCATGAACATAATGATAGAGTAGGAAGATGCTGGCAACATCTCTTCTGCGTGAAAAAGGCTGTAGGGACGAGAAGAAGAGTCCACTCCCCACTAGATTTCGAAGTTGATTTTGTACTTTGTCAAGACAAGAAAGAGTCCTCCGAGCATAACTTCCCCAGATATGACAACAGTACTCAATCTTAGGAGAGAGCTGGCTCTTGTACAGGTAGAGGATTGCGCTAGGGGTTAGGTATCTTCTCGTGCGATAGAATGATCCAACCATTTTCCCAGCGACCTACGTTCAACCATGAAAGGCGTTAGCGTATCAATATACAGATGATAGTGATATCACCATTACAAAAAAACAACGTCTGCATATTTTGATATTCTTATTGACATTGGATCTGTCGGAATCAATTTTAATTATTTCCAAACTACTGACTTAATGTGATATAAAAAGCAGGATCGATTGACGATTATCGATCTGAAGCAATTAATAATTAATAGAAAGATGACATGTTGAGTGGCGATGTCTCCCTAAAGGCAAACGCTTGGAAGAGTGTGCGTCATAGGATATTGGCACGGATTTGTGGTAAATTGTTGTTTTCAGAGATGAGAACAGAAAACGCCAATTGGGATAATATTAGTTGTCAAACAAAGAAAAGGATCCAGATATATGTATATTTATTTGGTGAGCATTACGGATACTCTCCCCCTATCTCTCCCCTCTCTCTCTCTCTCTCTCTCTCTCTCTCTCTCTCTGTGTCTCTTGCTCTCTCTAATCTAGTCTCACCAAAAGAGCTGTGATACAGCGAAATATTCTGTATGTGTGTGACTATATAAGTACCACTCTCGGGTTGAGCGCTGTCGTTAGTGATATCGTCGGCTACTAGTTAACGTGATGCAAAGCTGTTTGTAGATAAAGAAATGGAGCACTGTCTGGTGGCTGACAATGTTTATATAAAAAAGCATTGTGATATCACTTGCCAACAGCAAGTGGTTACAATCGCCGACCATCAACTACATGGTCGTAGGTTCGATCTTAGCTTGAAACGGGTGCTAGTCTAGCCGTACTGAAGAGCTGTGATATAACGAAACGATCAGTGTGTGGATAACTATATATATATATATATATATATATATATATATATATACTCTCTGTCTCTTTCTGTCTGTCTGTTTCTCTCTCTCAATAAAAAGTAGAGCACTGTAATGGTAGTACTAACACAGTATGACGTCAATTGCTTCATAATGCATCATTCCTTCCCTAATAGAAGTAGAGTGCCTGGACGTCAAGCCGCTTTAAAAAGTGTTTAAATTATCATTGTTTATCAGCTATTCAGAGTTAGCGACGTTGGATTTGAGTTGAAAAATACTTGTAATCCAGGGTTTCGAATCGCATGACCGGTAGTGAATAGTCATATCTCTATGCTGATGAGTCCCGGTTTAAGGACGAAACGTATACGTACATAGATAATAAACAATAAAATATATATATATATATATATATATATATATATATATATATATATATATATATATATACTCTGTCTCTCTCTATTTCTATATATATAATGTGTATGCGTTTGCATCACACATCAATCAATAAATCTCTAATAATTCTATTCTTATTTGTCGTACGGTTTGTTTTTGGCCTAAAAATACGCCCCAATTTCCGATATTCATTGGAACCAGATCTCTTTCCTGGGAGCATTCTTTTGATGTCGCCAAACAGCCAGTATGTGGAGAGTAGGGTGAGTGCGAAAGCAATTCGAAGTGCAATTTGTGTAGTTTTGCTATCGTTACGATTGAATTGTGACACGGTGCATTGTCTTGGTGAAAGAGCACTTTTTTCTTCTTCATTTATAGTCGTTTTTTGTCGATTTCCACCCTAAAACGCTCCAATAATTCTATACAATATTCGCTATTGATGGTTCTTCCTCTCTGAAGGTAATCGCTGAATAAAAACCACTTGCGTATCCCAAAATACGGAGGCCAAAACTTTGCATGCTGATATTTACGTATTTGTTCGCTTTTGACGGTTATCACCTGATGCTATTTATTCAGCTGACGGCCGATTTGACTCCATGGATTCATGTTTCATCGATTGTCATCATTGATGCAAATACGCCTTTCTGTTACGTTGAAACAGTTGCAAACAACACTCTGAACCATCGATGTGTGGTTGTTTTTGACCGAATGTGAGCAAACGCGACACCTATTTCAAACACAGCTTTCTTATTAGCGCATATTCATATAAAATGGTGAATACACTTCCTTCGCCTTTTGATATCTTCAACGCCTCTGCTATCTCACGCAATTTCAATTTACGATCGGCCAAAACAAGTTTGTAGACATTTTTGACGTTTTCCGGGACAACCGCCAAATTTGGGAGACCTAAGCGTTCAGCATAATTTGTGTCTTTACGATTGCGATTAACAGAGTCCGAATAACACTTATCAAACCATTGATTGCTTGAACAGTATTTTTCTCATCAGAAAGCAATGCTTTATCGACAAAAAAAATTCAGATGTTTACATTGTTTTGAAAATTTGCAACAGTAGCTGCACTTAAATAAATGTAATTTAAAACTTATAATACGATTCGAGCTCAACGTTTGATACATACCATCCGAAGGTTAGTAATTTATAAAAAATAATATGGATTTTTTTAAATTAATGGCGCCATCTATATGTCAGACCAACTAATCATCCCAATAACATAGCGTATTTTACCCTGTGCACCTAATAACCTTATTAACCCATAATACTTAACATAAATTGAGAACTAACATTAATCTTCTCCACTCTACTAATCCTTAATCTCCTCTACTCCAACACTCTAATTCCTATACCCATTTTCAATGATTAGCTAACCCCTCTTACATACTTATCCATTGTCTCTCTTATCTCCCTTTGCATACAATACATCGACTCTGTGGACGCAGAACTTTACCGAAAATCTTCATTCTAATAGATTCTCACCTTTAAACTGCGCTCCCCGGTTACTCCTATAATGGCTCATTTGCCCCCTTAAATCTATCTATAATTTCAATACTCCATGTCATCACTTCGGTTTCATAATTAACCCAATCTCACCCCATAATCCTAATACTTGAACTCTCTTGAAGCAAACATATTAACGCTGTTCCCAATCCTAAAATCAGTAATATATTAAAGCATCTTAATTAATGACTAATTAAGATCCTTTAATATATTACTATAATATAATATATTAGTATATAACTATACCTATAATATTTAACTAACTGGGTAATCTATTAATTTTTTAAACATTAAACTCTGAAATACTATAAATGTCTAGATAATTACATCTTAAACACGCAAATTCCAGATTTCCAACCGTCTGAGCCCTAATTCCCAATTTGAACCCTTTTAAACTTTCTGAATTATATATAATTTTGTAAAAAAAATCCGTTTAAATACGAACTGTTTAACCCCACCTAACTCTTAACTGAAGCCATTCCAAGCCTAGCAAATAAACTAGCAGTAATTACATTATATTCGTAAAATTTGGTATATTCGGGCTACTGTTCTCATCTTGGGTGTAACCTCCGACCTTCAGGTGTACTTTGTCGAACTCGGGAATCTTTCTGTCGAACTCGGGAATCTCGACGGAATTTCGAACGGAACCCTTTATTTAATCGACGGGGGTAGCATGCTCTTGTTCCATGACTGGGAAAAAATCTTCAGTAATTCGCAATTCTTCATATCGCCCGCACTGAGGATTGAACCTTCAGATGACTGTTACTTAGAACTGAATTTTACTTAGTACTATATCAACTGCGCCACGAGTCCTTGTGGACAATTCTAGTATGAATTTTGGGAGCCTTAAACCTATTCTTGTTTTTGATCTAACTTCTTATCATTAGGGATCACTACTTATCTATTATTTATAATTATAGGTTCCCATATTGTATTACAGTCTATACTAGGTTCTTCTTAGTGAGTCATTATTGCCTAACATATGCGCTGATTCTTTGAGTCGTCTTACTCTCCACCGTTCTTCTCTATCTATAATTTTTACTTCATCCCATAAGGGGTAGATGGTTTCCCTTTTCCTTCCATATGTGGTCAGCCATACCCAACTTTTCGATTTCCCCATGTATTACGGCTCTCCGATGTTCTTCGAGCCTTACCTTTAGTGGACGACATGTCTCACCTGTGTATACTTTTCCACACATACACACAGTTTTTAGTCATGACTTTTTCCGTAGGGTGTTTGACTCTCACAGATGCTTTCGGAGAGTTGAGTCGCTCCTGAATACTATCCTGATGTTATATGTATTACATATTCTTTGGATTTTTTCCGACAAGCCCCTCATATATGGTATACAAACTGTGGTGAGTTCTCGGGTGGTGTTCTTTGGTGTTGCGTCTAGATTTGTTGGAGCTGATGTCATGCTCTCTTGATAGTTGTTTCGGTGGAGGGTTTCTCTTAAACTATCCATTTCCTCTTGATATGTATCGTTGTTACTACATATTGTCTTTGCTCGATGTTTTAGGCACCGGACAATTCCTTTCTTCACATTATATGGATGGTGGGAATTGAAATTTAGATATTGTCCAGTCAAAGTTGGCTTTCGATACACAGATGACCTAAACCCCTGGTCAGTGCGATTAATCAGCACATCTAGGAAGGATAATTTGTTGTTACATTCTTTTTCCATCGTGAACTGTATAGATGGGCGGAGAGAGTTCACATGGTCCAGTAATATTTGAACGTCTTCCTGGTGAGGCCAGAGTATGAATGTGTCATACACATATCGCAGCCACATTGCGGGCGATACGAAGAATTTCGAATTACTGAAGACTTCTTCTCAGTCATGGCAGATGGAACGAGCGTATGCTACCCCTGTGGCTTAAATAAAGGATTCCGTTCGAAATTCCATCCAGATTCCCGAGTTCGACAGAAAGATTCCCGAGTTCGATAAAGTACACCTGGAGAAGGTCAGAGGTTACATCGACCGAAACGTTGTGATAAAAATATCCAAGATGAGAACAGTAGAACCAATATACCAAATTCTAGGAATTATCAACCCTCATCTAAAAAATTCCAAGCATTAAATTATATTGTTGCTTACAAGCGATGAGCTGTAACTAAATAAGCCCTTCCCCTACCCCATTCCTAGCATTAGTCACAGTTTCTTTTGCTAAACCTTCTCCTTCCACATCCCTAACCTCACACTCCTCTCCCACTTTTACTGGCCTCGTCTTCAGTCAGAAAATTCTCTCTCAGACCCTAAGTTCGATCGGAGTAACTAACACCTCTCACAAGTAATTCGGCCTACTTTAAATATATACAATATTTTAAACGCAATTCCTTAAAAACTATTATCATTCGCGGTCCACGGAAGTATTTTAAAATGGCCCCAATTCTCCAAATTACATCCTAATAAGCGCTTTTTATTTACGGTGGAACTAAACATCATCCTGTTGGATTTATTATATTTTGACCATCTCTAACGCAGTCTCAACGAAATCTCTTTTTCCATCTTTAAATCTTTCAGCACCGGACACTTTGTTAACGGATATTTACCCAACTGGACATCTCTATATTTTGATAACCTTTTATGCACGCACTATTACTTTTCATTACTTTATATCGTTTCTTAATTTTTTTCAAATTTTGAATTTTGGCTATTCCCCTGCCAACTTATCTATCTATGTAATTCCTCTGATGATAAGATTTTAATCTTTGAAAAGCCTGACGTAAGGAAAGAAAAATAAACATGTTTTTATCGATTACAACTTGCATTGAACAATCGAAGATGAAATAAATTTGTCATTCGCACATCTTTATCTCTCTTCCTTCATTTATCTCTCTCTCTCTCTCTCTCTCTCTCTCTCTCTCTCTATATATATATATATATATATATATATATATATATATATATATATATATATATATATTACTCCAGACAATTTGTCTGACCACCCTAATCTCTCTTCTCCCTTCTCTCTCCCCTGCTATGTGTTTATATGGAGATATGCCTGTGTGTGCGCATGTGTGTGTGAGAGTTGATGAGCGCGGGTCAGTGTGCCGGTGTATTTGTGTGCATGCGTGGATACGTGTATCGCATTTTTATCTGCTTATCCATCTGTTCACACCCTCGTGCCAGGTCACACATGGAATAAATTTATGGTCTACACAGACACCCGCGTGATCATCATTTCACTGTTTTTTTTCCTTTTTTTTATTTTCTCTCCTACTGCCACCACCCACTTCCCACCGTGCACCCACCATTCTTCAGTACACTGACGAAAGCCGAAGGATTACAGCCGAAAATTTTGTTCTCCTTTCTTGGAAAAAAACTTTTTTCTATATAAGGGAAAATTGATATTCCTAACGTCAAAATATAGAAAATAAATTGTGAAAATATATAAAAATATATTTTTCACATTGATTTTTTATACACACACACACACACACACACACACATATATATATATATATATATATATATATATATATATATATATATATATATATATATATATATATATATATATATGCAAACATTGTTAAAAATAACAGAATTCGTCTGTTTAATTATAACTTTTTTATTTTTTCAATTTTTCTGATGGTGTATTAAAATCAAAAAAATTAATAAACGTTTCACAGGTTTCACAGTTTTCACGAACGTTTTCGATTCTTCGTCGAATCATCCTCAGGTGTCAAAAGCAAATGAGAAGGAAGTGAATTAAAAAATGCTTTAACGTAATGCGATTTTGTTCCGTGATGCTGAATTTAAATCGTCAACGACTTCCTGAAACGATGCGAAAAACGTTCTATGCGTGTTTCTCCGCCGTCTTTTTAAAATTCTCTTCCTTCTTCAGCTTTTCTGTTCATTTGCTTTTTATTTGAATTACCTCTTTTGAAGATGAATATGCATAGTATTTTAAGAGCTTATAGTAATTTTATCCTTTTTTTATTAAATTACTTTAATTGCTGTTAATATCGACGAAACTATTGAATATATAGGAAAATAGGATAATACAATTACAAGTGAATGATACAAAACATTAATATTATAAATAGTTTTAAGAACAGTTATGCAAATTAAGCATATAAATAGCTGTGTTTTCGTTTTGCCTCTCTAATAAATATAATATCTAAAATAATGTTGCATTATTGATTTAATAAGAGTATAGGTACAATAAATAGCAAGAACTCACATTTATTCATATATATATATATATATATATATATATATATATATATATATATTATATATATATATATATATATATATATATATATATATATATGTGTACATATTTTTTCGGAGATGTCTTCTTCTTTCGTGTGAATCAGATGATTCTGGTGTTGACATTAGTTTCCCCAATGTTTTTCTAGTTAAAAATCTTTCTGGAAAGTCATCGGGTACTTACGGGAAGGACCACGAGAAGGTTGCCAACATCCCTAAGTGACAGTGGTACTGTGGAACCGATTGGATTCGAACTTGGAACACCCAGGTCTTCAGACCGTGTCGTTATCCACTTAACCACCGTTACCTCCCTGGAGATGCCTGATAAATGTTCGAGTTTTAGGCTGGAACTAGCAAATAAACTACGTACAAGTTTATTTACCGGCTCCAGCCTAAAACTCGAACATTTATCAGGTATTTAGAAAGGATAAACGAAAATATATGCGTACTATTTAACGAAATATGCTTTGAAGAAAAAACGGTGCCTATATATATATATATATATATATATATATATAAATTAGGAAAGTTCATTTTATAAAGCATCTTTTGTAAGTTAATATAAATATAGAGGCAAACAAGCCTTCAAAAACCATGTATTAGATGCGAGTAATTCAATCAAAAGAAAAATAAAAATATTTCGAAACATTTAATAAAATATTTCAAAATACCTTCCGTTTTTTTTGTTTTTTTTTCATCTTGATTTTTTTTTTTTTAGCTAATATTTTTATTTATTTTTTGATTTAATTACTCGCATCTAATACATGGTTTTTGAAGGCTTGTTTGCCTCTATATTTATATATATATATATATAAATATATATATATATATATATATATATATATATATATATATATATATATATATATGATGAATATTGTTCCAAGAATTCAAAACCAACAAGTATTCGGCGTACGATCGTTTCCAAGACTTTTGGAAAAATGCTATTGTTCGTTTTGTTGTTATTTTTGATGATACCAAAAAGGCTCTTCTTCAGCGCTTGTTATACCATCACGCACAGAAGCTTCATGAAATGAGGCACAAGATTTTCGTATCAAAAATTCAGTCCAACTGACAGGACTTTCGAAGCCGAATTAGGACAGCGAATTGGATCAATTAACAAATAAAATATAAAAAAAAACATAAAAATAAAATATAAAAAACATTCAAAACATACAGAGGTTTCCCATACAGGTTGAATCGTGGAGGGAGCAGTTACTTAGGTGTAAACCCCATGTGATAATTATTCAATCAAGAATAAAATACAAATGTAAACAATGGTAGCATTGAATACTATTCGAAGCGATGAGAGATTTTTTTTACAATGGTAAAAAATGTTAGGATATTATAAGAAGAGATAAAATAAAATGAAGTGAAGTTACATATGGTATATGAGATGGTAAAATTGGGAATTACAGTAGTAAAATAACAACTGGTAGATGAAAATCAATAAGAATAGTTTGAAATAACACAAGATTGTAACGATTAAATAAAACAGTTGGTTAGATATGATATATGAGATGGTAAAATTGGGAATTACAGTAGTAAAATAACAACTGGTAGATGAAAATCAATAAGAATAGTTTGAAATAACACAACAAGATGGTAACAATTAAATAAAACAGTTGGTTAGATATGATATATGAGATGGTAAAATTGGGAATTACAGTAGTAAAATAACAACTGGTAGATGAAAATCAATAAGAATCGTTTAAAATGATACAAGATGATGGTAACAATTAAATAAAACAGTTGGTTAAAAAATTGATAAAAAGGAAGAAAAAATTGATAAAAGGAGAAAGAGGAAAAAAAGAGGAATAAATAAAATAAGCTCGATTTAATTTAATGTTTTTATATGAAAAGATAAAATGTATTATTTTAGATTAATGAGATGGTAAAATTGTAAAGTACAACACTGTAGTAAAATAATAATTACTGGTAGATGAAAAGCAATAATAATAGTTTAAAAGGATACAAGATGATGGTAACAATTAAATAAAACAGTTGGTTAAAAATTGATAAAAAGGAAGAAAAAATTGATAAAACGAGAAAGAGGAAAAAAAGAGGAATAAATAAAATAAGCTCGATTTAATTTAATGTTTTTATATGAAAAGATAAAATGTATTATTTTAGATTAATGAGATGGTAAAATTGTAAAGTACAACACTGTAGTAAAATAATAATTACTGGTAGATGAAAAGCAATAATAATAGTTTAAAAGGATACAAGATGATGGTAACAATTAAATAAAACAGTTGGTTAAAAAATTGATAAAAAGGAAGAAAAAATTGATAAAACGAGAAAGAGGAAAAAAAGAGGAATAAATAAAATAAGCTCGATTTAATTTAATGTTTTTATATGAAAAGGTAAAATGTATTATTTTAGATTAATGAGATGGTAAAATTGTAGAGTACAACACTGTAGTAAAATAATAATTACTGGTAGATGAAAATCAATAATAATAGTTTAAAATGATACAAGATGATGGTAACAATTAAATAAAACAGTTGGTTAAAAATTGATAAAGAAGAAGAAAAAATTGATAAAAGGAGAAAGAGGAAAAATGCGACATAAATAAGATAAGCTAGATTTGATTTACTATTTTTATACAGGGTGGGCAAAAATAAGGGTCCTATTTTTTAAAATTCATAACTTTTTTATTTATTGATTTTTTTAAATTTTTTTTTTTTAGAATAAGTAAAGGACCCCTTCCGAAGCAAGCATGAGCCGTATTAGCCCTAAGGAACGTACCCTCATTTAGAAAACATTATTTTTGCTTAAAAAACTCAAAACAGTGTAAAAAACAATACTTTAGTTTTTGTAAGTTTTAAGAAGTATTTTTCGGCTAAAATTTGTTTTGTTTATTTCAAAAAATCTCGGAAGGGTCAGTCTACACACACATAAAGTTTGGTGAGTTTAACTTTTATTTTGTGGAAGTTATTCAAATTCAAGTTATTCAAATTTAAAGATAGGACCCTTATTTTGGCCCACCCTGTATTAATGGTAGATTGTATTATTTTAGATTAATAGAAGTTGAAATAATTAGAGGATAAATGTCTACAATACAATAAGTCCGAAGATGCCTAGTAGTTATGGAATAGCTTGAAAATATAATTTTTATTCCTAAGAGAAGCCCGTACCATGATAAGGTATATTTAAAACTATAAATGATTTTGATAGGTGGGTTTATAGATTTCAACTTTATAGGGAATTTGGGATATATGAGAAGATCCCTATGATATCAAGTAGTAGAGAATTGCAAAATCAAAGTTAAATGAGTTTTCGTACAATTTAGTTATAAAATAGAAAACAAATAAAGAATATAGAGAGAATAAATCTATTAAAATAGCAAGAACCATTTCTATAAATATCTTATTTTAAAAAACCTTATTAAAAGGAATTTAAAAAAATAATTTTAAAATATTTTTAATTTGATAAAAATAATAAAAAGAAGGATGGTATAATAGTAATTAGAAAGACGTTAGTATAGGATGATAGTAATAGGAATAATAGTTATAGGATTAAATGTAAGATCCACATCAATTATAAAAAACAATAAAAATAGAAGTAATTAGAAAGTAGAACAGTCGTGTTTAGATACACGCGGGCAGTGAAATGTCTACATGTACACAGACACACACGCACATACCGATGCATATATATGTATAGGTACAGATGTATACAGATAATATTTAGACAACTTATATGTGATAGAAAAACAAAATGATTTGATTGTGTAGACAGTCAATTTTCCCCTTATCGATACATGTAAAAAAAAACATACAGAATTTAAAAACAATGACAAAAAGATAGAAACCAAAACAATTGAAAAATAAGACAAGCCGCGCATGCGTGGTCCCCCTCTGTATGTGACTCGATGTGGCGAGTGTATAATGCAATAAATTTGGGCAGTTTGGAGCATTTTTGACCCCCCTTTGACCCAATGGGGGCGAGAACTATAATTTTTCTGTGGTCAAGGATGCTCATTTTATATCCTGAACAATTGCCTCTACATTTTGGCCAAGTTTCAGAAAAATTGAATGTATGGATCAAATGTTATGGGAGGAAAGGGTCATTTTTTGCCATTATAGGGGATTTTGACCTCCTTGGGTGCAAACCAATTTTTTTTCTAAATCAGCGATACTTATTTTCTATTAGGAACAATTGCCTCCACATTTTGGCCAAGTGTCAGAGAAATTGAATGGATGGATGAAAAGTTATGGGGCAAAAAATGTCATTTTTTGCCATTTCGGGGCCTTTTGAACCCCTGGGGGGTGCTAACCAGATTTTTTTTCTCCAAAATCGGAGAATGTCATTTTCTAGCCTCACAAAAGTTACAACTTCATGCAAAATATCAGAGAAATTCAATGGATTGTTGCGGAGAAAAATCCGGACGGACGGACACACACACGGAAATGCCTCAAAACATAGGTCTCCCGATTTTATAAATCGGGGGATCAATAAGAGAAAAGGGCCGTAAATATACATATCAGAAGAACGTTATATTTTTGGAAAACGTGGAAAAAACATGGTAACTGGAATATAAAATGAACCTGACCTTTATATATATATAGTCATCCACAGGTAGACTTTCGTTGTATTACAACTCTAGGCTATTAAGCTCGATCATCTAGTAGATGACACGGCGAGTGACATTTCAGTGTTTATAAACACTATCAGTTGCCGAAAGTGCTCTATGTGTTTACGCAAAAAGCTTGGCATCTTCGCTTATGACAGTTGGTGATTTCATTTACTACAGTGATCAATTCAAGAAGGGGCGATATATGATTAGGTGTTTAATTAAAACAACCGGTTTAAACGTAATTTGATAATATACGGCCATTTTCTATGTTCAATCTGATCCTGAAATCTATTTGAACATTTTATACGTTTTGTCTATCTTTGTTATTGGATGCAAAAATTAAAATAAAACAGAGTATAAACTGAACCCCTTTTTTGAAAAGGGATATTTTTGTCTTGAATTCCTGCCTGATTGTATCTAGTTAAGAGGGAAATATAAAAAAGAAATGCACGATTTATTTGTGTTTCTATCTTGACATTGGATTGGTCTTAAGCGATTTCAGATATGTCCATTTGATGTTATCTGGAATTGTGATTGACAAGGATGAAATTCATATACGCTTTCGAGCTTTACATAAATGTAATTTCGATAATAAAAGTGGTTTACTGAAATGCTCGTACATATCGACATACATTGTTGAGTGTTTGCTGCTGGAGATTGATTATAATATTTGAAATTTTAATTAATATATATTCTGAATTTTATAATACTGCATTAAAAATCAGGATACATTGAAAGAATTGGTTTCCAAAATAAAAATCACTGTCCATCTAATAATAACAGTAAAATCATTGAAGATAACTATAAAGTCACTCATAAATATAGCAAACTCTATAAAATACAATTAGACTTCCTTTCTCTACAGTACCCAACATTTAACAGGGTATAATAGGATCCAATACAAAAAAAAATTAATAAAGCCCAGAAAATAAATAATATAGCTTCTCTTAGTACTAGATGTAATTGCTTGGTTAGAAATTCCTGCCCGTTAAATAATAACTGCATGCAGAATAATGTTGTATATAAATGTATAATAGAGCAAAGTATTAACTTACACATCAAAAATAATCAAATTTCCAACAAAATATAAGAACAGTAACAATTTTGTAACGAATAATAGTGATTGAGTCAAAGATGTAGACTTAAATACTATAAAACCCACCTATAAAGGTTCCGCTCCGAACCCAATAAAGCCATAGATTTCGAAAGATATCAGTTTGTATGCGCATGCCCCAAGTTTAACATTGTCGTTCTCTTGTAGCTATTCTGGTTTATGCTCATACCACTTCCCATTGTGGCCAATTAATATAGTTTGCAAAAATTCCAGTGTAGTACCTCTGCGAGCTCGTCGGTTCTTCATTTTTTATATTGATGTTCTGCTAGCATATGGCATTCTGATACAATACAGCTAAGGTTTCTTCCCTTTCGTTACACAATCTTCACATCGGTGGGACTGTCAATGTAGTGTTTGATGGACCTAGTGCGAGTGGCTTGTTAAGGACTATCATTAGAGTGCTCTAAGTAGATATTTTGAGATCACCCCTGGCCAACTAGTTTCAGCTGTCGATATTTCTAAATTCAGTATTTAAAAATTATTATTATTATTATTATTATTATTATTATTATTATTATTATTATTATTATTATTATTATTATTATTATTATTATTATTGTTGTTGTTGTTGTTGTTGGTGGTGGTGGTGGTGGTGGTGGTGTTGTTGTTGTTGTTGTTGTTGAATTAACGTAGAGCGATAGGACAAGAAAATACATAGATAACTAAAAGAAAGGTGGTTGACTTGTCTAGTTAATTATCAATTACGGCTAATTAGAACAATGAAAACAGAATTTTTTTTCAAACATAACTCAATTGTAGAACTAAGGTATATTTTCGCATGTATTTTATGTTATTAAATTATATAGGAAAAAAGCCCTAGGGGAACATCGTTGATTAACTCACATTTAGTATAATAATCGATTTATTATTTATAACGTTTTAAGTATTTGACGATTATTCGTTCATGAGATATAACGAAGAATGTTATCAAATGTCAGTTGCTTATTTGGTAAAACGTCTTCGTTGGATTCCAAAGTGTACAATACGAGTTGGTCCCTTTTTAAATTCCGAGAGACAATGGATACCCCCTGCTCGATGTGTGGATAGTGAAGCAAGAGTTTCAATCGCGCAACTCCTGAACTGACATTGATTGAGTCTAGAAGTATGGCGAAGTCCCGGACGACTGGAAAAATGCCGGGATCTGAAATAATTTGTTTTGAATGGATTTTTATATTTCCTTTCGATTTATTGGAGGCGAAGAGGAGGCGACAGAAAGGCGGGAATGACACCGTAGGATTTTTTGTCAAGATCAAAGAATGTCTCGCCATCTTTTAAGCGTATGAGGTCGTCCTTGGAAAGAAAGTTCGTACGGTACAAAATGAAACAGATTTCACTGATGATTTCTGTGACAACATTGTCTTAATTCGATTTTATTAATAAGAAAATACCGACTTTAAATAAAAACATAAATACAATTTAGCGTCGCTAATGGCAACCGGAGAGAGAGAGAGAGAGAGAGAGAGAGAGAGAGAGAGAGAGAGAGAGAGAGAGAGAGAGAGAGAGAGGGGGAGGGGGGAATAGGGAGTGAGATAGAGCAAACTCCCCCTCTTTCTATACACTCTTCTTACTACTATTATGTCTCGTCGGTATATCTTTCTTTCTAGCTAGCTAAGATATATTAGTTTACAAGCAAAAACCAGCCGACAGCTTCTATTTATCTTCCTCCCACAAGGTAAGATGTGACACAAGGTCGGGAAAGTGGGAAAGAACCAGCGCTCGAGAATTTGAGCACTCTGACTGTTTAAAAATTGCCTGGGCAGTCCCGTCGGCATTCCCCGGTAGGGGAGGCAAAGCCTGGGAGGGTGCACCTTCTAGAACTGCACAGGACCGACAACCCCTAATAGACCGGCGTAAATCCAGACCCAAATCCCGGACGAAACTGGCAGCTATTGTTCTAGTTCTAAGTGTTATTATTAAATGCATAACTTACATTACAAATCTTTCATATAAAATAACAATTACCTCCCTTGAAAATTAATGAACCTAATATGTTAAGAAGGGATTTGATAATACATCCTTTTTTTATTAACTCATTTTAATTAATTACTGCTAATATCGACAAAACTATTATATATATATATATATATATATATATATATATATATATATATATATATATATATATATATATATATATATATATACATCGGATTCTAACTCTGCCTGATGAGATCTCAGTTTATAATAGATGTTGATCGATAACATCGACATGTCAGTATCGCAGATTTTGTACATGTCTGTGTAAATAAAAATAATCATATATATATATATATATATATATATATATATATATATATATATATATATATAACGTTAATCCAACAAAAGATATAAGAGGCAACCAATATATTAAATTAGTGAACATCCGGATAAAACTGAAGCTCAATATACTGGATAGAGCATTAATAGCATAATATAAAATGAAGTAATAAAATAAGGTGCGAGTCAAATTTTATTAGAATTCAATGTTGCCTGAACATTGAATTCTAATAAAATTTGACTCGCACCTTATTTTATTACTTCATTATATATATATATATATATATATATATATATATATATATATATATATATATATATTTAATTTTCTTATCTTTCTGTTTTTGCAGGGGATGAGGCATCCTCCGGATGCCAGACATTCACCGGCTATTTCAGACACTCCAGCTTAGAGATCTTTTTAAGATTCTAACTGTCCCCTTGTATTTCTCTTGCACTCGGTTCACCGGGTATACTCGCCAGAGAGCTTTTGAAATTATTTTTCTTTAGTCCTGCTGCTCCTATAATTACTGGGATAATGGAGATTTTCCTAAGATTCCAGTTTCTTTTCATGTCATACATTAGACCTTGGTATTTCGTAATCTTTTCCCGTTCAGCTCTGTTTAATCCTGCATCATTAGGGACACTGACTTCAACTAGGGTTGCTACTTTCTCCCTTTTGTCCCATATCACGATGTCAAGTTTAACATCGCCGTTTTCTAGATATGTAGCTGTAGGGATTGCATAGTCATAGTGGATGGTGTATATGTGTGTGTATATCGGCAAATAGACACTAAAATTACAAATAAATAACACCAAACATTAATTTATTAAAGACCGTTTCAGAATAGTCATTCCAACTAGGTATACAACTATCTGTGTGTGGGTCTATGCTCTCTACTATATATAAAGTCTTTCGAAAGACTAGGTGGTATTATTGATTTAAAACAGTACGCCATTTTGATGGTACTATAAATGTGATAAATGAAAAAAATGCAGAGAGATAACCGACAGAAAGCCGATTCCTTTAATTAAGTCTTCAAATACAAGCATTTACAAATGAAACAAAACAAACAACACTGGAACAATAACGTATGCAATAAACATTTATTCTTCGCGAATCCAAAAGGGTTTGCTTTGAGATTGTGTCCATGGGAATGTGTACAATTAACTCTGAAAGTGATATTTGCGGGTCTATGTGCGTGTGTAAGTTGAGGGTAATGTCTTACATACCGTGTGTTTGAAGCGCACACGTGCTGGTTAGTGTGTTTTCATCAGCGGCCAGCCCGAAGAAAGAGAGGGTGAATTTCCTGTGTGCCCCTTTTTATATCACGAATTGTAGAATTGTAGCTCCCCATACCACCACTAAAGGGTTAGGGTTAATTCAGGTTTGAAACACCCCCCCCCTCTTGGTATATATATTTGTAAGTGTGCAAAGAAGGGTAGAAAATGCTATTTTCACACTATACATATTTCGACAGCGACGCCGGAGTGGTATCAAATCACATTACGTTAAGAATTAAAATGCTTAACGTAATGATTATACTAGTGGCAACGTTTTAAAATGCTTAACGTTATGCGATTTTATTCTGTGATGTCACTCCCGTGTCGCTCAATTTAAATAGTCAACGTCTTTCCTGGAACAATGCGAAAACGTTCTCGGCGCGTTTCTCCGCCGTCTTAAAAAAATTCTCTTCTTTCTCCAACTTTTTTGCTCATTTGCTTTTGACACCTGAGGATGATTCGACGAAGAATCGAAAACGTTCGTGAAACCTATAGGACATTCACTATTATTTTTTAAATTTTAATACAAAAAGACCATCAGAAAAAAAGTATAATTAAACAGACGAATTCTGTTATTTTTAACAAAGTTGCATAAATGAGAAAATGGTGGCTAAATACACACACACAGAATATATATATATATATATATATATATATATATATATATATATATATATATATATATATATATAATTAACTTGTTACAAATATCCAGGGGGTAAGAATCCGAAAGAAAGTTGAAACCGGGTTTATGAGAGTGCTCAATGAAAATTCAGAGCAAAATATATATTTTTTGATTTTATTCCATTAGTTGCGACAAAACAAGTTTTGTTTCATTGGTGCAAATAGCGACCAACTCATCGGACCGGCGGAGGAATTCAAATGGCATAAATTTTAACCTCACTTTAACGAGAGATTGAAAATTGAAAATTCATTGGGGGGGGGGAGGGGGACAGAGTTGGGGCTTTGTCTATAACGGTGACATGGGACATGAGAGGGGAGAGGGGAGGGGGAGGGAGGAGGACCCCAACAAGTCGTGTTTCAAATTATTACGTGGGAGGTTTTTCACGTGTCTGTGCTGTGATGATCTCAATCTCGACCGTGGTGGGGGGAAGGGAGATGGAGCGACGGCCAGAGTGAGTTAAATTTAAAATGAGAATAAAATTATGATTACAACCGTCATTCCTATTTTATTTTAATTCTAATAAGTAATTATCATGTGGATAAAAATGTTTGATAATTTTAATTTAGGGTATTAATTGCTACTTTTGCATTTTATTTATTTTATTTTAATGTTTTGTTTATTATTTGTATTGAATTTTGTTGTGATTATATTTTTTAAATTGTGATTATATTATACCGAGATCAATACTAGTGGAATCATTTTATAAGAGAAGTTTTCTGGTGTTACCAGTATTATCATTAACAAAACCGATTATGACAATGATAACGCCTGCCAATCATACCTACGATAGTCGCAGTGATAACAGCCTTGATAAAAGCCTTAATAAAAAAAAAAAATAAAAAAAATAAATTAAAAAAAATAAAAAATAAAAATAAAAATAAATATAAATAAAATTAGAATAAAAATAGAAATAACAAGTTTGTAAGAATATTAATGATAATAACAATAATGATAATAATAATAATAATAATAATTATGATAATAGTATTAAAAATAATAATAATAATAATAATAATACTAATAATAATAGTAATAATGATAAATATCACCATCATTACCATCTTGCTACTTGTGAAGTCATTGGGCGAAATAAGTCGACAAGTGATGGTAGGCTTTTTTATTCTACTGCCAATGACAAAGACTAAGTACCAGTTAATAATTAAGTGTTCAAGGTAGTGATCGAGGGGTTAAGTAATTGAGATTAGATTAGTCCAAGTGGTATCAGTGTTAATAGCTGTCCCAGTTATGGGTTTATGTTAGAATTGGTAGTATGGCTGAGAGGCTATTGAGGCTGTGCATTATAGGTAGTACGTAGAGATTTGATGTTATTGGTAGTTTAGAGGGGTGGTTGTATATTTATAGATTCATCCTGACTTGTTGGGGTGGGATTGGGTGGTAAATTTGGGTGGGTGGGTAGGGGGTTATAGTGTGTTTTGGGGTAGTGTATAGTGGGGGTTTAATGTTATCATTCATTTTTGTAAAAACTTTTAATTTTATTTTAAAGTTATGTGGGGTTGGTGTGGGGTTAAGGTGGGGTATGTGGGTTGCTAAGGAGGTAGAGTCTACTATGTTTACAGTTGATAGATGTCTCTTGTTTTCTATTTAAGAGTTTGTTTTTGTCCTTAAAGCGGATAATTTCCAGTTTTTCATTTAAGCATAATCTACATGGAGAGTTCATTGATTTGCAGGTGCTGGATTTTTTCAAGATTTTCCACTTTATTATGGGAGTTTCTTTTTTGGTTTTTATTTTGTGGTAGTGTAGTGAAAGTCCAGTTTGGCCAGGATGGTCTGGGTTGTTGAAGGAGAGTTTATGGTTGTAGAATCTTTCCTTGAAGTTGTTGCCTGCCAGACCAATATAATAGTTAGTCTGGGATGGGTTTTCAGTTGATGAGATAGATGCCTCATAGACCACTTGGGTTGATAGGCACTTTTGATTTAGGGGGCAGTTTGATTTGTTATTACAGTTGCATGTTCTTTTAGAATTTGAGGTTACTGGAGTGTTTAGTATTTTCATGTTGTGCTTTTTTATGATTTTTTCTAAGTTGTCACCACAACAATAGCTGAGTTTTAGTGTATTCTTATTAAAAATTTTATGGAGTATGCTGTTATTGGGGAAATGAGTGTTTATTAAGTTCAGGAATTTATTCCCTATTTTGGTTTTAGTTGAGTTGTTAAATGGAGGTGTATACCAGATAATTTTCCTATTTCTATTTTTGTTCCTATTAGGGTTATTTTGTGTAGTTGGAATATACTCTATTTTGGTATTTTTGTATCCACTCTCCTTTAGTGCTTTATTATAAAAGTTCTTATGTTTATTGAAGATATCTATATTGGAGGAGTTGTTGCTAATCCTTCTACTAATTGATTCCGGAATGTGTTTACTTACAGATCTAGGGTGGTTAGATAGTGGGTTGACATAAAGGGGGTAGGAATTATCTTTAGCATAGGGCTCATAAGTATTTTTTTATTTTTATTTTAATTTTTATTTTTATTTTTATTAAGGCTTTTATCAAGGCTGTTATCACTGCGACTATCGTAGGTATGATTGGCAGGCGTTATCATTGTCATAATCGGTTTTGTTAATGATAAAACTGGTAACACCAGAAAACTTCTCTTATAAAATGATTCCACTAGTATTGATCTCGGTATAATATAATCACAATTTAAAAAATATAATCACAACAAAATTCAATACAAATAATAAACAAAACATTAAAATAAAATGCAAAAGTAGCAATTAATACCCTAAATTAAAATTATCAAACATTTTTATCCACATGATAATTACTTATTAGAATTAAAATAAAATAGGAATGACGGTTGTAATCATAATTTTATTCTCATTTTAAATTTAACTCACTCTGGCCGTCGCTCCATCTCCCTTCCCCCCACCACGGCCGAGATTGAGATCATCACAGCACAGACACGTGAAAAACCTCCCACGTAATAATTTGAAACACGACTTGTTGGGGTCCTCCTCCCTCCCCCTCCCCTCTCCCCTCTCATGTCCCATGTCACCGTTATAGACAAAGCCCCAACTCTGTTCCCCTCCCCCCAATGTATTTTCAATTTTCAATCTCCCGTTAAAGTGAGGTTAAAATTTATGCCATTTGAATTCCTCCGCCGGCCCGATGAGTTGGTCGCTATTTGCACCAATGAAACAAAACTTGTTTTGTCGCAACTAATGGAATAAAATCAATATATATATATATATATATATATATATATATATATATATATATATATATATATATATATATATATATATAGTCAGTTAGTGTGGTCGTGGGTTCGAGCCATTGTACCAAAATAGAGCCGTGCTGACGATTAGTAAAATTATGAAATGCGTTCACGGAGTACTTTTGTGTGTATATAAATAAAATAATATATATATAAATAAAATAATATATATATAAATAAAATAATATATATATATATATATATATATATATATATATATATATATATATATAGATAATGTGTGCGTATGTATATAGTAATAAATAGTTATAAGTAATAACACTACACATCTAAAGCAAAAATAGGTTTGAAGCTCCCAAAATTAGTACTAGACTTGTTCACATAGATCGGTGGCGCAACGGATAAAGTACTAAGTTATAATTAGTTTTAATGACAGTATTCAGTAGATGCGATCCTAAAAATAGAATGAAGAATTATTAAGAATTAGTTCTTCCACTTCTACTACTGGCGGATCGCGATCAATCTGCCCCCGTGGATTAAATAAAGGGTTCAGTTCGAAATTCGACATAAAGATTTCAGAGTTCGACAAGGCGCACCTGAAGAAGGTCGGAGGTTACATGTTGTGAGAATAACATCCAAGATGAGAACAGTAGTCCGAATAAATCCAAATAATAATAACAGTCATGAATAGATTTCTATAACCGAAAGAGAAACACATTTCCTATTTTATAGCGTTATACTGACCCACAATAATTTATGTATTTAATACTAGAAGGGGTACATGGAAAATAAAATTGTAGTGTTTAGAAAAAAAACCGTAATGAAGTAAAGTAAAAAAAGAAACTTTTGCAATATGAGTTTGAGTAAAACAATATTTTATTAGTGTCTTCATGTGTCTAAAATGAAAAGGTTACATATGGTATCTTTAACTCTATAATAAAGAGCAATGTGTATTTATTTGTATATAAATACATATACTTCCATCCCGTCACACAAAAGTTAACAAGTAAAAAACGTGCTATTTTTTAGCCTCCGGACGCAACCATTTCAAGTATTGAGGGAAAGCAAGGAAACAAGTAGCAAGTCAGACAATCACCTCAGACTTACCAATCCATCTAAAATCAATTCGGAAAGCGATTGAATATTTATATTTATTCACTCTATAAGAAAAAGTCTACGGTGGGTGCTTTTTTCTTTGAGGCAATAACAAATTTAAAAATATAATAATAATAATAATGTATGTCTGAAAAATTAAATTACTGAGGTAATTCTATTATTCTATATAGATATTTTAGTACGATATCTAGATAAATAGCGAGTGTTAACAGTGGCGAAGCATATTTTTTAAAGTAGTTTTCTACGAAGGGTGTGCACAAGTATATATATATATATATATATATATATATATATATATATATATATATAAGTGAACTATTTTGAAAATCAACAATCGTGCAATTTAAATGAAAAATTAAATTATTTTTTATTTATTTTTTTGCAAGCTTTCGTTGTAGAACAACTTTGTCAGGCGAGACTGTCTTATAGTTTTTTTTCTCTTTTCTTCCTCCTCATTTTGATGGTATTAATCCCGAGGGGTGGAATCACGATATGAGCAGAAAGAGACGTCAAGTTCTTAAAGACGTTAGGATACAGGTGGGGAAACAAATTTTACAATATTTTACAATATTTTGAGGCAGGGATTGAAAGACAACATATGACCAATTAGTTTATTGAAAGTGATGCGAATTTATTTGCCACAAGAAAAGTAAAATAATAGAAAATGTTTTGTTAGTATGTGCCCTCTTTTTTCTCAATAACTGTCTTCACACGCTTCCTGAAACTGGCACAACCGTTCTTTCAAATATTCGGGAGACAACTTCTCCCATTCTTCTTTAATAGTACCTTTAATAGTATCTTTAATAGAGTCGACGTTTCTGTGTGATGTTCTATTGGTAGCATGTTCTAAAACGCCCCAAATAGCATAATCCAGGGGGTTCAGATCTAGGCTAGAAGGCGGCCATTATCATGATTCTCCAAAATTGCTAAAATTGAATTTGTATTTTTCTTGCTGTGTGGACTGGAGCACTATTCATATATCACATTTTATTGCGTTTCTGATGGTCTGGTTGTCTACCTCAGATTTAATTGCCATTTTTCTCATGGATTTGGTTGGATCCTTCAAGATTTGGGATTTGAGAGCTTTAATACTAGTTTGGGTATATTTGTTGTTGATTCCTTCACTTCCAGACTTCCTCGTAATAGTGTTGCTCATGGGCATTCCATTCTTTACATTATAAACAGTCTTTATGGACACTGAAACTATTCCTGAAAAATCTTTGGTGTGACGAGTGTATTCAGCAAGCCACACACTCTTTGACGCTTACTTCCTTGGTTACTCATATAGGATAAAGTTTCTGAAAATGTAAGAATGATATTGTTAGTTATGATTATGACATCAATATCTGCTAGGTTTCAAAACAATTGACTTAACGTTCATTGTAAATTTTGCTTCCCCTCCTCCCTATATATATCTGTGCGTATATTTATAGGTTTTTAATATTGGGAATTTACTTCATCTGGTATACATTATGTTATTTTCTAAGCTTTTTTTTGTGTTAATGCAATTTTCGCGGATAATATTACTAAACAGGCGAATTTTTAGTCCGCGGGGCTAGAAATAAGAAATTTTCACTTTGTGGTCTTCTTGGCTTTTTTCCAGCCAAAATATATATATATATATATATATATATATATATATATATATATATATATATATATATATATATATATATATATATATATATATATATAAAAGGAGATTGTAGTTTGCTTGAAGCATTGCTGGTAAATGTAAGTGTAAATTAGTCGTCCGAGGCTATAGCAATGCGATGTGGTTGCCGTAAGATGGAAAAGTGAAAAGAAATAAACGCAGGGAGAAAGTGAAACTCAAAACGATTTATTAATAATTTCACAAAAACTGATTAAATACCAAATAGTAAATACTGTTCGGTAAGTAAGTAAGATCTGTTACTTACTTACCGAACAGTATTTACTATTTGGTATTTAATCAGTTTTCGTGAAATTGTTAATAAATCGTGTTGAGTTTCACTTTTTCCCTGCGTTTATTTCTTTTCACTTTTCCATCTTACGGCAACCACATCGCATTGCTATAGCCTCGGACGACTAATTTACACTTATATATATATATATATATATATATATATATATATATATATATATATATATATATAATTGTGTGTGTCTGTATTTTTAGACATTAAGGAACAACCGAAACAGGTTATAGCAAAAAAATTTACTGAGTCGAGTCGGTATCCATAACAAACAACAACAACAAAAAACGGGGAGCTAAGTGTGCCCTTAATCGATTATATGTATTTGCACTTTTTTTGAGATCGGATTTGTGAACCATATCTCCTAGAATTTGCGTCAAGCGGTGAAAATATGGCGAACAGGTTACAAGATAAACATTGGAATTTATTTCCGACAAAATCGATCTTGTATCACGCCACTTTGTTGTTGACACTTTATTCACAGTGATTATAAAAACATCGACACTGATTAATCGGAAAGAAGGGGAGAGATGAGTTATGTGTATAAATTCAGCCTTCACCAACCGCTGGACTTTTTAGATAAGTGGTTAAGGCGACACACGCGTCGGTGACCCTTTCTTTACGAGGTACCAGTCTCACTATTTTGCTGGAGATTTTATATATTTATTCCAGCGCCGTGGCTTAAAAAAAAAAAATCATTATGATATAAGTATATAATTACTAGTATAGGCACATCTGGAATTATTTAGCTAACAGAGGCGTCCATGTTTCATTCCTGGTGATTTCCTGCGCGAATGAAATATGGACGCCTCTGTGTAGCTTATATACTATTAGTGTGCACTTTAATACTATTACACGTATTGAGTACTGTTGGAGTAAACACAGCAAACACATATATATATAGAGAGAGATTTATATATAGTTTTTTTATATAGTTTTTTATATATAGTTTTTTATTCTCTTTCTTACTTCATATTTTATATTTTTTATTCTCTATCTTACTTTATTGTTTTCTTCCCTTCTTAAGTGACCCCAAGAAAATCAACACAACGTTGTGTATTGCCGGGTGTTGTTAATCTTATTCAAGGGTCTGAATTGTTCCCTGGTGATCTGCCAAGCAAGTACCTGCTTGGTAGTGAAACACGTGTAGGTAATAATAAACATTTAAATTTGAAAAATAATAAATAAATTATTTCTGAATGAAAATATCTTATGTGGTGTTGTTTAGGCTCCTGAACGGAATGCTTTGGTAAGCTTTCAAAAAATCACACACACACACACACATATATATATATATACATATATATATATATATATATATATATATATATATATGTATATATATATATACACACACACAATACATTATTTCCCCTTATAATATTATATGTGAATATACATGAAATAGTAATAAATCATATATATATATATATATATATATATATATATATATATATGTGTATCGAGGCAGCATTTTTTCTTTAAGACACGTATTATTAAAAATAACCGACAATTTTTGTCTGGCTATTTTAGTGTTGATCCCTTCAATTTTCCGGATTAAAATCTATCCGATAATAGTGCTATAGCTAGACACCTTACTAATGAACATTCCTGTCCCCGCTCTCAAATCCGAAAACTTCTCGTAGACAATACTAAAATCATAGAACATAATACTAATACTCAAAAACTCCACATACTTGAAGCTTTACTCATTAAAACTAAAAAACCTGCTATTAACAAGATTAATTTTAACACTAGCACTAATATACTTAAATGCTTATAATACCTAACAAACATAGTTAAATTTTCCCGCCATAATTAATTATAAATCTCACTCCAGGTCTTTACCTGTTTGTCATTATTCCACTGACGATGGACCCAGACGGGTCAGAAAGTACTCTGGACCAACATTTACACTATGGCAGTTTCATCAGCCAATTTCCTTCCGAGATTAAGATTTTAATCCGGAAAATTGAAGGGATCAACACTAAAATAGCCAGACAAAAATTGTCGGTTATTTTTAATAATATATATATATATATATATATATATATATATATATATATATATATATATATATATATATATATATATATATATATATATATTATTCCTTATATTGATATCTATTAATTTATTATTTATGAAGTAGCTTATCTTCCCCAAGACTAGTTGTTATTTTAAAATTAACACCTGAATAATCGTTCCTCCATTTGCACAGCAAAAACATTCTCACAAATAGATTCAACATTTAAGACAGTTCGGGTCACGCGTTTTAGTCGTCTATTAGACGTTTGTCCAGTAGACGACTAAAACTCTGCGAATCTTGTTTGGTTGTATGCTTGGTGGGGATAACCGTGCACATTTTATGACGTCACAAAACGATGACGTTATCAATCAACCAGAGAGAGGGAGAGAGAGATAGAGATCTTTTATGACGCTTTCGGGTCATAGATAGTCTACTAGACGAAGCGTTCAGACATCAGCGAGTCTACTATCATGTTTGTTTGCTTATTTTTCGTCTTCGTTCACAATAGATGACGTCATAAATGGATGATGTCACAAATCAAGACGTCTGTAAAGACTGTTTGCAGATTTCAAAAGAATTCACAAGTTGGTCTTTTGGCTAAGAAGAAAGCGTAGTATCTGTTCCAATGGATACTACACCCTATAAACCGGTATCGTCTTGGCCTTCGGGGCTTGATGACGCCGGTCTGTGGGTTTGCAATGTACAGTTCTAGGAGGTCCACCCTCCCAGGCTTTGCCTTCTCACCCTTTGCCAAGGGGTTACTTTATTGCTAATCGCCTGAGGCGCCCCTACTGGGGAATGCCGACGGGGCTGCCCAGGCATTTTTTGACGGTCATAAGTGCTAACTTATCAAATCCCACTTTCCGACATTTTACTTTGTGGGATGTAGATAAATACCGCACAAGAGAAAAAGATTATTATTAGTATTATGAGGCCAAAGACAAATCGTTCTACAAAAAAAAAGGCATCGAATTGTTGGGTTAGGGTTAGGGTTAGGGTTCGGGGGTTAGGGTTAGGGTTAGGGGGTTAGGGTTAGGGTTAGGGGTTAGGGTTAGGGTTAGGGTTAGGGTTAGGGGGTTAGGGTTAGGGTTAGGGGTTAGGGTTAGGGTTAGGGTTAGGGTTAGGGTTAGGGTTAGGGTTAGGGGGTTAGGGTTAGGGTTAGGGTTAGGGTTAGGGGGTTAGGGTTAGGGTTAGGGTTAGGGTTAGGGTTCGGGGGTTAGGGTTAGGGTTAGGGGGTTAGGGTTAGGGTTAGGGGTTAGGGTTAGGGTTAGGGGTTAGGGTTAGGGTTAGGGTTAGGGTTAGGGTTAGGGTTAGGGTTAGGGTTAGGGTTAGGGGGTTAGGGTTAGGGTTAGGGTTAGGGGGTTAGGGTTAGGGTTAGGGGGTTAGGGTTAGGGTTAGGGGTTAGGGTTAGGGTTAGGGGTTAGGGTTAGGGTTAGGGTTAGGGTTAGGGGGTTAGGGTTAGGGTTAGGGTTAGGGTTAGGGGGTTAGGGTTAGGGGGTTAGGGTTAGGGTTAGGGGGTTAGGGTTAGGGTTAGGGGGTTAGGGTTAGGGTTAGGGGTTAGGGTTAGGGTTAGGGGTTAGGGTTAGGGTTAGGGTTAGGGTTAGGGGGTTAGGGTTAGGGTTAGGGGGTTAGGGTTAGGGGGTTAGGGTTAGGGTTAGGGTTAGGGTTAGGGTTAGGGGGTTAGGGTTAGGGTTAGGGTTAGGGTTAGAATCAGTTTATCACCCGAGAAGAAGACTACGTTCAGTTTTGCCTAAAATGTGTTGTTTTATGAGTTAGGCCCGGGACTTATTGAGTTATGTGTTAGCTTCTATGATAAAAACAGCCGGTAGACTAAAGAAGTGTCAATTAGTGAACAAGTAATTTAACAACTAATACTGTATATAAAAGAACAGTAAATGAAAAAATTCTGGAATAAATAATAGTATATACAAAAGAACTTTTATTACTTTCCACATTTGTAACGTTAGAATGAAAATATCAAAGATAAATAAATAATCGGAACTATTAAATGAAACTATTTTGGACTTCTTCTTCCCTCTCAGTCATAAATGATGTAATTCCCCCCTCCCTATAAAATTATAGATTAAATATGCTTCAAATTTCCCCCTCTCTCTAAATATGTATTAAATAGGTTGTTACCCGCTCTCTCTCTAATTATATTTGAATGGTCGAGTGTGAATTTCCCCTTTTTTCAGTTTCAAAAATGTAATCATCTAAATTGGATGCTCGACAATACCACAAGGTTGAAATAAATTATTGCATCGATGATTATGTAATTTCGTGTTACTAAATTTTATTATACAGGGTGGGCCAAAATAAGTGTCCTATCTTTAAATTTGAATAACTTGAATTTGAATAACTTCCACAAAATAAAAGTTAAACTCACCAAACTTTATGTGTGTGTAGACTGACCCTTCCGAGATTTTTTGAAATAAACAAAACAAATTTTAGCCGAAAAACACTTCTTAAAACTTACAAAAACTAAAGTATTGTTTTTTACACTGTTTTGAGTTTTTTAAGCAAAAATAATGTTTTCTAAATGAGGGTACGTTCCTTAGGGCTAATACGGCTCATGCTTGCTTCGGAAGGGGTCCTTTACTTATTCTAAAAAAAAAAATTAAAAAAATCAATAAATAAAAAAGTTATGAATTTTTAAAAATAGGACCCTTATTTTTGCCCACCCTATATATATATATATATATATATATATATATATATATATATATATATATATATATATATATATATATATATATATATATATTGCTTCAGTGCCAATTTTGCCGGATGTTTTGTGAGGGAGTAAGAGCCAAGCCTAAGGTTTACGTTAGATGATGACTAGAGAAGGATTTTACCGCTTTCGATGCACTTGCGGCGTGGGAAAGAGGATTTACTTTTTAAGAAGGTGCAGTTTGTTCAGTCAAAATTTTGGGTAAAAGTTTTCCTGTGTGTGCTTAGAGCGTTAGTGGGATCGTTGTGTCTCAGGTCGTGTTTATGTTCGTAAGTACGGGGTGTGATATTTCTGGCCGTTCTGCCGATATAAAACATCGGACATGAGGCACATTTTATTTTATAGATGCCGGCTTAGGGTGAAGTGTCCTTTGAGCTTGGTGTTAAGTAAATGCTTAATTGTTTTAGAAGTTTATGTCATTATTTTTAGGTCAGTTTTCAATTGTTCTTGTAACGAGGTAGAGATGAGGTTTGTGGGGAGAACTATATAAGATTTCTTTTCATCAATCTTGTTGGTGTTATTTGTGCTGTGACGCTGTTTTGAGGGGAGATATTTGTCTGTTTTTGTTGTGGGTATTACAAGTTTTGCGTTTAGCGCTGTGGATGAAAAAAAAACGAAGATATTTTTAAATTTGTAAGTGCTCTCGATATAGGTTTATTCGTTGCGGAGGTTAGCGGGGTCTTTGAAGAACGAGCTTATGATCATTCAGGATTTCATTGTGTTGTTATGGTGGCAGTAAAAATGTAGGGTTATTTTGATTCGTTAATTTTCTATAGACAGACATTTAGGCTGTACAGAGTGTTGTGCAGAGCAATACCAAGGAAGTTGAGGACGTAGTTAGTTTCTAGTTCGCAGGTGAAGGATGTGTTTAATTTTAGTTTGAGTTTTGGAAGGATGGAAAGGGCGTTTTTAAAAATTCCAGGAAATGACTGCCAAGGACTCCACTGAGAAGGGAACCCATGGTTTGACCAAATTTTTGTTTGTGTCATTTGTCGTTGAAAGTAAAGTGGCACTGTTGAGTGATTAAATGGCATAATTTAATAATTTAGGTGGTAGAAAAGGGGGAGTTATATATTTTGAGGAATCTGATGCATTTGTCAATGGGTACGTTAGTGTAAAGGAATCTGATATCTAAACTGGTCAAGAATACACAATACTTCAAACGCGAAGATTTTGTCAAACTATCCTTCCTGGCCTCAATTCCTGGAACAGTACTCCCAAACTTCCAAACCCTATGATCTTGCAAAACCCCATAAAGCGGACATATCTATGCGACCCATCATATCAAGTATTGGCAGCACGCCACATAAATTAGCCAGAAAATTAGCAGAAATATTCACTTCCTCCTCGGTTCCATTAGTCCAGCCCATATCAAATTCCTGACATAGCCAGCTGGTCAATACTCCTACCCCCTCCCTCCTTCCATCCCGCTAGCATATGAAAAAATTTCACACCTGAGCACAACAAAATCTCCCCTCTCACCCCTCCCCTCTCACCTATCTCACCCTTTTGACTATTTCTTTCACACTCTTACACACCCCGCCCATTTTCAAGTTATCTTCATTTCTTCAAATCTTTTTTCTAAAACTATGACACCACCTACATGCAAAACACACAGAGTTTCCTCCTTCCCTCCTCTTTCCCCAGCCTCTCAAAATCTATGCCACACCTCACCACCACAAAAACCTCAGCACCCCCTTTCCTCTCTCTCACCCTAAGGCAAATTCACTAATACTCTAACCTTTCCCTTTTTCACCGCTGCCTTAATGGTACCTACTCAAAGCTTTCCATATTAATTTCATTCTTCGCCACTACTGACTTCTCGCAGCCTGGACTCTCCTCCAGTGCTCATAGTAGTCACGGCTACTACTTTTCTTTATCAACCCATCATGTCAACCCAGAATTTCGATGTACTTGCATGACATTTTTCTTCAAATTATCATCTCGAGGAAGTTTTACAATAAAGACGTTGATGAATATAGAAAAAATATTGTTTTTTTCATTTTTCATTTCCCATTACGTCGGATTACACTCATTCTTCCTTTCTCATATATATATATATATATATATTATATATATATATATATATATATATATATATATATATATATATATATATATATATATATATATATAT
>OY744552.1:35193570-35198570 GCA_963556195.1 Sepiola atlantica | reverse complement strand
TACAAAAGCAAGTTTTAACGAAATTTAACGAATTTAAAAGCAAACATTAAAAGGTTAACACATACTTGTTGTGAATTTAAGAATAACAAAAAATGTGACACACATGTTATTTATCTACCTCTCACCAGGTAAGATGTGACACAAGGTCGAGAAAGTGAGATTAGATAAGCCAGCGCTCGAGAGGTGAGCACTCTGGCCATTTAAAAATTACCTGGGCAGCCCCGTCGGCATTCCCCGGTAGAGGCGCCTCAGACAGCAAGCAATAAACTTACTCCTCCCCAAAGAAGGGAGGCAAAGCCTGGGAGGGTGCACCTCCTAGAACTGCACAGGACCGGCAACCCCCAATAGACCGGCGTAAATTCAGACCCAAAGGCCCGAACAATACCAGTCAATTAGGCGGGTTAGTCCGTTTTTCACAACATTTTACTGACCAGTTTTTTTTTCTTTTTTCGGTGTACACTTACCTATCAGGCTGCTATAGAATTCCGGGTTTTTTGGAAATTTCTTTCAAATATTTTACATTTTAGGAAGGGGGATCAGTTTTCAATGTTAATTTAACGTAGACTGATTCCCCTCTTTTTGACCATCTCAATTTAAAAAAAAATCTTTTTCGGTGTACAATTACCTATCATGTCGCGAGAGAATTCCGGGGTTTTTGGAAATAATTTTTTTTAAATTTTGATTTTAAGACGGGGGATCATTCTTGTTCGTCTTTTACCATAGTCCGTTTTTCACAACTTTTTACGTCTTAAAATCTCAATTTAAAAAAATTTCTTTCCAAAAACCCCGGAATTCTCTCGCGACATGATAGGTAATTGTAAGCAGAAGAAGAATTTTTAAAATTGGAGATGGTCAAAAAGAGAGAGATCAGTCTACGTTGAATTTACATTGAAAACTGATCCCCCGTCTTAAAATCTATTTTTTTAAATTTCTTTCAAAAACCCCCGGAATTCTTTAGCAGTCAGATAGGTAAGTGTACACCGAAAAAAGAAAAAAACTAAAGTTGTGAAAAACGGACTGTGGGAAAAGATGTCGCCGAAAAGACGACGGGTAAAAATGTGGCATAGAAGTTCAATTTGATATATGCTAAAAAATAAAGTAGAATTTTTTTTCAGGACAAAATGTACCATTTCACCCCAAAATCGATTTTATCGAATATTTGGGTGAATACCGAGCGAAATAGGCGAGAAAATCCAACGGCCCCTATAGTATAATTAAACCTAAAATGCTTTATTTAAAAACACGAATTAAAAGAAAAATTGGCTTATTCATTCAATCAGCAATAAATATCGAAATTTTGCGGTCGTTAGCAAAATTCGACTTTAGGGTAACAAAAAGGGGTTAGTAACATAAAATAAAGGAAAGTATGACAAGGGCAAAGTGAGCAAGTAAGAGGTTCGGTTGTGTTTAAATAGGGTTTTATTAACAAAAAAGGGGCTAACTGCTTTTTTTGTTCCAAAACTAGGTTAACTCCGTTAACCTGGGTAACACCAATAAAAAAAAACTTAAAACATAAAATGTCACAAAAGAATATAAATTCGTTGGGCACAACAAGGATAAGGAAACAAAATTAAGTATTTTTCACAAAATAGGAAAAAAAAATGGTCCAAGAGGTCCTTTTTACAAATCTGACAAAGGGGTAAAAAAGGGGACATGAAACAAAAATAAAACTTATATATACAAGACCTTAATAGCAGCAGGTTGGCAAAGTCTGGTAAACAAGGATCTTACACTCTGTATGTCTCTTTAATCTTTTCTCAAATCTGTCCCGGCTTCTCTCGTTTTTCTTCAAACTCTCCCTTCCTCAGATTCTTAAATTTCCTTCTCAAAGGATAATTTCTTCGTCCTGCCAAGGACGGATCCAACAAAATCTTCACAAACTTTAAGTTTGCTGTCGACCCTTTCTAGAGACCCTTTCTCTGTACTTAAAAGTGGAAGATTAAAAACGTTTATGTAATCCCCTTTTTGAGCCGTTTGCTCTTTACTTAAAGCGGGGGGCGGGGGGGTAGAAAACCCACTAAAAGGGACGTGTTCTTTCTCCAAGAACGAGCTGGTACTGACTAGAAAAAGGGCGCCAATAACAGAGTTGGGCTGAATAAGGGACGACCCTGACCTCACAGGTCTTTCGGTACATTTTTAGTACAGACCTTGTCAACCGACTGCCAACATTCCCACCCCATCATGGAAAAAAAAAGGCAAAGGATCATGACGGTCAACTGTGGCAATATGTTGACCTCCCCTCCCTCAACCCACACTGCCATAGCCAAGAAAATAAAATTTCCAAATAAACTATTGTCATAAATACAAAAAAAGTTAAAATCTGTAAGAAAATAACTTCAAAGACATCTATAGACTCACTGCCTCATTTAAAGACATTTGGTGCCAAATTGTCTGTCTACTGCCTTAAGAAAAGTGTCCCATCAAAAATTTAACACATAGATGTAAAAATCTGAGGACTTCAAATGTTCTCCTTCTTTATCTCTGTCTCTCCCTCGCTCTCCCTCTCTCTCCCTATCTCATATACATTTACTAGATATAATTTTAAAAAATAACTCAGAGTAAACTCTGAGACTTTTTTTTAAATTTTTATTGCTGAATAAAAAACTAATGTTTAAAAGAAAAAAAAATCAAATAATTTTGGAGCAAGGAGCGCGGAGCGATAAAACCACCGCTCTTTAGTCCCAAATGGAGTTGCTCCCGCTCCACTGCCGCTGAATATAAAATGAGCCCTCCTTCCTTCGCTCCAGCAAAAAGGAGCGTGCTCCTGGAGCGCGCTCCTTTTTGGAGGGCTCCGTAACGCTCTGTATATATATATATATATATATATATATATATATATATATATATATATATATATATATATATATATATAATGTGTGTGTTTTTCGTTCAAGTTTAAAGTATTGCATGGAAAGTTAATGAAATTGAAATAAAAGCCAAATTAGCAATACAAGATTAATTAATTTTTTTTCTTTCTGACATTAATCCTATCGATTACGGAATAAAATTCCTTCTTCAGGGGTGACCAGTATTGAGTCATTTTTTTTTTTCATCAAAAAACAAGAATAAAGAAACTTATTTCTTTGTTAATTTGATAAACGTCTTTGATGGTACGACGTCCTCGCTTTGCTGTTATGAAATGGCGGGTAGGATTCAAAAACCGGTGTCGAACGATGGATGCGTTGGCACGCTGTTGAGTAATGTGTGTGTTTTTCGTTCAAGTTTAAAGTATTGCATGGAAAGTTAATGAAATTGAAATAAAAGCCAAATTAGCAATACAAGATTAATTAATTTTTTTTTTCTTACATTAATCCTATCGATTACGGAATAAAATTCCTTCTTCAGGGGTGACCAGTATTGAGTCTTTTTTTTTTTTTCATCAAAAAACAAGAATAAAGAAACTTATTTCTTTGTTAATTTGATAAACGTCATTGATGGTACGACGTCCTCGCCTTGCTGTTATGAAATGGCGGGTAGGATTCAAAAACCGGTGTCGAACGATGGATGCGTTGGCACGCTGTTGAGTAATGTGTGTGTTTTTCGTTCAAGTTTAAAGTATTGCATGGAAAGTTAATGAAATTGAAATAAAAGCCAAATTAGCAATACAAGATTAATTTATTTAAAGTTAATACAGCAAAAGATATAAGAGGCAACTAATATCTTTAATTAGTGAACATCCGGATACAATTTTCACTGTTATCTACTGCATCGATTTCCCGCATGGATACCTTTTGTCGTTTTTGGACTACCATTCACCAATTGCATTATTTTTTAATCAACCTCTTTGATATCTTGCCTAGAGCTATTTTGGACTTGTTGACTTGGATGAACTGCATAGTTTTACTAAAAGGTATATTTTGGGCCGATACATTTGATGTTTTATATACCTCTACGTATTTATATATATATATATATTTTAAATATTTTTTTAATATATTTTTTCAAAGTTTGATTTTTATTGCCTGCAGTAATGTCATTTGAAAACGCACGAGTTAAGGACTTTAAAGAACTTTGCTTGAACATTGAATTGTAATAAAATTTGATTCGCACCTTATTTTAATCTTTTACTTCATCTATTGCTATATATATATATATATATATATATATATACGTGTGTATACTGAATTAAAGGGCGAAAACTACCGAAGAACCGGAAGTAAGGAAACGAAATTCGATTTCCAGTATTATTGCAAATGTAAAGCAAAAAATTGAATTACTTCTCTATTTTCTTTTTCAATTTTATTATTGCGTTTTAATCTATTTCAGACGCTCCTGTCGTATCAAGTCCTTGTCCCAAAGACTGCAACGGTAAGACCCTTTTTATTGATTATATTTTTATTAAGTATCTATGCGAGCAATACTTATTCCTTTTAAGGATTACTTTTTTCTTAATGCGTGGAGGATCAGAGCACGTGGCGACAAGGCAGTCAACCATTGGATGATATAGCCATGTAGTCACCTATTTAAAAAGCTTGACTCAGAAGTCCACCTACTCCTTTCGCCATAAACGGCCTGACTGTTGAGATGACAATATGTTTTCCAACTCCCTTTCTATTTTGACCTTTCTGATTTAATTATCGAAGCGACGATTTCCGTTTGTCCACTGATCCTATTTTGTCCGAGCTAATTCTGTTTGGAGGTCCAAAATATTATCTATGTACTAGAAGGCAGAACATGCAACGAATCTTATATAGGCGCCACGAAAACACTTAATAATAAAGTTGCTTTACATGAAAGCAACATCAAAATCCAAGAAATTGTTTGTCTTTCAGCACGTGCACTCATGCAGCAGAGGAAAATTCAAAATGATGCCCAATTTCCGAACTCAGAATTACTCATACCTTCTAACACAAGAAAAATAACTTTATAATTTAAATTCAACCCAGCATTTAAAAAATCATAACACAAATCACACAAAATACGGACCACACGACTCTACATGAATATAAGAACTTATGTCCGTACATGTATAGACGGGAACCCATATGCACGCGCACACA
>OY744552.1:35108570-35191070 GCA_963556195.1 Sepiola atlantica | reverse complement strand
GAGCTTTAAATAAAATATCCTTTGGACCCCTTTCTGCTCTTTAATTTCTCCTCTTCTTTTCCAATGCTACTTCTATGTATATTTGATATACATGTACGTATATGTGTTATATATATGTCTCGATCACATTTATGTGCATATATATATATATTTATTTCTATTTTTTTTTTTTTTTTTTGCATACCCTTCATCTCAACATGAACCCAACCACTATATATATATTCCCCATAATTTACAGACTTTCTCGTCTTTTGTCATTTTTGTATTCTTCGTCCGCTCTTGACAAAGCCCACGTGAAATTTGGGCGAAACGTTGAGCGAAAAGGTCTTCCGCTTTTCCATTTTTAATTTCATATATATATATATATATATATATATATATATATATATATATATATATATATATATATATATATATATATATATATATATATACACACATATATATATACACACACATACACACACACTTATATATATATATTTATCTACTTTGCGTAATGTGTTAATGATTTAATTTTTTAAAATCTCCTTATTAAACATTTGCCCAACAAGCCATTAAATATAGTATTATATATTAAGACAATCGTTATTTACTATTTAATTAAATTTCTTAACAAATATCAACCATATTTACCGGCGAATTAAGTTAATCCAACCGCAATAGTATTCCCCAAATTACTTGAGGATTAGATACCAAGTTTTTAATATCGACTAGTTATCATTTTTATCAAGTTTTTTATAATTTCCGTAAAACTTTATTTTTTGTAATAATTTTGCGTTAGTTTATAAAGGAATTGCATTTTTTATTTTATTTTATTTTCTCATTTATGTGTCCATCTATATTGATTTAGTCTAATGGACGTTTAATTGATATTAATTTAATTTCACTAATTTTATCATTATGTACACCCTGCAATAAACCTCTAAATTTAATATAAATTCTAAACTTTGTAACCTATTAATTTATAGATCTCCTAGTTATTAATAGTTATCTCATCATCCGGAGTCATACCGATACAATTAGTTACATAGCCCAATATGTATAATAACAACCCACCAAAATAATCTGAAGACTATGTCTATAATACTGACATTAATATCTATCTTTTCCAAAATTTTAATTAATAGTGGTTTTGATTAACCTATCTTTATTTTCCTTAAGAAAAATTATATATTCAAGATCTCTACATCAAGTTGTCCTATGATTAAATTAGTTAATTTAATCCTACCTATCATTGTTAATTATGTTGCATTAATTACGCGATCCTTCATCATTTGTAATAAATTAATGTTATGTTTAAAGAAATAATGATTTTAATTTCTAATCTTTGTTTTTATTTTGTATTTACTTATTATTTATTTATTTATTTAATTTATTTATTTTTATTTTTTCATTTCTATTTATTTATTTATTTTTAAGTTATGTTTACATCGTTCTCACAATACTTATCAAAGGTGAACTTTTTGAAGTGCCTGCAATTGTAACCCACCTCGTCCCTCTGGTTTAGTAGAGCATTCTTATTAGCAAACAAAACTATAGCTAGTTTTTCATGTAAACACAGAAAACAAGTAGGGTTATTTAGTGTAGGTACTGGTGCCTTTTTTAAAATACTTCATTTCACTACAGGAACTATGCCATTTCCTTTTAGGAATAAGATATATCTAGATAATGAAGTGCCTTTTCTATCAGTATCTATGTTGTTACATGAGCATTTATGGTTTCTATACCTATCCTTAAAGTCAGTACTAGTACCCCTATGTAGAATTTTTTTCAAATTAGGATCATTCTCTGGGAAAACTATACTTAGATATACTACATTTTTCATTAAACATTTTTCTTGTAACGAGCACTCACTTTTATTTCTACAATTACATTCATTATCTTGTATGCTACTTACGTTGTTTGTATCATTATCCTTTAGTATTTGTCTACTGTGACCATAGATTATTTTTTCTAAATTATTAGTGCAACTATAACTTAGTTTAATTGTGTTTTTGTTAAAGATTTTATGCAATGGGTTATTAATTGGGAAATGCCTATTTAACAAGTTAAGAAACATATCTCCAATCTTTGATTTAACTAGTTGGTTAAACGGAGGTGTATACCAAATAATTTTTCGTTTTCTATTTGTCTTATTTTTTTATTTCTATTCCTATTATCTTGATATTCTATAGTCGTGTTAATATAACCACTATTACTCAGAGCATCATTGAAGAAGAGCCGAGCAGATTCTGAAGTGATTGTCGGATACTCCAACTATGTTTATTTTAATATAAAAGCTCTAATATATATTAAACACTTTTGAAAAGTAATGGTTTTGTTAATTTAGTTAATGTTTGAACTTAATTAATTATATATATATATATATATATATATATATATATATATATATATATATATATATATATACTAGCAAATATATGCTCCCTCATGTCACATTTTGCTAGGCTAGGATGATATCATGATGAACGAACTACGTACGCTGACCCCCAAAGGAGGAGGTAATAACGAACATATACTACACTAATCCTCAAAGGAGGAGGTCATTTCTGGTAGGATTGTATCATGAGAACAGAACAGGTACAATACGCCCTCCAAAATAGGGGAGGTAATACCTGGGAAAATATCACCATAAAAGCAGAAGGTAATGCCTGTGAGTATAGTATCATAGCAACAGAAAAAAGAACGTAGTCCCTAGGAATATGGTATCATGACAAAAGAACAGATACTACATTAAGCCTCCCTCAAAGTAGGATGTAAGTTTTAGGAGGATTACCTCCATCCCCTTAAAAAAGGAGGGTGTAATTCCTTGGAGGACGATCCTATGACAACAGAACCGATACTACACTAACTTATTCCCATTAAAAGATAATATAATAATATATTAAATCAGTTTTATTGGGGGGGGGGGGATCATAAAAATATATTTTTTTTAGTTTCTTGGCCCTTTTCCCTAAGATCCCACTTCATATTTTATTCCAAAAAAAATAAATGTATTTATGAAAACATGTTTTCAACAATTTGGAGATATTTTAAGTAGGAGTAAATATGGTATTGTGGTTACTAAGATGATTCTAGTTAAGTGTAAGATAAACATTTTTATAACTTTTGACCAAGGATAACCAACGACCCCATTTACCCCATAATTTTGATGGCCTTGTGCCTAATTTGTTCGTTATTTAAAATTTTATATTTTGTGCAAATAATAATTTAAAGTGTAACATCTTATTTATTATTTTACTATCGATGAAACTATTGCTTCAAACAATAAAAAACAATAACAATAATACGAAGTCGTTAACAGGACAGAGAGAGAGAGAGAGAGTGAAAGGAGAGAGATTAGGTTTTTTTGTTTTTTTTACTTTACTCGGATTTTTTTTTCATTGCGTCAGATGTAACTCGTGTGTGATAACAGTAAGAAATCAATTCTCATTGATAAAAATTAATTACTATTCCCCCGGGCAATACCGGGTAGTCCTGCTAGTTTAAAATAATAAACTTTTCAAACACGAAAAGTTAACATTTTGGTAATTTCGAAACATATTTAAATGTGACTGAAAGAAAAGAATGAAAGAAAAAACAAATTTGCCATTTCACTGAGAATTTAGAAAAATCGAGTCGGTCGCTTTAAAGAAAGAGCGACCGACTCGATTTGTCTGAAACATTTGAACGACGTTAGAAAACGTTTGAACACCAATACTAAATATTTGTCAAAGAAAAGAAAAGAAAATTTCAACCAGAGCATTTGTTATATGAAAATAAAAAAATTATTGAATTAAAAATAAACAATAATAAATAATAATTAATTAATGAATTAACTTTAACAAAACCAACATGCAAATTAGTTAACCTTACAAATCTGATATCACACCTATATAAATTGGGAATAGACCGTTTTGACTTTACCGGTATCCTTTTGGCTAAGATCAAAGTGTAGTATCTGTTCCGATGGATACTGCACGCCTGTCCTGTGCAGTTCTAGGAGGTCCACCCTCCCAGGCTTCGCCTCCCCTCTTTGGGGAGGAGTAAGTTTATTGCTTACTGTCTGAGGCGCCCCTACCGGGGAATGCCGACGGGGCTGCCCAGGCAATTTTTAAATGGCCAGAGTGCTCACCTCTCGAGCGCTGGCTTTTAACCCCACTTGCTCGACCCGATCTTGGGTCACATCTTACTTGTGGGAGTAAGATAAAACTGGCCTTGTGCCTAACTCCGGGAGGAGTAAATAGGTATCAAAGCCTCCCCTCTTTGGGGAGGAGTAAGTTTATTTCTTACTGCCTCAGTCGCCCCTACCGGGGAATACCGACGGGACTGCCCAGGCATTTTTTGTAGGCCAGAGTGCTCAAATTCTCGGGCGCTGGCTTTTCAAATTCTACTTTCCCGACCTTGTGTCACATCTTACCTTGTGGGAGGAAGATAAATTAGGTTCGTGTGAGAAATAGACCAAACTTTCGCATTTATTCATTTACTAGCAAAACCTACCCGCCCTCCGGGCAGCAATTAATTGGAATGAGAGGCCATTAATTAAAAAAAAGGTAAATGTGTAGATTAAAACACGCAGTTAATTACACCCCCCTAAAAAATGATATCGGATTGACATCCAAATAACTAAGGGGAGACAAGTACGACCTCCCTTTCAAAACATAACTACACCGGTTGGCCGTTAGGTGTCGCCTTTTCACCAACAGGTGGCGCTGGAAAGCGACACCAGAGTTATCTGCCCTTCGGACTATAAAAACCTTTGCAAACGGAAATCGCCCTCCTCTCCTACTCGACCAGCCTTGACAGAACGACACTGGCGTTTCGTCTCTCCCTCTTGCCTCCAGAATTTCTTCAGACAGGACGATGCGACGACTATCTGTCGCGTCAAATCATTCCTTCTCCCTTTTTCTGACTGCTGGACACACATAGTAAGCTTGGCATTTTCTTTCTCTCTTTTCAATTACACACGCACACACGCACACACTCACACACGTGCGTTTTTCTCCATACAAAACTTACTTAAAGAGAAATTGCTTTAAATAACAAAAAGACACTATTTCTTTCAAGCCGTCAAAGAGACATTTATCCAAAAGACGCTAAAAGACTTTCGTCAAATACGGAACATAATTTTTATGTGAAAAGTGACAAATAAATTGTTGTTGTTCATATAAATGTTGGAGTATTGGATATTTTATTTGCCCTTCATTTGTGTTGAATGTTGACGTTTTCTTGCTTGTTTTTCTTCAATATTTAAGAGGAATAGAATGCGTTAGCATCCCCCACAATGAGATACTTTTTTTACGGTCATTCTAAATTATTAATGCAGTTAACGAATATATTTTTAACCCTAATCCCAAGGTCATAAAACCACACGCAATCGCCCCCAAACAATAACGTACAGAATTCATCTCCAATGGCAGAAAATGGTTAATGCCATAACAATAGAAGAATAATAATAGAATGGCTCGAAAATGGAAGATCATTTTACGTTAAATTTATTTGCAAAACTAATCCCCCATGCTAAATTCTAAAATATGTTTTGTTGTTTCTCTTTCCGCCAGTTTTTTTAGGGTATTCACACGTAATCGCTTAAAAAAAAGTAGAATCTCATTTTATTGGGAGATGGGTGTTCATCTACAGTAATATCCAAACCGTTAATATTTTTATTTATAACATAAAAATAATGTATTTAATTAGTTAGGTTATTTTAAAGTTTTTTATTCAATTTTCACGGGAAAAGTAAACACAACTAAAATCAATTGCTTAAAATAAGAATAAAAAAGTAAAAATGTTTAAGATTAAAAAAAATGTATAAGATTAAAAAAAATGTATAAGATTAAAAAAAATGTATAAGATTAAAAAAAAATGTATAAGATTAAAAAAAAATTTATAAGATTAAAAAAAAATGTATAAGATTTAAAAAAATGTACAAGATTAAAAAAAAATGTATAAGATTAAAAAACAAATGTATAAGATTAAAAAAAATGTATAAGATTAAAAAAAATGTATAAGATTAAAAAAAAATGTATAAGATTAAAAAACAAATGTATAAGATTAAAAAAAAATGTATAAGATTAAAAAAAATGTATAAGATTAAAAAAAATGTATAAGATTAAAAAAAAATGTATAAGATTAAAAAAAAATGTATAAGATTAAAAAAAATGTATAAGATTAAAAAACAAATGTATAAGATTAAAAAAAATGTATAAGATTAAAAAAAATGTATAAGATTAAAAAAAAAATGTATAAGATTAAAAAAAAATGTATAAGATTAAAAAAAATGTATAAGATTAAAAAAAATGTATAAGATTTAAAAAAATGTATAAGATTAAAAAACAAATGTATAAGATTAAAAAAAATGTATAAGATTTAAAAAAATGTATAAGATTAAAAAAAAATGTATAAGATTAAAAAAAAAAGTATAAGATTAAAAAAATTAAATATGGATAAATCTGTAGATTAATACCCTCTTATATCCCTCCTCCCCGAGAAAAAGGACATCCTGATTTTTTTTAGGCAATTGCGTGTTAACATCGTTGAAAACGGAGATAAGAAAAACAAATATTTTAAAATTTAGTGTGGGATCAGTTGTACTGGGTAGTAATCCAAAGAATTTCAACCGGGTTTATTAACAGACGTTTTCATTTCTCTATCTGTCTACCTATCTATCTTTCTATCTGTATATCTTTCTATCTCCACCCTACTCTCTTCATTATATGTCCCTCTTTCCACTTTGTTTTATTTTATTTATTCAATTGTTTTGTTTTGTTTGTTTAAGATTTTAGATTTTAGATGTTAATTTTTTGATTTTTAACGGTCCTAAACCACGTGACTCCCTAAATTTTGAAATGTTAAATTTCTTTTCTTCTTCTTTTTCTCACCACTTCATTCTCTCCAAATATGATCTGAGGTTAAGATCGGATTCTAACTCTGCCTGATGAGATCTCAGTTTATAATAACTGTTGATCGATAACATCGACATGCCAGTGTCGCAGATTTTGTACATGTCTGTGTAAATAAAAATTATCATATATATATATATATATATATATATATATATATATATATATATATATATATATATATATATAAACACGTACAAAAGCGACACTGCCATTCAAATATTGTAAAATAATTATTTTATATTAATTCTTAATGCGATAAAAGTATGCTCAATCTTGGGGATAGAGCATAATTATATAAAAGTAATCCATGGACACGTGTTTCTGGCTCATAAAATACATTAAATATTTAGGTGATAAATATATATATATATATATATATATATATATATATATATATATATATAAAATGAACATAAATAAATGACACACTTTACAAGTTTACAAGTTTATTGATTGGTGTCTAATGACTATGGATCTAATTGAATGCAAATCTGACATATTTTAATTTTCAAATGGGAAGTTGTGCACGTGTCATTCCCCATAAATATCCCCAAAGAAACTGAAATTTTGGGAATATTTATTAATTGATGCCTAGTGTTAAAATATCACAAAAGTCTAAGGTATCTGCTTTTTCACAAATGGCTTTCACCGACTGTTCACTCCCTTTGTATAGAACTAAACTCATGTCAAACGTACTATGTTCCTAATTTCCGGGCCATTCTATCTTTTTAGGGAACTTACCAAAAGTTCTAACAAACCCTGAGTCCGAGTGGCAAGGTCATAAAATGACATGTAATCGCCTAAAATGTAGCTACTCCCTCCAAAAAAAAGCGCAGCGGATTTAACTCCCATAGAAAAAAAAACAGAATTTAGTTAACCGCCCTAAAATGGCCCGAAAAATGGGGATCATTTTACATTAAATTTATATACAAAAGATTTCCCCCATTTTAATAATACTTTTTTTCTTTTCATCTTTCTGTGAAGTTTTTCAGGGTGTTCACACGTGATCATACGTGATCGCCTAAAACAGGTAGAATATCCTCTACATTCTCTTATATTCTTTTATATTTTCATACATTTTCATAATGTTGACATTATGGTAAATTTTATTATACTAACTTATTTGTCGATAAGATTACATCTTTGAAAAGCCATCGTTTAATGCACGAATAATAAAATAATGTTCTTATATAAACCCTATTGATTTAATAGATATTGTATTCTACACAATTTTTATTCTCATCATTTACTTATTAATATTATTGCTCTTTCTCGTATATTGACCATTGATTTTTCATGATAGGTTATATTTTAAAGATATATTTTATATCTTTATTTTGCTTTTTGACTATATATATATAATTTATTATTCTATGTATACATATATAATTTTATAAGGAGATATAATATATTATGCATAGATTTTCAGTATTTACTTCAGAAGTGCTCAATGCGTAAGTAGTAAGATATGTAAATATAATTATGGCAATTATTCTAGTTGTTCTGTGTTTCATCCCCGTAGAAAATCGTCAGGCTAAGTGCATGAAATTCGTGTGACTAATTGTTTTATATATCCACGTGGTGTTTAGTCTAGCTAGCTAACTAATCAGATTCGTTGTTAGTCCCCCCCCTACGGGTTAATGTTTTCATTAGCCAATAGCTGAGCTTATTCTCAAACAAAGGTTGGCTGACGTTTACATTACATATTTTTCTTTTTTTTTGTTTTGTATGGAAGTGACGAACCCCTTTTATTGAATGTGCTGACTTAACAAGTTACCTAATCTTAACACGTGCGTGGTTGGAATACTTTCATTTATATTTATTTTGTTATTCGCTACTATTTTAGGTGTTCGTTTAGTTTATTTATTTATTTATTTATTCATTTATTTTATTTTAATTATGTATTGTCACCCTAAAGTTAAGTTTATTGTGTGTATACAGTTGTTTGATATTTCACTTCTACAGTTTAGTGGATTTTTGGGGATCTGTACAGTTTAGAATTTCAAATTCCTCATTCAAACATAATCTATAAGAATCGTCTAAATATCTACATGTAATGGTTCATCGTACTATTTTGCATTCGATTATTGGCGAGTGTCCGCTTTCTTTGAGTATATGCATGTATTGCTATATATATATATATATATATATATATATATATATATATATATATATATATATTTGTATTTTCCACTTAGAAAATAGATTATTCAGTGAAGACCGGGATTACATCAATAAAAAAACAAGCTTGCTGATACTCGATTACAGGGTACAGAGCATTTATATGTGATTTTTTGAAAGCTTACCAAAGCATTCCGTTCAGGAGCCCAATCAACACCACATAAGACTTTTTCATTCAAAGATTATTTATTTATCATTTTCAAATTAAAGAGTTTTTTACCTACACATGTTTTTGGCATAGAATTTTAATTTCTTATGTTATTTAATTTTTATTTATTTAATTTTAAGTTTTTAAATGTTTTAACTATTATTTTTTATCACTCCAAGCAAGAATTGGAACACATACATTGAAGACATTGCCAAGGCTGCCGCAAAGAAGGTTGGCTCCCTCTACCGTGCTAGTGGACTCCTTACACCTGACATTATCCTGCATCTCTACAAAGCCACCATTCGCCCATGCATGGAGTATTGTTGCCACATCTGGGCTGGTGCATCATCTACTAGTCTCTCCCTCCTGGACAAAGTCCAAAAAAGAGTAGTCAACCTAATAGGTCCCTCACTGTCAGCTAAGCTCCAGCCCCTGTCCCATCGCCGCAATGTAGCATCCTTGTGTTTGTTTTACAAATACTTCAATGGATTATGCTCCGATGAGTGTGCTGCTCTGGTGCCCCCTCGACGTAAATTCACTAGACTAACTCGACATTCTACTAAATCTCATTCATTCACTGTGGAGGTCCCCAGATGCCGGAGAGCATTCTACTCAAATAGCTTCTTTCCTCGTGCTGCTGGCCTCTGGAACTCCCTCCCTGCCCCCTGTTTCCCCGACAGTACTGACATGCAGAAATTTAAAACTAATGTAAACAGACATCTCGCTGCTCAGATCCCAATTTAAGCTGAACCACCAATCCTTCCCCCCTTTTCCTTTTTCTCAGTAGCCCCTTACGTTTACAGTGGCGTCCTGCCTTGTTTGGGGTGAACCATGTAAAAAATAAAAAGAAAAAAAAAGACATATTGCGACTGAGACATAAGGGGCTACTGTAAAACAGGGGCCATATCCATACGACATCCTAAGTGGGGAGTTGTGCAGCTAGATGTTTTTTTCCCATTACATTTACATTTTTGCATGTTGTTACAGTCAGACAAACAAGAAACATGCAGAGAATTCCAAATTATTAAAGTAGAAAGCCTTCCGACATCTGGGGACCTCTACAGTGAACGGGTGTGATTTAGCTGGTTGTCTGATTGGTCGGAAGTATTTACGAAGAGGGGAACCAGAGCAGCAAGTTCGTCGGAGCACATTCCATTGAAGTACTTGTAAAACAAGCACAAGGATGCAACATTTCGGCAATAGGGCAACGACTGGAGCTTGGTAGACAGTGTGGGACCTATTAGATTATAGACTTTTTTTAGGAATCTGTTTAAGAAAGAGAAGGACTAGTGGTTGGGGCACCAGCCCAGATGTGATAACAATGCTCCATGCATGGGCAAATGGTGGCTTTGTAGAGATATAGAATACTTGAAGGTGTGAGGGAGACCACTCTCTTTGCAGCAGCCTTGGCAGTATTTTCTATGTATTTGTTCCAATTCATGTTATCTGTGAAGTAGGTAGGACCGAGAAGTTTGAATGTTGGAGTGTCAGATAAGGTGCTATTAGCCATGGTATTCGGTGGGTGAAAAGGTTTCTTATATATTTTAAAGGTAATGAGCTTTGTCTTAGTAATATTAAATGTTATCATCCATTTATGTCCTGATTCAATTTAATACTAGAGGTCCTTTTCTAAGAATTCTGCCATTGCCTTGGAAATGTCAGCGTTCATTTTATACATATATGTATATATATATATTTCGAGAATAGAGCGTATATACCAATCTCGGACACAATTTCACAAGGGAGGTCTTTTATGAAGATCAAGAACAATAAGGGTCCAAGGATCGACCACTGAGGTACACCCGCATTAATGTCATTTTGTTTTGATTGACGGCCATCGATGACAACCTGGATCTTTGTTTTGGCTAAGAAAGATCTAGTTATATATAATATTCGCCCAATAATACCATACAAATTAACTTTCATGCGAAGACTTTAATGCCACACCTTGTCAAAACCTTTGGATATATCAAGTGTTACCGCCCTAGCTTCACCTGTCTTGTTCAGTGTATGGTATATACGTTCAGAGATAACCGTTAGGATATCCGCAGTAGAACGTGCTTGTCTAAATCCACACTGATAGTCAGAAAATGTTTAGCACTAACGAAGTGGTGAACAATCGCTAGATTAATTAATGATTCAAATATTTTAGCGAAAAGCAAGAGTAGACTGATGGGACCATAATTTAGAGGGCAAGTTCTTTCACTAGAATTCTTGAACACTGGAACCACATACTCAATTTTCCAGCTATCAGGGAAGCAAGATTCGGCAAGGCATTTATTGTAGAGTTTGGAGAGAACAAAGGCAAGCTCAGCAGAGCATTTTTTTTATTTATTATAATAAATAAGGACGGGTGTTTTGTGAAAATTAAACTGTGTGTATTAGTTCCCGGTGTCGATGAGTAGAGTGACAGTACAGAATTGTTAGGGAGAAAAGTTTTTGCTACCACCTATATGGAGTTGTTTTTTCGGAGAGACGTGGATGGTGGGCCAAATGTAATAATTAGTGTTAGGTAGGAAAAATAATAACAAATTTACTAAAACACGCTCAAGTGAATAAGTGCAGTATAGTGGTGAGTTTAGTAGCCTGTGATGCATGTGGTTATTTTCCTATACTCCGAGAAGGTACAGGGGAAAAACGTCTCTACTTGATATATTAGAATATAGCAGGGAGAAGATCAGGCCTACATGCTTTGGAGGTATCGAGTTTTTTATATGATATCCCAGACATTGGAAGAGGTGATGATCAGGTCATCAATTGTAGCTTCAGTTCAATTTGGGAGGGAGTGGTTTGCAGAGTTCAAGGTGGAATTCAAGGCGAACCTCTGGGCAAGTAGTACAGCCTTATCAGTTTCTGTGCAAATAACATCATTGTGGTTGGATTGCAGGGGAAAATTGTTGATTGCCCATTATTTATTTTAGTAGAGTTTTTAATTCTTATTGTTTTAATATATTGCATGATGCTAACTTCTAATGTTTGTAAAGTTCTTGGCTTGCTAGCATAAACCACTAATTTAAGATGTCAATATGAGAAAAAATCCTAAACTCAAATTCAGAGACGTTGATGACCATTCAACAAGCCTATGACGTTCAATCAATTTCCATGGAAATGTGTTATCCAAATATCTGCACTAATGATGGGGCGATTCCAAGATGTATCCCGATTCCGATACAATTACCGATTTATTCTAAATTCCCGATTCCGATTCCTTTTAAATTTCTAAATATTTAATTAGAGATTTGTTGCTTTTTAAAAAATTTAAAATTACTGTAAAAAGTTCGTGTAATGTCCGCCTATAGTTTTGAAAACGTAAAAAATATACATATGGGGGAGGGCGAATATTATCCGAGTATATCTTTCTAAAAAAATTTTCTTGCATTAGTTCGTCGTTAGTTGACAAAATGCTATTTGAATTTTTTTATAACCAATTGAAAATAGTCGACAATTGGTATGCAAAATAAGAAGACGGTGTAGGAACAGAATAGTTTGCAAAGTCACCCCCATGTTAAGAATGAGTTTCTAAATAATAATGTTACTATTTAGAAAACCATTCTTATGAGTAGGGTGGCGGGGTTTGTTAACTATTCTCTGCGTTATCCCTATCAAAGAATATTCATATTTTTATCCTAATTATAAAGATTTGGTCAGTTATTGCTACTGTCAATATAACTGATATGTAGTAGATTGATTTGTTTTACTGTAAAAAGAAAAACAATATACAGATAATAATAACAGTACTACTACTACTACTACTACTACTACTACTACTACTACTACTACTACTAATAATAATAATAATGGCAAATTTGTAGATTAACACTTCAACCTACTTACTTGAAGACAAAGAGCAACCAATATGCTTTGCATGCCAGACTACCTACACCATCAAGCATATTCTTATTGAATGCATTGATCTGGCCCCTAAAAGAGAAACTTTCTACAGAGCAGGTGCAATGAAGGAACTGTTTAAGAAAAATAAAGTAGAGACAATACTGAACTTCTGAAAAGCTGTTGATCTATATAAAAAGATATAATTACCTAGAGACATATAAATCCAGCTTGATTTGGCATTAAATGAACTGAGAAAGGATGATATGCCGTTAGAAAAGGAAAAACGTTTAATGAATGTTTTCAAAATACTATATATATTTTTTTGTCTAAAGAATTTTGTTTACTTTGCAAAGTATTTTAAAAAAATACTACTTGATTCGGCATTACATAACCTGGAAAAGGTTGATATGCCGTAAAACAAAGCAAACAAACAAACAAACAAATATTTTCAACCGAGTGCTATTGCACAGCAATTGCTTGAAAATCCTTGCTGTGCCCAAATCTAAAAAAATGGACTGTTATGAGGTCTTACATGTAACAGATTCCAAAATGATTCATTCTGCGAAAGTTGGTTGATGATTGTTCTGCCTAAATACCAGTTGAGAATGCTTTCTCAACAATCAGTCCGACCGAAACTGGCCATTTCTGTGACCTTTATCTGTCGTAGTGAGGTATTATGTATTGGGTAGTCCTAGGAGGTCCACCCTTATTGTCAATTGCTTGGGGCTCCTCTATCGGGGAATGCGGACGAGACTGTCTGAGCTATTTTTAAAGGCCAGTCTGGCTCTTCCGCTAGGGTGCTGGCCTTTTCTCCCATCTTCCGGCCGTGTGCCACATCATCCTGGGAAGGAAGTAAATAAAGATGTTGGCGTCCGTCTTTATCGCCATTCGGAAACCTTCTTTATGTCGGCAGAAGAAATTCATCTAATCGTTAAATCTCTTTGGGGAACTTTGACCCCTCTCCCTATATATATATATATATATATATATATATATATATATATATATATATATATATATATTATGATAAATTGCAGTGACGAAGATTTTATTTATTTTACTGTTCATTTAAAAAAAAAATCCAAAACGCTGGTACATTTTGACGGGCCGTTTCGCCTACAGAAGAACAACCGAATTAATATGTCAATTCCAAATTTTTCGACTATTTATTCTTCAGAAATCTAAGTTCGCACCCAGAAAAATATATAACAAACAAAAAACCACGAAAACAAACAACTTATATTAAATAAATGTTCTTTTGAGGAAAATCAAATATTACTACCCATTCAGACAGCCATCTTTTTATTTACAAAAAAAAAATATATATATATAATTTAGTAACTGCAATTTATCATAACGTTGTCTATTTATATGTGCTCTGGTGTTAAATGTTAGCAATCATCGAGCTCTTACCTTCAAACGGTTGGTCTATGAAAATAAAAAGTACATGCACAAACATATTTTCTCACATCTCTCTCTCTCTTATATATATATATATATATATATATATATATATATATATATATATATAAATAATCAAAGTACTCGCTAGATGGAGCACTTTTAGTAAGTGTACAACAGACCTTCATGTACAGCGTAATGCAACACTTTATGACCTGCCTATCGAGTGCTCTCGACAGCTTGCTTATACGGCCGCTGACTTTGCCATTTAAGACGTTAATATATTCTCCCATGCGTGGTGGGCACATCGGTACGCGTTTCGACTACGTAATTAAATATGACTTTCATATTTGGGTTCGACCCGTGTAACTGGCAGGGATTGTCTCTACCCATACTGATGATTGCAGGTTTAGCATTAAACACATGTGTAAATGGGTTGATTTTGAAAAATATTATTTATAAATAAATAGTCATATCTCTATGCTGATGAGTCCAGATTAAAAAGGACGAAACGTATACGTACATAGATAATAAACACTAACAAATATATATCTCTCTCTCTATCTCTCTCTCTCTCTCTCTCTCTCTCTATATATATATATATATATATATATATATATATATATATATATATATTTGTTATTGTTTATTATCTAGGTACGTATACGTTTCGTCCTTTTTAATCTGGACTCATCAGCATAGAGATATGACTATTCACTACCGGTCATGCGATTCGATACCCTGGATTACAAGTATTTTTCAACTTAAATCACACGTCGCTAACCGATCGGCCAATCTTAAATAGCTGATAAACAATGATAATTTTAACACTTTTAAAGCGGCTTGACGTCCAGGCATTCTACTTCTATTAGGGAAGGAATGATGCATTATAAAGCAAGTGAGGTCATGCTGTGTTAGTACTACCATTACAGTGCTCTACTTATTGTGTGTGTCTTTAGGCAGCATATTTTAATTAAGGCAAACATTAAATAACACGGTGTGCTTTTGCTTGATAAGTCCTTTTTATTTTTTCAATTTTCCGAATAATCCATTTACTGTTTCCCCACTGTTTGACTTGCCCCCTCACTTTACGGTCATCAATAATGAAGTTATATATGCATGTGTTTAACCCCCCGCCACACACACTTTTTAGGAGGGGGCACTTTTATAACTGTCCCGCCGGTCCTGATATATATATATATATATGTATATATATATATATATATATATATATATATATATATAGATTTAGATTTTTCACTTATAAAATAGATCATTCAGTGAAGACCGGGGTTGTTCCAATAAAAAACAAGCTCGATGATACTCGATTACAGAGTACAGAGCATTTATATGTGATTTTATGAAGGCTTACCAAAGCATTCCTTTCAAGACACCAATGATCACCATTAAAGATATTTTTTCTTACAAATACTATTTATTCAAATTAAATGTTTTTTCCTACACGTGTTTCACTACCAAGCAGTTACTTGCTTGGCAGATCATCAGGGAAATTAAATGTCTGGAATACTGGTTTCAACTGCCGACAAAACACAATGTGGCGTTGTAATAGTTGAGGTCACTTAAGAAGAGAAGAGGAAAAAAAATAAAAAATAAAAATAAAAATAAAGATAAAAGTCAAACTTAAAAAGCAAGGAAGAACAACGATAAAAAAAGAAAGTCCTAGAAAAGTCTTAGAAAAGTAGCTTATGCATTATTTCTTCCACCAAGCCAACAAGCAAATAATCGGTCCCAAATACATTCAATAAAACCACAAAACCGGAACAATGTGCGATAATCCACTTCCACGTCGGCCGGTACAATGATGAATAAATCCCCCCCCCCCACAAGAAAACAAAAGAACTAAATCATTCAAGATACCGCTCACAAGTTACCATTCCAATCCAATGATAGTACGGGAATTCTAAATCCAATTTCTCACAAAGAAAAGTCAACACAAAAGTTCGTCCGAGTTCAAAGAGTCTTATTTCAATTGTTGATTTATTACCCTTCGAAATAAACACACGACGAGTTGAATGTCAATCCCGCAGAAAACTCCCTTCCATCAAGAAAAAATCTTAATATAGAAACTATTTATTCAAAATAATTTTATTAGACAGACGAACAGCACAGGTAAAGAATTTTTTATTTATTTATTTATTTATTTTTTTTTTTTTGTGTCTTAAATAACTAATATAAGTTAGCAAAACATTTATATGGAACAAAACGTAGATTTAGTATAAGGAACGTTTATGTTTTTGTCTTTTAAGGGAAGTGGGGTCTGATCAACTCTGCTGGGAAGCCATGAAATTAAATACTGTCTTGTTTTTAAATTCCCGAAACAGTTTTTCATGGTAAACAACTGATGATCCCTTAAAATAGTGTTAGAAACTAGCTAATATAATAACTGTAAAAAATAAATTGACTTACATGAGTGATTTTCCACTGGAAGACTTGAGACTATAAGTTTTTTTTGTTTTTTTTTATATATATATTTTTTTTCTTTATATAGTTTTAATGGTTGAGAAACTTCCGAGACTATATATATATATATATATATATAGAGAGAGAGAGAGAGAGAGAGAAATAAATATATTTATCTTTTTTTACAGGTGTTTGTAATGGCAATGCGTCGATCAACTTGTGCGGGTTTTGTGTGGGTGGATCTACAAATTTAAAAACCCGTACTAAATACTTTTTATAAAAATTCAATTGCTTCTATTTTTAGAAATTAAGTCCGTGTCGGCATGCATGTTTTTTAAAATTATTTTTTCTTTAATTATTTTTCCGAAATTATTTTTTTTTAATTATTTATTTTTTAATTATCTACCTGCTCTATCCTGGATATTGAGCTGTATACTCTTCACTATAGGTTTTACTTTTCCTAAAAGTTCGCTTTTAGTACACCACTTTATATATATATATATATATATATATATATATATATATATATATATATATATATATATATATATATATATATATATATATATATATTTGGATTTTTCACTTAAAAAAAAATCCAGTGACGACCGGGATTATTCCATTAAAAACAAGCTCGATGATACCCGATTACAGGGTACAGAGCATTTATATGTGTATTTTTTAAAAGCTTACGAAAGCATTCCGTTCAGGAGCCCGATCAACACCACAAAAGATTTTTTCATTCAAAAATTATTTATTCATTATTTTTCAAATTAAATAGTTTTTTACCTACACGTGTTTAATTTGAAAAATAATGAATAGATCATTTTTGAATGAACAAATCTTTTGTGGTGTTGATTGGGCTCCTGAACGGAATGCTTTGGTAAGCTTCTTTGTAATATAGCAGGAAAAATCCCAGCAGAGTGGTTGATTAATTGAGAATTAAAGTTAAAAATTAAGAGCGTAATATTTATTTATTTTGGTAGAGAAAAATTAGTACAACATTCGTACCGTCGGTTTCAAGCACAGAAGGACTTAGCCATCCGGCTCTCTTCAGCTTATGTTGTCATTCGTTTCGGAAATGTGAAGTCAGGTGTCACTCTCGTTTGGACGCGTTATTTGCTTTGTGTGTTATGTATGTTTGTTTAAAGTTAGTGTAAGGAAGGTTTAATATGGTTTGAAAAAAAGGGGAAGGGTGAAATGTAACAGTTGAGATTTAAACCGGAGAAGATTTAAAGAGATATAAAGAAATCAAAAAATAAAAATGTAAAAAAATATTTCTATATAAATCCCGTGAGCGAATATTATGAGTATCGTATATTTGGCCGTTACTGTTTTGGGGTTTAATGATGTGTTTTCTAAAGGCATAAGAGAGAGAAAATAGGTTTAAGGATTATACTTATGAAGAGATAAAAAGGTTAAAAGGAACAACATTAATTAAACTCAAGTCTTCCTGTGCTTGAAACCGACGGTACGAATGTTGTACTAATTTTTCTGCACCAGTATATATATATATATATATATATATATATATATATATATATATATATATATATATATATATATAAGCCAATATGGCGGTCAGACGTGCTTTTTGATTTTTGTTTTTAATATAAATATATAAATCTAACTGTATATATATATATATATATATATATATATATATATATATATATATATATATATAGAGAGAGAGAGAGAGAGAGAGAGAGAGAAATAAATATATATTATTTTTTTACAGGTGTTTGTAACGGCAATGCGTCGATCAACTTGTGCGGGTTTTGTGTGGGTGGATCTACAAATCGATCTATTGATTTCGGACAGGACTGCGCCCAAATCTGCAACGGTCCAGCGACTATCGATTCTTGTGAATATTGTGTATTGGATTCATCATCCCCAAATAGCAAAGACTGCAAGAATCAGTGCCATCCACCAGGTAAATTCGTTTCATTATCTATATGTGATTACGTCATTAGTTCGTTTGCTCGTTACGTTTTGTTTTGTCAATTCTCGCAGCAGCAATCATCTGTGTCGTGTCATGACACGACACAGATCATTGGCAGTCAAAAAGAGACAAATGGAGTAGGGGGAGACGGAGGACTAAAACGAGGGATAGAAGAGAGGGAAAGGGGGAGAGAGGGGGAAAGTAATTCACACGTATTTATATTTATTGTAAACTAACTGTACCTACCTGGAGTTGCCCGGGAACTAATTTTAGGGCGATTATGCAGTATAGTTAAAAGAAATAAAATGGGCTAAAAAAATTACAACATATAACTTTTACCAAATGCAAGAAAATTTAATCTTCTACCGAAATTTTTTAAGTGTTATTTTTTCTCCAGATGTTTGATCCTTTCCTAGAAAGCTTGTATATAATAGAGATTCAAGATAGAAACAATTCTTTACTTGATGTGAAGGTTCGATGTCGTATGTTTAAAAACTGAAAAGTCGAAAATTAAATAAGAAAACAGCTAATAACTGTCACCAATCGGTCAAATAATTAATTTTTGACCGATCTGTATATTTTTAACTTACTGAAACTGTTTTAAAGTTCTTTATTTCAAAATACTTTGCACTATACCGACACAAGTCCCGGCAAAAATGGCGACCATGATAGAAACCATGCTGGCTTGGCTCAGTAAAAGTGACGCTAACAAATGCATAGACAATACATCTTAGAATCAGTAAACACACGTGAAAATGATAAAGACAAGTAGAAAAGTAAATTTTCTTGCATTTGGTAACAGTTATTTGTTGTCTGTTTTACCCCTTTTTCATGTTAACTATGCTGCACAATTGACCATTTTAGTTTGTAATTTCTGTTTTGTAAAACGTACGTGTGGCCGGCTCGATTAACGGTATGTAAAAGATGAGGTGGGAGGAGAAGAACGAATAATAAGGTAACACAAATGTAGTGGGAAGATTAGCGGTGGCTGCTGCTGCTGCTTCTTTCAGGACTTGATACCGGTCAACAATTCAGAATTCAGTTTTTAATCTGTTGGCGTCGACTGCTGCTGCTACTTTTGCTTTGAATGCTCAAATGATTTAATAACGAAACGAGAGCAATCTACCCCCGTGGATTAAATGATGGGTTTCTTTCGAAATTCCGTACAGATTCCTGAGTTTGACGAGACACACCTGAAGAAGTTTGGAGGTTATATCGGTCGAAACGCTGTGCGAATAACATCCAAGACGAGAACAGTAGTCCGAATAATCCTAATAATCCTAATAATCCTAAGTTACATATTGAATCTTTTAATTCATCTTTCGGGGTTTTCCTACCTCGACCTGCTAGAAGCAGAAGCAGTGAATGTTGTTTTACGTATCGACTCTCGATTGGCCAAAAAGCTCAAATTCGCAGTTTCTTTTATCCAATCACTGGCGCAAGAATATTCAGAACAAATTTCAGCGCATACTATAAAAACACAAACACACAGATTTATTTGTCGGTTTCTGGTATTTTTCATCCCGTACCTGATGCACGTGGGTACGTCCTTAAAAGCTGACCTCGGCCTCTGGCCGAAGTCCCTCAGCAAACACAACGAGCGATTTTCACGAACTATTAAACCAAGACCAGCATATGCACACTGCCAACCGAACTCTCTCCCACACAAGTTTGTGCATACCCCCCTCTCATTGGTAAAACAGACACGCTAATATACACATACATATATGCATGCCTATCCAGTTTAAACACACTGTAAAACGCAAATTCTCATGGTGACAGCCGAAATTAACACGTGTACTCAATTTCCTTTACAGACAAAAACTCTTCTTTCACCTAGAACGTTCTCGAACTCGTTGAACTCTTATTCATTGCCAACAACACTTTATTTTGATTTGTCTTAACACATTGTCAATTAAAAATCGAATTAATTTTGTATGGATAGACTTTGTAATTATTTCTTTTGATAATGTCCAATCTTCAGCATTGGTGAGTGCGGTCTATTCAATAGGTCGACTTCTGTCATGTCCACACGTACTGCCTTTGTTCTTTTGGTAGCCAAGTTTCGTCTAATGGATTTGATCCCATGCTGCCGTTGGTTGTTGGCCATTGCTTATCGCCTTGTGATGACGACGTGAAAACCTGGAAGAAAGATTCGTTTGGAGATATTTTCTTGTCTCAGAACACGAAAGAATTAAGGAAACCAAAACCTTCCTCCTTTGTGTAAAACAGAAACAACTTCTTTTATTGCAGTGTTCTTACAATGCAATAAAAGAAGGTGTTTCTGAAAGAGAGAGAGAGAGAGAGAGAGAGAGAGAGAGAGCGAGAGCGAGAGAGAAGGTGGATATCACTAAACTATGGATATTGTTATCCCGTTTTTATACGTCTGTCTCTTTGATCGCTTTAAACGGGAACTGATTTAACTTAATACAAAACCTATTTTCCTCTTTCTGACGTCACTTTCCCTTTTTCTACATTTACTTTCGTTCTCACAATGAATAAATCTCCAGTCATCACATATTTGAAATACTCAAGCGACTTTTCATCATTGAACCTTCATTGTTTCTATGCACTATCAAAACTAGTTAACTTATCCATCTGTCCTATTACATGAAAATAAAAATAACTATTGTGTGTCTCTCTAAAATAATTTATTTATTTCCTGTCATGCATTTTGCGATATATTGCTTTCTTTTTAAGTCTTTAATTTAATTAAATTAACATTTTGCGTAAAATATGTTGGGGTGTAGTAATCATTTTATAATATTTATTTTATAAAAAACATATCGTTTGTTTATAATTCTTTTAAAAATCATATTTCACTTCTAATTTCCCTGAAGCACAAAACGGGCGAAAAACGAACTTACTTTACTTAATATTAATATATATTCTGTGGCAGTTATAAATTAAAAACAAAACGAATTTATTTAAATGTCCTGCACCCAAAATGTGCGTAAAGTGAAAATCGAAATTTGAATAAATATTTTTTAAAATGTGTACAGTATTTAAGTGGAGAACTGATATCGCTTAAGGTCGCAAGCGAAGAGAGGAGAGAGAAACTCATCATAGTGGTGGGGGAACCGGAAGAGAGCAGTCTTTTGTAGGCTTTGTAGCACTTCTCTTCTGCCACATTTAACGGCTAAGTATATAGAAGATACTGCCAAGTCTGCTGCAAAGAATGTAAGTTCTCATTCGCATATGCATGGCGTATTGTGTACAAACCACTGGTCTCTCCTCTTGGGAAGGGTGAAAAAATAGTCTCTAACATAATAAGTCTCGCTTTGTCTGCCAAGCTCCAGCCTCTGTCATATCACCACAGTCTTGCATCACTGTGCTTAATTTACAAGTACTTCCATGGAATGTGCTCCAATGAACTTGCGACACTTGTACTCTTTCAACGAAAATACCTTTCGCCATACTCGACTAGTAGCAAAATTCCACCCCTTCTCTTTAGAGGTCACTAGATACCGGTAGATTTTCTATGCTAATAACTTTTATCTTCGCACTGCTTGCCTTTGGAATTCCCACCCCGCACTCTTTTTTCTTTACCGTACCAACATGAAGAAATTTAAATGTAATGTAAAGAAACATCTTGCTGCCCAACTCCTGTAACAGTTTGGATGAACAAATGTTTTTTTTAAAAAGCTGATATAATACATAACATCAACGAATATGTTATATACGTATAGATTCTTAACTAGAAAGTAAGTTTTGTTGTTGTTATTTAAACGTTGATGAACTTTATTTTTCGCTAAATGTGTTACATATACCCCCCTCCCACAACCAAACACAATGCACATTTGTTATCAATGAAAAAAACAAATCATCTCGTATCGCTTCTCCTTCTATTTGTTCCCGATCGTCTCCATGGGGCGAATTCTTGCGTCTTCTTTCTATCATTCTTTTTTTAACTTCACCGATTGAGACGTTATTTTGTATAGAATAAGAATATTAGTGCGAACACTGGAGAAGGAAAATTTTCCCGCCATTGTTGACAGATGGTGGAACTCCAAATAAATATGCTTTATTTTCACACGTTTAACAAGGGTTCAGATAAGTCACATTTATTATTCATTATTGTTATAGATATTTCACTTAATATTCAGATAAGTCACATTTTTTATTCATTATTGTAATAGATATCTCACTTAATATTCAGATAAGTCACATTTATTATTCATTATTGTAATAGATATCTGACTTAATATTCAGATAAGTCACATTTATTATTCATTATTGTTATAGATATTTCACTTTATATTCAGATAAGTCACATTTATTATTCATTATTGTTATAGATATCTCACTTAATATTCAGATAAGTCACATTTATTATTCATTATTGTTATAGATATCTCACTTAATATTCAGATAAATCACATTTATTATTCATTATTGTTATAGATATTTCACTTAATATTCAGATAAGTCACATTTATTATTCATTATTGTTATAGATATTTCACTTAATATTCAGATAAGTCACATTTATTATTCATTATTGTTATAGATATTTCACTTAATATTCAGATAAATCACATTTATTATTCATTATTGTTTTAGATATTTCACTTAATATTCAGATAAGTCACATTTATTATTCATTATGGTTATAGATATCTCACTTAATATTCAGATAAGTCACATTTATTATTCATTATTGTTATAAATATTTCACTTAATATTCAGATAAGTCACATTTATTATTCATTATTGTAATAGATATCTCACTCAATATTCAGATAAGTCACATTTATTATTCATTATTGTTATAGATATCTCACTTAATATTCAGATAAGTCACATTTATTATTCATTATTGTTATAGATATCTCACTTAATATTCAGATAAGTCACATTTATTATTCATTACTGTTATAGATATTTCACTTAATATTCAGATAAGTCACATTTATTATTCATTATTGTAATAGATATTTCACTTAATATTCAGATAAGTCACATTTATTATTCATTATGGTTATAGATATCTCACTTAATATTCAGATAAGTCACATTTATTATTCATTATTGTTATAAATATTTCACTTAATATTCAGATAAGTCACATTTATTATTCATTATTGTTATAGATATTTCACTTAATATTCAGATAAGTCACATTTATTATTCATTATGGTTATAGATATTTCACTTAATATTCAGATAAGTCACATTTATTATTCATTATGGTTATAGATATCTCACTTAATATTCAGATAAGTCACATTTATTATTCATTATTGTTATAAATATTTCACTTAATATTCAGATAAGTCACATTTATTATTCATTATTGTAATAGATATCTCACTCAATATTCAGATAAGTCACATTTATTATTCATTATTGTTATAGATATCTCACTTAATATTCAGATAAGTCACATTTATTATTCATTACTGTTATAGATATTTCACTTAATATTCAGATAAGTCACATTTATTATTCATTATTGTAATAGATATTTCACTTAATATTCAGATAAGTCACATTTATTATTCATTATTGTAATAGATATTTCACTTAATATTCAGATAAGTCACATTTATTATTCATTATGGTTATAGATATCTCACTTAATATTCAGATAAGTCACATTTATTATTCATTATTGTTATAAATATTTCACTTAATATTCAGATAAGTCACATTTATTATTCATTATTGTAATAGATATCTCACTCAATATTCAGATAAGTCACATTTATTATTCATTATTGTTATAGATATCTCACTTTATATTCAGATAAGTCACATTTATTATTCATTCATTCTGTGTTCAGTTTTAATAAATCTGTTAAACGTTTCTCTTGATAGTTCATCCATTTATTTACAAGTTATTATTTATTATAACCTAAATTACGAGGTTATAAAAGAAACTCAGGTTGCTTTTCGGCTGTTGATTAAAACCACGTGGACGCCAATATTCAGTTTTTTAACAGGGTTTATTAAAAACAGACAGAAAAAAGATTAACTTCTTATGCGTGATAATGAGAGAGAGAGAGAGAGAGAGAAAGAGAGAGAGAGAGATAGAGAGAGAGAGAGAGAGAGAAAGTAGGAGACTGATAGATCGCTTGTCTCGTTACACGAAGATACATTGTATCCGATGGTGCTACTCCCACTGGTTACTCGAAGAAAGGCCAAGGAATGCATCCGCTTGCTTCAGTTGTAAGCCCCAAAAAATGAAACCCCGGTCGTAAGTCATCTACGCTTTGAAGTCACCTCTAACATTTAAAGTATCACCCAAACTCTTCCATCCAAACACGGTATTCACTATCTAACACAATTGGTCAAGGGTGGCTGCAGAGTAGCAGGAGGCAAGTCAGTGAGTCAGTGTACTGCATGTGATGGTGAATCGGGGATAAAATACCTGGTGGTGAGAGAATGTTGGGGGCCTCACCACTGTAACTCCCCAAGAAACTCATGTAATGGCAGAAAATTGTCCCATTTGACTGATTAGGCGCGTAAGATTGTTCAAATTGATTAAAAAGTTTAATTTTCTTATCCATTTGAACAAATTAAATAAAATATATATAAAAATATTGAGTTCAAATGAAAACAAAACTCTAATGGCATTTATTTATGGCATGAATAATGAGATTCTGCTTAAGTTTAATTCTGTTAATTTTAAAAATAAAATATATACAAAATATTGAGTTCAAATAAAAACAAAACTCTATTGGCATTTATTTATGGCATGAATAATGAGATTCTGCTTAAGTTTAATTCTGTTAATTTTAAAAATAAAATATATACAAAATATTGAGTTCAAATTAAAACAAAACTCTAATGGCATTTATTTATGGCATGAATAATGAGATTCTGCTTAAGTTTAATTCTGTTAATTTTAAAAATAAAATATATACAAAATATTGAGTTCAAATACAAACAAAACTCTATTGGCATTTATTTATGGCATGAATAATGAGATTCTGCTTAAGTTTAATTCTGTTAATTTTAAAAATAAAATATATACAAAATATTGAGTTCAAATTAAAACAAAACTCTATTGGCATTTATTTATGGCATGAATAATGAGATTCTGCTTAAGTTTAATTCTGTTAATTTTAAAAATAAAATATATACAAAATATTGAGTTCAAATTAAAACAAAACTCTAATGGCATTTATTTATGGCATGAATAATGAGATTCTGCTTAAGTTTAATTCTGTTAATTTTAAAAATAAAATATATACAAAATATTGAGTTCAAATTAAAACAAAACTCTAATGGCATTTATTTATGGCATGAATAATGAGATTCTGCTTAAGTTTAATTCTGTTAATTTTAAAAATAAAATATATACAAAATATTGAGTTCAAATAAAAACAAAACTCTAATGGCATTTATTTATGGCATGAATAATGAGATTCTGCTTAAGTTTAATTCTGTTAATTTTAAAAATAAATTATATACAAAATATTGAGTTCAAATAAAAACAAAACTCTAATGGCATTTATTTATGGCATGAATAATGAGATTCTGCTTAAGTTTAATTCTGTTAATTTTAAAAATAAAATATATACAAAATATTGAGTTCAAATAAAAACAAAACTCTAATGGCATTTATTTATGGCATGAATAATGAGATTCTGCTTAAGTTTAATTCTGTTAATTTTAAAAATAAAATATATACAAAATATTGAGTTCAAATAAAAACAAAACTCTAATGGCATTTATTTATGGCATGAATAATGAGATTCTGCTTAAGTTTAATTCTGTTAATTTTAAAAATAAAATATATAAAAAATATTGAGTTCAAATAAAAACAAAACTCTAATGGCATTTATTTATGGCATGAATAATGAGATTCTGCTTAAGTTTAATTCTGTTAATTTTAAAAATAAAATATATAAAAAATATTGAGTTCAAATAAAAACAAAACTCTAATGGCATTTATTTATGGCATGAATAATGAGATTCTGCTTAAGTTTAATTCTGTTAATTTTAAAAATAAAATATATACAAAATATTGAGTTCAAATTAAAACAAAACTCTATTGGCATTTATTTATGGCATGAATAATGAGATTCTGCTTAAGTTTAATTCTGTTAATTTTAAAAATAAAATATATACAAAATATTGAGTTCAAATTAAAACAAAACTCTAATGGCATTTATTTATGGCATGAATAATGAGATTCTGCTTAAGTTTAATTCTGTTAATTTTAAAAATAAAATATATACAAAATATTGAGTTCAAATAAAAACAAACCTCTAATGGCATTTATTTATGGCATGAATAATGAGATTCTGCTTAAGTTTAATTCTGTTAATTTTAAAAATAAAATATATAAAAAATATTGAGTTCAAATAAAAACAAAACTCTAATGGCATTTATTTATGGCATGAATAATGAGATTCTGCTTAAGTTTAATTCTGTTAATTTTAAAAATAAAATATATACAAAATATTGAGTTCAAATAAAAACAAAACTCTATTGGCATTTATTTATGGCATGAATAATGAGATTCTGCTTAAGTTTAATTCTGTTAATTTTAAAAATAAATTATATACAAAATATTGAGTTCAAATAAAAACAAAACTCTAATGGCATTTATTTATGGCATGAATAATGAGATTCTGCTTAAGTTTAATTCTGTTAATTTTAAAAATAAAATATATACAAAATATTGAGTTCAAATTAAAACAAAACTCTAATGGCATTTATTTATGGCATGCATAATGAGATTCTGCTTAAGTTTAATTCTGTTAATTTTAAAAATAAAATATATACAAAATATTGAGTTCAAATTAAAACAAAACTCTAATGGCATTTATTTATGGCATGAATAATGAGATTCTGCTTAAGTTTAATTCTGTTAATTTTAAAAATAAAATAGCTATGAAAATGTTAACAAACATTTTCAGTACTTTTTATTCAGTAAAGGTCATCATTACAATACAAGGAAAATATCTAATTATAATAACAATAATATATCATGCATAAGATAATTTAGCTTAAATTTATTTAAAGCAATTTACACTTCTGTAATAATATTATATATCTTAATTTCTTTACTATTATTTATTTAAATAAATATATTTAGCATATGATTAATAGTAAATATATATATATATATATAATTCAAATATTTCCAATTTTTATGAAAATTAAATTATATGTATAAAATCTTCTGGAGAAGACAATGGAAGTGGCCCCGAATAACTATGTGCCCTTTTAACCTAAGGGAGCTAGGGGTGGGCGAACCTTCTTTTAAAACTTTAAATATATTCTATTTTGATAAAAAAAATTTATCATATGTATACAACTATAAAATGGCCGTGGTTTCGGATCTCTACGTAACCCTCTATGTGCCGAATATCTATATGCCCCACGTCTAAGAGACCCATGGTGATAGAACCCCCTTAAAACTTAAAATACGTGTATCTGATTTTAATGAAACTTAAAACCTATATGTATATAGCACTAATTCAGAAAGTTTTTCATCATTTCAATTTCTTCCTATTGTATTAGGGGGCGAAACGGGAGAAGGAAGGGTGGCAATAAAACCAAAGAAAATAATATGATGTTATGAGCATAGTGTGAGAAGTACATAGCAGAGGTTCGCATTCAATTCCGAGCAACGTCGTTTTTTACTGGTATATATCTATATATTTTATCAAATATATATTGAATTACTTAAACCTACAGACGCCGGCGTTTCAAGGTTTTGCTATCACCATTGTAGAAAGTGACAATTTCAAACGGTTGGAGGAAACGAACCCAGTTACGGAATCAGCCTAGACTCCGCAAGCTAGCACTCTAACCCCACGGCCACCGGAAATTATCACATGAATGAGGGAAATTAAGTTCTATCTGTGCCTTAAGAAAACGGAAAACAGACAGTACACAGTCGAGAGGGTTCAATGAACGTTTTTTGGAACCTAGCGTATAGCTAAGTGATATATATATATATATATATATATATATATATATATATATATATATATATATTGTTACGACCTAACTGCGAGATAATCGATAAGGATTAGCGATCAGATCGCTACACATATATTTAATTTATTTAATGTCCGTTGGCACTTTAATCATCTTTGTTTAATCGTCGAAAGTCGGATTTACCGGTGAAATTCGTTTTAGAAGAATTGAGATAACAAAGCAATAAATGACGGAACACAGACACGAATGAAATTAAACGTCAATAAAGATTTTTATAAACAAACAGAAGATGACACCACGAGAAAAAGTGAGGGAGACATACGTGTATTTTGGAGAGTGTTTGCGGATGTATGCAACATGAAATTTCAGTCAATATATATATATATATATATATATATATATATATATATATATATATATATATATTTGTGTAAGAAAGATACTGGCAAGAAATAGGCCAAACGTAGCTGTTTTGTCCGAAGTATAATACGGATCAAAAGTCCACGCACATACAATAAAAATGATGACACGAAAATCAATAATCTCCTTGAATAGTAATCCTTGGGAATAAGAATGTTCTAGATTCAATCTGCGATAAGATTGCCCTTTAAGTTCCTGGAATCGTAATCCTTAAGAGTAATAATGTTCTGGATTCAATCTGCGATAAGATTGCCTTCTGTCTGCCTGATTTACACAACAGTTCCGTCTGCCTTCTTGTCGCCCTCTCTTACGTGTTTCTTAAATTCGCCTCGGGCGTTTTGGTTTTCGCGCCTTCCGACGTTTACTGTCTGTCCCATTTCCGTTCGCCCACGTCACCTGTCCTTCCTAACCTCGCCTCCCTCCAGTCAAGTGGCTGCTTGACATGCACGCAAAGGGAATCGCACGACAAAATCTTAGAGATAGAGAGATAGACAGAGACATAGAGAGAGTAAGCGCTTCGCTTGACTCCGACAGTCATTAAAGAGAGAGAGATAGAGATATAGAGAGCGTTGCTTTGAGAATTATTTATCACAATATATATATATATATCTTCTCTCTCTTTATATATATATATTATCTCTCTCTCTCTCTCTCTCTCTCTCTATATATATATATATATATATAAATATATATATATATATATATATATATATATATATATATGTGTATATATATCTTCTTTCTCTCTCTCTCTTTATATATATATATATATATATATATATAATATTTACAAATAAATATTAAATTATTTATACCTACAGACGCTAGCGTTTCAAGCTTATTGCTCTCATCAGTGCAGGGAAGCAACAATTTCAGACGGTCGAGAGGCGCGAACCCGGTACACAGAGTCAGCCATATCCACTCGGCCCACGGAAACTGTCACGTAATTTGGGGAAATTAAGATCTATATGTACCTAGAAGCGGGCACAGATAGAAGACTAGTCGAGAGTGTTCAACGAACGTATTCGGAACTTTGCATCAGAGCTTTTTGACAGTCTATTTTTAACTTCCCCGAGAGTGCTCAACTTTAATTTCTTAAAGGGGCTTAGTATAATATTTATAAATAAATATTAAATTATTTATACCTACAGACGCTAGCGTTTCAAGCTTATTGCTCTCATCAGTGCAGGGAAGCAACAATTTCAGACAGTCGAGAGGCGCGAACCCGGTACACAGAGTCAGCCATATCCACTCGGCCCACGGAAACTGTCACGTAATTTGGGGAAATTAAGATCTATATGTACCTAGAAGCGGGCACAGATAGAAGACTAGTCGAGAGTGTTCAACGAACGTATTCGGAACTTTGCATCAGAGCTTTTTGACAGTCTATTTTTAACTTCCCCGAGAGTGCTCAACTTTAATTTCTTAAAGGGGCTTAGTATAATATTTATAAATAAATATTAAATTATTTATACCTACAGACGCTAGCGTTTCAAGCTTATTGCTCTCATCAGTGCAGGGAAGCAACAATTTCAGACGGTCGAGAGGCGCGAACCCGGTACACAGAGTCAGCCATATCCACTCGGCCCACGGAAACTGTCACGTAATTTGGGGAAATTAAGATCTATATGTACCTAGAAGCGGGCACAGATAGAAGACTAGTCGAGAGTGTTCAACGAACGTATTCGGAACTTTGCATCAGAGCTTTTTGACAGTCTATTTTTAACTTCCCCGAGAGTGCTCAACTTTAATTTCTTAAAGTGGCTTAGTATAATATTTATAAATAAATATTAAATTATTTATACCTACAGACGCTAGCGTTTCAAGCTTATTGCTCTCATCAGTGCAGGGAAGCAACAATTTCAGACGGTCGAGAGGCGCGAACCCGGTACACAGAGTCAGCCATATCCACTCGGCCCACGGAAACTGTCACGTAATTTGGGGAAATTAAGATCTATATGTACCTAGAAGCGGGCACAGATAGAAGACTAGTCGAGAGTGTTCAACGAACGTATTCGGAACTTTGCATCAGAGCTTTTTGACAGTCTATTTTTAACTTCCCCGAGAGTGCTCAACTTTAATTTCTTAAAGGGGCTTAGTATAATATTTATAAATAAATATTAAATTATTTATACCTACAGACGCTAGCGTTTCAAGCTTATTGCTCTCATCAGTGCAGGGAAGCAACAATTTCAGACGGTCGAGAGGCGCGAACCCGGTACACAGAGTCAGCCATATCCACTCGGCCCACGGAAACTGTCACGTAATTTGGGGAAATTAAGATCTATATGTACCTAGAAGCGGGCACAGATAGAAGACTAGTCGAGAGTGTTCAACGAACGTATTCGGAACTTTGCATCAGAGCTTTTTGACAGTCTATTTTTAACTTCCCCGAGAGTGCTCAACTTTAATTTCTTAAAGGGGCTTAGTATAATATTTATAAATAAATATTAAATTATTTATACCTACAGACGCTAGCGTTTCAAGCTTATTGCTCTCATCAGTGCAGGGAAGCAACAATTTCAGACGGTCGAGAGGCGCGAACCCGGTACACAGAGTCAGCCATATCCACTCGGCCCACGGAAACTGTCACGTATATATATATATATATATATATATATATATATATATATATATATATATATATATAATCTCTCTTTAGTCAAATGTATTAAATAATTATGGATAATATTATAATGCAGACTTTTTTTAATAAAAAACATCGATTTATATTTTATAAATAAATATATCCACTTATTTAAATTCTAATTTTGAAATTTCAATGCATTCAAAAAGACAGTGGAAAAATGATTTACTTATTCAAGCTTGTGCATAGCAGAGCACACGCCACACCCACACTCACACCCACACCCACACCCACACCCACACGCCACACGCCACTGGAATCGGACACAAATAAAACCCGAATCTTCAAAAACAACAGAAGACTACGTAAAAAAGGAAAAAAGTGTCTGTATTTTCCTGATCGGTTCTGAAGTCAGATTCGTCGTCGTCGTCGTTGTTTGCTTTGTTGTTGTTGTTGTTGTTGTTGTTCTTCTTCTTCTTCTTCTTCTTCTTCTTCTTCTTTTTCTTCTTCTCCTTCTTCTTCTTAGCGCACAGCTCATACGCTGATGGTGACTGGTTACCTCGACTGGTGACAGCTCACTCTTCGACTGACAGAAACTAACTGGTCGATTAGCCAACTCCCTTTTTTTATATCTATTCTCTGCTGAGACGCGCGGCGGAGAGGCGGTGTCTAAGGTTTCTTCATATAAAGAAGATCATCGTTAAACCTCGGCTCATGATGATTAAGTTGAAACTGTAATATTTCAAATTCGGCAAATATACTTTCTTTATCAATCCCAAGAGAGGGGAATACCTACATCAACCCTCTGGCAAATACAGCATTCTCCGTGAGAGAGAGAGAGAGTGGCGTCGGAGAAGTTGAACACATGTTGATCAACAATTCACTAATGTACCCTTTTTGGTCCCCTCTTTGGGGAGGAGTAAGTTTATTGCTTACTGTCTGAGGCGCCCCTACCGGGGAATGCCGACGGGACTGCCATGCCAATTTTTAATGGCCAGAGTGCTCACTTTCTCGGGCGCTGGCTTTTCAACCCCTACTTTCCCGACCCGATCTTGGGTCACATCTTACCTTGTGGGAGTAAGATAAAACTGGCCTTGTGCCTAACTCCTGGGGAGGAATAAATAAAACCCTTTTTGGTCAAGATCAAAGTGTAGTATCTGTTCCGATAAATAAAACCCCTGAATGAAACCATTGAAATATGTGCTGACATGCTTTATCGTAGCACATTAACCCCTCCCGCTGGCCACTAAGTCGGTCAGTTTCAGTTTTAACAATATAATGTATCAGCAGATTGATGGGGGGGGGGGGCGATGGGTAGTCCTTTGGGTTCTATCCTAGCGAATATTTTCCTAGGTTTTCAGGAATCCTCGCTGTTTTCTCGGGTTACTAGATCCTTTCGTTATTGGCGTTATGTGGACGATACTTTTACCATTTTTGAGTCCCGTAACGAGGCAAGTGATTTTTTTCCTGAAATTGAATACGCTCCACTCAGCACTACAGTTCACCATGGAGGAAGAGCAGAATGACTCTTTACCATTTCTGGACGTTTTAGTGGAAGGACGGGAAACAAATTCACTACAACTATATATAGGAAACCGACGTTTACGGGCCTGTATATTAGTTGGGATTCTTTTGTTCCCATGAGTAGAAAGAACAGTTTGGTCAAAACACTTGTTCACCGCGCATTGATGATTTGCACTGCTAGCAAACTCGCGGCTGAACTAAGAAAGATAACTGACATTCTTATTAAAAATGGTTTCCCTGGGGGTCTAATTTCCAAATGTATTGATCGAAAACTTGCGAAATTTAATGCCAACATTTTCTTTGGTCCACCCAAATGTCCCGTTTATTTGAAACTTCCTTTTATTGGTTCTATCAGTAAAGGTTTTTCGGATAAAATTTCATCGGTTGTATCTCGTTGTTTTTGCAGTACAGCCCGTGTGGTGTTTGGCACCAGAACTGCTTTCCCAGCCTTTCAGAAAGATGTACTTCCAACACTACAGAAAAGTTTGATTATATATAAATTCAAATGTCAGTGTGAAGCTGACTATGTTGGTCGTACTCTTCAGCGCTTGGAAGTCAGAGTGGCCCAGCATATTCCTGCATGTTTTCGCAGGTCATGTGTCGTACAGAGGAGTATATCGACGGACTCATCCTGGTCTTTACAAAGGACATCCGGGCGTTTACAGAGCACATCCGGGCGCTCAAAAGTCCACGAGTCATCCATTGGACAGCACTTGTATGATAAAAAAAGTGCGGTGAGGCGTACTCCGATGGATTTTTTCACATTGTACACAAAGCCCATCCAAACACCATCTCAAGGTGTTGGAGGCAGTGAGTGTTACAATACGAAAATCATCGCTCTGTAGGCAAAAAGAGTTGTCTCACAAATTGGATTTATTTAGAGACTTCTAAAAATGAAAAAATAATACTTTGCCTATTATATCCATATATTCCTTTTCGGTTTAATGGCGTTATTCAATCTCCCTGTTTTTTTTGTGTTTTTTTTCTCTCCACGTTACCATTTTCCTCGTTTTTAAGCGAAATTCGCCGACGTTTCCCTTGAAAATGTGTCGGCTGAAAGGTACCTTGGGATTTAGTTTGTTAATTTTAGTCGATCTTTTTATTCGGAACTTTGCATTAGAGCTTTTTGACAGTCTATTTTTAACTTCCCCGATTGTGCTCAACTTTAATTTCTTAAAGGGGCTTATATAATATATATATATATATATATATATATATATATATATATATATATATATATATATATATATATATATATATATATATATATATGGAAGATATGTTATTTATATATTCATCAACGTTTCGTCTTTATAAAAAGATTTCTTCGGAATGAAGAAACAATGTAGAAAAATCATACAGAATATTAATTTTGATTTGTCAGGAAGTGTCCAGACTTCGACATGGGTGTAGACGCGAACAAGCAAAAAATGAAAACCATGATTTTGGTTATGGCGTTCTCATCGGCAGTGAATGGGATGATGGCTTCAACTTATTAGCTTCGCATGTTTATTTTTAGCTGGGAAGTTTGTCTGGGTCAAAATATGTCATAGCCATGCTTGGCTGACAGTGGATGTGGAGGAGGGGGCGGAAGTCTGAATCTACCGTTTATTTTAACCTGGAAACGGGAAGAAGAAAACAGAAAGAAGGGAGAGAAACAATTATAATAAGAATGTAAAAGCGTGGAGATTTTTTGCTATTTTTAAACGCAAATTATGATTAAAAATAAAAAGTTTTGGCATAAGAAGAGAGAGGGGCATCACACCTATTAGTTTAAATATTCAAGTGGGTGTATTAATTTATTCCTATTTATTTGATTACTTTATTTGTGTCTCATTAATTAATACATTTTTTCCAATATGTGGAAATATGTATAAAAGTGTGTTGGAAATAATATAATTCTTTAATTTATTTATGTATGAATGTGTTTATTAATATTTATTATTTAGTTCATTATTTGTGCATTATTAATTGATCAGTAATTATTTAACAGTATTTATGATTATACAAGTATATGTATATGTAATATGTGAATATAAGTAAAAACGTGAGGATATAATATTCATAGTGCCTTTAATTATGTGTGAATGTGTTTATTTATTCCTATTTATTTAATTATTAGTGTATTATTAATTGACCAAATACCATTAATGTTATTATGAGCATAGAAATTGTATGCATGTGTGATATGTATAAAAAGTGTGAGAACGGATGAAATCTAATTGGTTTATTAAGTTTTGTGTGATTGTTCTTTATTTATTTCAATTTTTTTAGTTATTTGTGTGTATTTATTAATAGAAAATGTGGTATGCTTTCAATAAAGACGAAACGTTGATTAATAGATAAATTACATAGTTTTTGGCTTTCCTTTTTCATTTTCCATTACGTCGGATCATTTTATCCCCAGTTTTATTCATATATATATATATATATATATATATATATATATATATATATATATATATATTTAGATCAATTGTGATACCTCAAATGCGTTATGCACCCATATGATTTCTTTCGGTCACCACTTTAATACACAGAGGGCAATTTCTATTAAACATATTCATGATACTAAACTTCGACGTCTCACAGAAGCTTGTTTAATCCTATGTCATAAGAACACGATTGTTCAGCGACAAGGTTTTTATAACATTGCTACTCCTTTTGCTAGATCGATTCTATATGAAATAAATTTAAATCAATATGACAACAGTTAACTTTTAACCCTTGTTCTTCTTCTTCCTCCTCCTCCTCTTTTGCTTCCTCCTTCTCCCTCGTTTTAATTCCTCCGTCAGTAATTTCAAATTACTACTAATTCTATCATACATTTGACGTTTTCAATCAGCAGGCGGCATTCAATCGCTGATTTTTCTCTCTTTCTTCTTCTTCTTCTTCTTCTTCTTCTTCTTCTTCTTCTTCTTCTTCTTCTTCTTCTTCTTTAATTAGCGTTCGGCAGTCAACTGTCGATTTTTCTCTTTCTTTTTCTTCTTCTTCTTCTTCTTCTTCTTCTTCTTCTTCTTCTTCTTCTTCTTCTTTTTCTTCTTCTGCAATTGGCGTTGTAAAGACTGGTTGATTTTTCTCTCTTTCTAGTTCTTCTTCTTCTTCTTCTTCTTCTTCTTCTTCTTCTTCTTCTTCTTCTTCTTCTTCGTCTTCTTTTTCTTTTTTAACATTTCTCGCTTTCCTTCTCCCTTTCTTTTGTTTTCTGCATGTGACTATTTATTCCAATCGCATTCTTTGTATAAATTTAAAAACTTTTCCGTTTTTAATTAAAGTTCACCAACCGATTGATAATGGCCGTATTTTAAACGACTGAAATATTTCGGCAGAACTATACAACATGAGTTTTTGAGTTTATTTTTGTTGAATTGCTTATCCTTTATTCCATTTTTATTTTTACATATATATATATATATATATATATATATATATATATATATATATATATATATATATATATATATATATAATCTTAAAAAGATGTAATAATGACGAACAGTACAAATAAAACTAGCCGTCTGACAAAATCAATCGATAGGAGACTGTCCCTTTTAGTATTGAACGATGCATTTCTTTAAACTTATTAAATGTATTTTTCTGTATTTTCTTGTATCAGGGTCGACCAAATATCGAGCGCTGAAAAATGAGGATACATGTAACGAGTGTCTATTACCAAACGAAACGTCGACTCTCCGAGATGCCTGTGGTGTCTGCAATGGGTCTAACGATACCTGCATCGACTGCAACGGAACAATAAACGGGTGAGGATTATATATATATATATATATATATATATATATATATATATATATATATATATATATATATATATATGAATGTTTTTTTTTATTCAAACATGTACAAAGTCTGCTACACTGGCATGTCGATGTTAGCGATCTACAGCTATCAAGAGCTGAGGTCTCATCAGGAAGAAGGTTTTTTGAGATCAAACCCAGTCGGTGAAATCCAGTTGGATCACAAAAAAAACCTTCTGCCTGATGAGACCTCAGCTCTTGATAGCTGTAGATCGATAACATCGACATGCCAGTGTAGCAGACTTTGTACATGTTTGAATTAAAAAAACATTCATAATACAGCTCTATATTTTTATTGAGTACTCTTTTATAAGCCCGGTTTGATTCCCTTTGGATTTCTACCCTGTGGATTTTTATACTACCTGGATTACTATATATATATATATATATATATATATATATATATATATATATATATATATATATATATATATATACACTGGAGAGAACTGTAATGCCTACTAGACAGGAGAGAACTTGGATTCCTACTAGACACTTACCTCGAGTGTCTAACGTACAGGGGTTTGTCAGGACAACCTGACATGGGAATACTTCCCCTACAAGTAAACCCTGGCTAAATATTAAAAATAACATAGTGTTCGAAGCCCAAATAAGATCCCCTCGGTATGGCTAACCAACTCTGGCTTATATGAGCAATGGTGTCCCTTCTGCCAGTGATGTTGCCTCTAGTAACAGCACTATTCCACCAGACTAGATGAATTCTCGTCCTGGAATCCGGTAAGACTAAAAGACCACAAGAAATATATAATACAACATAATTATCTGGTCAATTGGGGAAAGGAAAATTAATATTATTAAGCTCTTTATAAACTCAACATTTGACAAGTAAAGGAGAACTTTAATGGAATATTGGAATATCTATGTATCTGATATAGAGATCAAGTGTTAGCTCCAGGAAGGGCCCCCTTGATTTCTGAGAACTTCGACTAAAGTAAAATGAAACAAAATATATACATGGACAGGGTTTGTCAGGACAACCTGGATACTAATACTACAAGTAAACCCTGACTAAATAATATAAATATATATTAAAAAAATGTGAAACAATTTTTCGCATTTGTTCATCATATATAAAGAAAAAATTTTTCCATCGATCCTAACTACATTAAAATCAGAACCGGTCATGGTTACTTAATTCTGAGGACAATAGAATACTTTGATATACTGTATATATACCTATCTCCACATTCCTAAAACAAATTTCGATATTGCTCATTTGCACATTGATTTCTTCTTAAGTTTCTAAAAATTAATATTCTGTAATCTACCTTTCTAATTTATATTGGCAAATTTTCTTCTATATACGCAATCGTTTTATCGATATTACTATTATATCATAATTATTAATAAAATTATATAAAGAGATTTTATAAAAAATAGCGTTTTGTAGTTTCATTTTCAAGGGAGATAATTTACTAAAACGTCAAATTTCGCCGAGATGTTAAGAACAGATACTAAACTAGGCCAAGGAACACTAAAAAAAGTAATGTTTTGTGACTAGGTATTTTTAAATAGACGATTTTTTTTATAACTATTTATCGAAATATCTTTCAATGGGAGTGAGTATTGTAGTATCGGTTCTGTTATAAGACCGTCCTCTAAGGAATTACCTCTTTTGTAAGAACTAAACATTTTTCTTGAAAAATTATAAATATAAAATGCAAACCAATAAAATGACATTTTCAGTTAAATTGTAAGTTTTTAAAAATTATTATTTAAAGTTTCCTGTCAATTAATAAATCCCGTTATCAACATTCCACGCCCCTCCCCAATAAATAAAATTTTTTTTAAAAGCCACGCTGACCATTCTTCTATTATTTTCGTTCATTTTACGGGACTGAAGTAGCAAAAGAACTGAAAATACTCTTTTTATTTGGCTTTAATTACTATTTCAGTCACGTAAATTATTTAGAGTGAAATAAGTTTCGTTATTACTCATAAATAGATCATATTATTTTAAACTTAAACCATGTTTTAGTAAACCAAAACAACTTAAAGTTTTTAATGTTTGCTTTTGTTATATCAAGTTTCTAAAAGTTAGGTCGGAAAATATAATCGCCATCTAAACAAGTCGAGAAAGAGGGTAGCTAAGGAAGAACTCAAACTCAAATTCATGAACATGTCTTTTTTTAACTAGAAAATTATGAAAGGAAGTTAACATTCTTACTTAGTTAGCATATTTCTCTTTTTTAATAAAGATGGCGACTATATTTTTCGACTAATTTCCAATTCGCCGTTTCACGTGGGTAATCAAACTTGCCATTGTTTTAATGTAATCTAAATGAATAAATGTGAAAGTTTTTTCCACATATATTTACAATATTAACATTAAAACGGGTTATGCTTATTTAATTATGTGTAGTGTATTTTCATCGGTCACGATACATTTCTCCCAGGCATTACCTCATCTTTTGAAGGGGAAGCAGTATAGTATACGTTCGTTCTTCACGAGTCTATCATCGTAGGATTACCTTCGCCTTACTGATAGTGTTCATTCGTCATGACAACCTCTTAGTCATTACCTCCTCCTTTGGGGGGGTCAATGTATGTAGTTAGTTCATCATCATATCCTCGTATCAACCTAGCAAAAATATGCGACCGGGGGAGCATATATATATATATATATATATATATATATATATATATATATATATATATATATACGAGCAAAAATTATCCACCACCCGGGCGGCAATTACTGAGGCTGTCGTCTTCTTTACAGAAACCAAAGAAATACATTTTGGTAATTTAGAGAAAAATAACTTAATTAGTATCGTCGTTGTGTTATTTGAAATATTACAATGTGGGGGAAATATACTGTGCATGAACATCGTCAAAGTATGTTTTTAGGAAAAAGCAACAAAAAGGTTAATTGATATGGTCTTTAACATTTTTAACGTCGATAAATTTTCTTTTCTTTCAGCATAAAAGTTAAAATAAATCCCCCATTAAAACTGGTTATCTAATGAAATGAATAAACATAAGCATGTAACATCAATTGGTCAAAGAAAACTATTTTATATCAATTTTCGCCTTTATTATAAAAGACAGAAAAATACTTAAGTAATTTTAAAGAAAAAAACTTTTTTTTTGTAATTTAGAAAGATTAGAGGAGGTGTTTTTTTTATGACGAATTTTTTAAGTCATCATCATCATCATCATCATCATCAGCAGCAGCAGCAGCAGCAGCAGCAGCAGCAGCACTACCAACATGTTAACTCTTTGTTTTTGGCTAGGAGCAAAATGTAGTATCTGTACTGAATCTGCACTTAGTTTTTATGTTCGCTGTTAGTGAAGGAGAACTTCTTCTAGACCGAGGCAATTGACATTTTTTTCTAATTCAGAGTGCCCATTTTGAGGGAGCTGGATTCTTGCCACGTTAAATATTGACATTGTGCCTAACTCTGCTCTCGTGGGAAGAAGTAAATAAGAACAACAACAACAACAACAACAACAACAACAACCACAATTTAAAAAATAATAAACGCATGTATTTGATTATTGACAGATTAGAAAATATAAAATTAATTAAATATGCAAATGAGAAGATGATATCATGATGAACGAACTACATACACTGACCCCCCCTCCAAGGAAGGGTTAATGCCTGGGAGGATGATATCATGACAACAGAATAAATAGTACACAACTCCTCCCCCAAAACTGGTAATCGTGAGGAAATGGTATCATGAGGAACGAATGTATACTGTACGGCCTTCCACCCGAAGAGGAGGTAATGCCTGGGAGGAATGTATCATGATGAATGAAAATATACTACTGAGAATTAAATAAGCATAAACGGTTTTAATGACAATATAGTTAGAATAAGTGAAAAAAAAAACACTTTTGTATTTATTTATTTAGATAACATTAAAAAACATGGCAAGTCCATGTGAAACGCCTAAATTAAAATTTACTGGAAAAATATAGTTGCCATCTTTATAAACAAAGATGAATCTGCTGGCTAAAAACGAACGATAACTTCAATAATTTTCTAGTTAAAAAATACATGTTTATTATCAACTTCAGTTATCTTTCTTCCTTGGCTAGTATTATGGTGAACGAACATATACTACATTGCCCCCCCTGACAGAGGATAATATCACGATGAACGAACACTACTTCCCTCCACTCAAAAAAGAGGAAGTCATTCTTGTGTGGACTGTCTTATGAGAACAGAACCGATACTTCATTACCCCACTCCTACCTTAAAAGATATTCTGACTAAATCGAGTTTTTTTTTTAATTCTGGGAGAATTCCCCCTACACACCCTTAAAAACGGAGGAGGTAATTCCTGGGAGGACAGTCTTATGAGAACAGAACCGATACTTCATTACCCACCTCTACCTTAAAAGATATTCTGACTAAATCGAGTCTTGTTTTTTTTTTTAATTCTGGGAGAATTCACCCTACACACCCTTAAAAACGGAGGAGGTAATTCCTGGGAGGACAGTCTTATGACAACAGAACCGATACTACACTACAACACCCTATTAAAAAATATTCCAATTTAATCATTTTTTTTTTTAATTTAAAAATGCCTAGTTACAAAAAAATATTTCATTGTTCCGTGGCCTTTTGACTAAGATCAAAGTGTAGTATCTGTTCCGATGGATACTGCACGCCTGTCCTGTGCAGTTCTAGGAGGTCCACCCTCCCAGGCTTTGCCTCCCCCCTTTGGGGAGGAGTAAGTTTCTTGCTTACTGTCTGAGGCGTCCCTACCGGGGAATGCCGACGGGGCTGCCCAGGCAATTTTTAAATGGCCAGAGGGCTCACCTCTCGGGCGCTGGCTTTTCAAACCCCACTTTCCCGACCCGAGCTTGGGTCACATCTTACTTGTGGGAGTAAGATAACACTGGCCTTGAGAGAGATAAAGAGAGAGAGAGAGGGGAGAGAGAGAAAGGGAGAGAGATAAAGAGAGAGAGAGAGAGGGAAAGAGAGAGGGGGGAGAGAGAGGGGAATTAGTTTATTGTTTGAAGTAAAATGTATCTCGCATATTATTTTTTTAGAAAGGAAGGAATAATAATCACATATGTAAATTTATTTTTATGTGCAAAGAAGGAGGCTTAATCTTAATAACTGATAATCTATTATATAAAGAGAAAATGTCTGTCTGTATGCTTGTATATCTAGAAAAGGCTCCCAAGATACGCGACAGTAGTCATAAAGTTGACATTTTCTCAATCCTAGAGCATAACATTGAACAATTGGAAAAAAAACATCGATGTCTTCATGCCGAACGGACACGGAACCTCTTTGAGGGGTACGAAATTTCTTCGTATTCCAGTCATTTCTACGTTGTGCAGATGCGCGGTTTGCCCCCTAAAAAACGATGTTAAGTGGAACGATTTTCTTAGTCGGTGGTATAATGTTTACGGTTTAAAGAACGAGGACCGGGCGACTTTGTCGTGTCTCTATTTTTTATACTGGTGTTGTGCTAGTATTGGGCATTCAGATAAATATGCGCTAAGGTTTCTTCCCTTTCATTACACAATCGGCATATCGGTGATTCTGCAGTTTTGTCAATGTAATGTTTGATGGACTTAGTGCGGGTGGCTTGTTCTTGGGCTGTTATTAAGGTGCTCTCGGTAGATCTTTTTAGATCACTCCTGACCAACCAATTCCAGCTGTCATTATCTCTAAATGCAGTATTCTTAAAGAATACACTGTGTAGTTTATTTCCAAATAATTTTAACCAGCTCTCTTGTAACCTTTGATTCTTTTTCACCCCAGTTCTTAATATTTCCTCTCTTTTCACTTCACGAAGAAGAATCTCATTACTTTCAAAAATATATTTATATAGACAACCTTCTTTTATATTCACAACATCTTCGACAATAAGTAGACCTCGACCACCTTCGTTTCTAGGTAGATACAATCGATCTGAATCTCCTTTCTTTTCAAAAGCTAAATAAATCGTAAGCATTTTCCGTGTTTTGGTATCCAGACTTTTTAGTCCATCTACATTCCAGTCAAGTCTACCGGCAGTATATCGAATGATAGCTACTGATCTGAGATTGATAGAATAGATTGTATTTCGACTGTGGAGGTGTGATTTAAGAATACTCCTTGCTCTTCTGTTGTACTCAGCTGTGACCTGGTTTTTCATTCCCTTGTTTTTAATCTTATCCGCCTCCAGAATTCCCAAGTATTTGTAGTCCCTCTCACTGTCTACATTCTTTATCAGATCTGTTGTTAGGAGGTCAAGGCCATCTGAATGGACAAGTTTACCCTTTTTACAACAAGAATAGCACATTTAGTGATGCCAAATTTCATTCGTATTTCGTCACTAAATAATTTAACCGTATTCATTAGGGTATCAAGTTGAGTTTCATTCTTTCCCAAAACCTTAAGGTCATCCATGAATAGTAAGTGGTTGACTGTAAGAATTCCTTTCCCATGTTCATATCCTGCCTTCATATTACATAAGAGAAGTGTCATTGGGATCAAACTAATGACAAAAAGCAAAGGGGAAATACTATCGCCCTGGAAAATTCCTCTCCTTATTTTCACTTTACCAAATGCAACACCTCCCTAAGTTAAATTGGTTTCAAAATTCTTCATGCTATTCTTTAAAGTTGTTTGAATGTTGGGGCTATTCCAAAAATCTCCAGGCATTTGTGTATCCATGAATAAGGGACCATGTCAAATGCTTTCTTATAATCCACCCACCTCATGACAAGGTTAGTAGTTCTTCGTTTGCAGTTTCTCAGGATCACTTTATCGATTAGAAGCTGATCTTTGGTGCAATGTGATCTTTTTCGGCAGCCTTTCTGTTCCTCAGGGAGCAAATTGTTTTGGTCTAAATGACCATAAATACTTTCAGACAATCTGCTAGTGAAAAGTGTCCACATAACTGAGAGTCAAGTGATCGGTCAAAAGTTTGTCACTTCACCCCCTTTTCTTTTATCTTTTATGATCAAGACTGTGCAGTCCTTTGCCAGCCATTTAGGGAATCTACTCGTCGTCAAACAGCCATTTATCATTTCTGTAAGACGTGGGTGAAGAGCCGGAAGGTTTTTAAACCAGTATCCCTGGAATCTGTCAGGTCCGGGTGCTTTCCAATTTGAAAGCTTTCTAACTCTCTCCTTCAGCATCTCAATGGTGACTGTTATATTCGTGTGTCCTTCTACTTTAGAAGACACCCCCTTTCAATATCTTTGATCCATTTTGCATCATCTTGATGCTTTACTTCCTTTTCCCAAATGCCCTTCCAGAATGCACGAGATTCGTCAGCATGAGGTATAACGTCATTCTCACTTTCCATTCCTTCTAGTTGTTCAAAAAGGAGTTTCTGGTTGTTCTCAAACAGTCTGTTTTGTCGATACTGCTCAATTCTGTCGCCATAACGTTTAACTTTGTCAGTCTTAGCTACGACCCGCTGTTTCAGTTCTTCAATTACACACTTGAAACCTTTTCGGTGCATGTAAAACTTACTTATTAGTCTTTTACTGACTTTTGAGTTCGCCATGTTCGACAGCTTGCACTTTACTTAAATCCTTTCTAAGTTGTTTTATCTGACGATTTTAACGTTTCCTCCCCTAAGGCTCTTTCTTTACTTCTTTTTTCCGTTTTTCTACTCCGAGTAGATTTGATACAGTATTGGCAGCAGCTTTAATAACTTTATTACACTGATCAAGATTATTTACTAATGACAATGGCAAGACATCATTCACTTTGATCGTGATAGTTTAAAGTCTTTGCCTATTGACAAATCTCAGGTTCGGCGGCTGTTCTAAATTGTCAGCTTTTAGCTTCTCGTCAAACAATCTGAAATTAGCAGTATCTTCTTCTCATATTCTATCATATGTTTTACTATTGCATCTGTGGAAACAGCTTGATTACCATTAGTTACAATATTTTCACTCGCAGAGTTTGTTGTTGTTTCAACCATAGACTTTTCTTCAACTACATCAAGTTTATTTATCTCCCTAAGCTCGTCTAAGTTTTCTCTCTCAATTTCTCTTGTTAATTCTTCCATTTCAATAGCAGATAGCCATTCATTAGTTCTAATCACCCGGGCTTGTCCTGGAAGTTTTTGTTCTGATAGTTCAAACAGGCCTAACTCATTCCAGCTTTGGTGCATTCGCTGTCTATATCGTGTCTAAGGTGGATCACTCTTCAAGTAATATTTCATAACAATTCTATTCAAGGCTTTAGTCCAATTAGTTCTAGTTTTAGTGTTTCGAGGGTTTCGAGGGGTTTGCTGGATGATGACCTGGGAAGCCTCGTTCGTTTCCCCGCCGGGCGTGGGACCTGTATTTGACATTCTGGACCCACATACGTCGTTTTCGGTTTGATAACCCACATATTGAAAATGTGAGGAATGGTTTGTGTAGGGGTTTCTTTCCCTACTTGATGGAATGCAAAGGCAGTTGTAAATACCAGGTTATTATTATTATTATTATTATTATTATTATTATTATTATTATTATTATTATTATTATTATTATTGTTGTTGTTGTTGTTGACATTACTTAATAATAATAATGATAATGATAATAATGATAATAATATTATTATTATTATTATTATTATTATTATTATTATTATTATTATTATTATTATAATTATTATTATTATTATTATTATTATTATTATTATTATTATTATTATAATAATTATTATAATAATAATAATAATATAAATAAAATTAACCAATCAGTATAATTTTATTAAAATATAAATGTAATTTAAAAAATATATAAACTAATTTAAAAATTTATACAAATTTAATTAATAAAAACAATATAAATTTACTTTAAAAATTATATAAATTAAATTTAAAAAAAAATATTATACTTAATATATTTTTTAAAATTTAATTTATATAATTTTTAAGTAAATTTATATTGTTTTTATTAATTAAATTTATATAATTTTTTAAATAAGTTTATATATTTTTAAAATTATTTAAAATATGTAAATTTGATTTGGAAAAATATATAAATTTTATTTTCAAAATTATATAAATTTAATTTTAAAAATATATAAATTTAATTTAAAATATATATAAATTTAATTTTACAAATTATATAAATTTTATGTTAAAATTATATAAATTTAATTTAATATATATATATAAATTTAATTGAAAAATAATATAAATTTAATTGAACAAAATTATATAAATTTCATTTAAAATTTATATGAATTTTATTTTAAAATATATAAATGTAATTTAAAATATATATAAATTTAATTTTACAAATTATATATATTTAATGTTTAAAGTATATAAATTTAATTTAGTATATATATAAATTTAATTGTAAAATTTATATAAATTTAATTGAAAAAATTATATAAATTTCATTTAAATTTTATATGAATTTTATTAAAAAATATATAAATTTAATTTTAAAAATATATAAATTTAATTGAAAAAGTATGTAAATTTAATTGAAGAAATTTATATAAATTTAAATGAAAAAAAAATATAAATTTAATTAATTTTCTTAATAAATTTAATTAGAAAAATTATATAAATATAATTTAAAAAGTCACTGATGCATTTAAACTCTTTGCTATACATCCAGAAAACAAAACTGTTGTAATCATTACAAACCTGATGAAAGCTCATAAATTGTATTCCTACATTGATCGCTGTATGTTTCCTTGTAACACCGCATTGAAATAGGTTCTTTCATACTTTGAAAAAGGTCTACGCCCAAAGCCCAAACAAAATTATTGGATGATAGAGGAGATTTATTTGACTTGATCTTCGTTCCAAATCACTGACAAATAACATGGGGGGAGAGAGTGTGTGAGAGAGATCGATAATCACTGTTTAATTATATCAAATCAGCGCATTAACATGTTCACTCATGTAGTGCTTCCAATAGAACTGACCCTCTTCCTCATTCACTCTATCTCTCTTTCCATGTGACGTCATATTCGTTTTTCTCAATATCAACAGTCTAGTAATTCTAACCTCCAGTTTATACTAGTGGGTTTACTCGCTCAATATTTTAACACCTCTAGCACGTCAGGATCATCGCCTGACTATCATGAGGTTACGGCAGCAACACCGGGTTGGTGTGTCAGGTGATAACAGGCGACATTTTTACTAGTAATGGGACGATGTCAATAATTTTTTTCCGATTCCAATACAAGTACCAATTCTCTTCCAAATTCCCGATTCCAATACAATTATCGCAAACGTAAAAATACACTTGCGTGGGGTGATCTATACTAAACGTTTTACTGGTAGTTTAAAATTAATAAAAATATTCATCATTTTATCATTAGTGGCAGCAATGAAAAAATTTTGTTTTAAACTAACAAACGAACAAACAAAAACACAATTAAAATAATTGTTTTTGTTATCGGAAAATAAACACATTTTCTCAGATTTCGATAGACAAAAAATTCCGATATTTACGATTCACGATTCCGGTTCCTCAAGCCAAACCATATAGGAACGGGAAAACTTCCGGTTCCGATTAATCGTCCCAGCACTTCTGGTTCCGATTAATCGTCCCAGCACTTCCGGTTCCGATTAATTATCCCAGCACTTCCGGTTCCGATTAATCGTCCCAGCACTAATTCATACATGCGAACAGAGATCAAGGCAAACTTACCAGAAACATCTGCTATATATTGACATACAATTCTAGAAAAAAGAACAGGACTTTAATTTGCACCGTCCGCCTGCTGCGTGAGATTCAAGATATAAAATCAAATATAGTAGAACTATTCCGGCAATAAAACTGCTCGCTTAAATGGACTAGATTTTCTTGTACATAAACAAACATCTTGTGGTACTGGTACAGCTTTTGACCAAACCGACTGTTTGTTCGGTATCTTTCGGCCGTTTACCTAAAAAGCCGCAAGATGGCGAAGACTCGAGAAGCAGACGACAAGTTTACTTGTAAATTAATAAAAAAATTAAATTACCTGGCAGGCAGACTAAAATTGAAAAAAAAGTGATTCAACCAAAAATCAATTTATACAAACACACACACACACACACACACACACATACATATATATATATATATATATATATATATATATATATATACTAAACCCATGTAGTAGACGACCCGTGACCCTTCGTTTGATGGATATATATATATATATATATATATATATATATATATATAGTAGAGAATGGTAGTTTGCTTGAAGCATTGCTGGGTATAGAAGTGGTAAGTTTTTGAAAGGCTGTGGGCAATACAAATTCCGGGCAAGATGCAAGTTGTAAGTAACAAAAACAATAAATCGAATACGAAATAGGACTTACTATTTATTTTTCCTAAAATCTTACATAACAGCAATAGTGTTTTTAGCTGTTTGTGTGATGTCCGGGTGTGATTAAAAATCACTATTTAATATTTCGGGAAAAGAGACTTCCCTTTGTCAAAAATAATTAAACCAGAAGAAAAATTTCTCCGACTGTGCAGAGAATCCTACACAACTTACTACTATATATATATATATATATATATATATATATATATATATATATATATATATATATGTATATATATATAATAAAATAAAAGAGTTCATTTTTTTAAACATTTTTTTAAGAATGCAATAATAAATGAGGCTAAAAACCTTAAAAGCTTGTTTAGATGCGATATTTATTAATAAAAATAAAATACGAACAGATTTTTTTTCATTTTTACGTTGATCTTTTGACTAACCATTTCGCTAGATACCTAGCTTCCTCAGAGTATGAGATTTTAACAGTTCCGTATGTTTGCAGGAGTCCGTAAGAATTAAAAATGGACGTGGTTTTGGTATTAACAGCTCACTCACTTTTTAAATATGAAGTGATGCGCATGCACACGAAATGTGTATTAAAATAGGAGAGTTAATTTTTGTAAACATCTTATTAAGAATTTAATAATAAATGAGGCTCAAAGCCTTCGAAGCATATTTGAATGCGATATTTATTAATAAAAATAAAATCAAAACAATTTTTAAAAAGTTTTTATGGTGATCTTCTGACTAATAATTTCGCTAGATACCTAGCTTCGTCAGAGTTAGAGATTGTAACAGTTCCGTATGTTTGTAGGAGTCCGTAAGAATGGAAAATAGACGTGGTTTTGCTATTAGCGGCTCACTGACTTTTTAAATATGAGGTGACGCGCATGCGCGCGATATTTGTATTAAAATAGGAGAGTTCTTTTTTTAACATTTCTTTTTAGAACTTAAAAGATGTTTAAAGAGAGAGAGAGATAGAGAGAGAGAGAGAGATAGAGAGAGAGAGATAGAGAGAGAGAGAGAGAGAGAGAAAGAGAGAGCGAAGACACTCAAGGATGAAATTACTAATAAAAAAACATTGCTGCGCGCAAAATGTAGATAAACGTTTAAAAACAAAAGTCAACTGACTGATGGAGACTGCAAATACATAATCGATGGCTAAATCGATGAATTCTGCTGTGACAATCGTAACACACATCGCATGCGTTGAAACGACCGTTGAATACAGCAAACATGGCAATAACAATCTCTAAATGTCGACACATTAACCTCAACGACGGAAGAGTCACAGTGCAATACAATCGTATATAATTACTGATTGGCCTCTGTAGATTTCTAGCCAAGTTATATCATTCTGAAGGTGGTTATGGTGAAGTATCATGTGCACAATGCAAGACCGCACATCTACCGACCGGCATTGCTCAAGTTCCGTGGCAAGGAGAACAGTCTAAGACGACTGAAAATAAAAACGCTGAGATAAACGACGAAGGTATCCGACTGACGCAGAGACACCCATAGAGACACCGAAAGAAATACATCTGTTCGCTAAATAAACAATACATAGTTGAGATAACGGAGAAGGAATGATGTCATTAAATAATGGTGCAATTTTAGAGTTTTCCCGTTGCTATATGGTTTGGCTTGAGAATAACCTCTACCTTATCATTCCATCCATAGTTTGGAGAAGGATAGACGTATAGTTTTCGAAAGTTACTTTATTTCTACTTCATAAGCTACCTGTTGAACTCCGTCTCTAACCCTAACCCTAACCCTAACCTGTTTAACTTCGTCTCTTAAATATCGTAATGGCAGGAATTTATGCAGGTGGCTGAAACATAACTCTTGGCGGAAGAATAAAACATGACTGTTGACGCAGATACATAAGCAAATTAGTAACAATTCATATTTGTGTACATAAGCAAAATAGTAACAATTCATTTTTGTATACATCAGCAACGCAGTAATATACAACAAACGGATATATCAAAATAGGCATCAATGTTCAACGAATAAACAAAGTTTGTTAAGGAAACACTCTACATACTATTAAAAAGTTATAGTGTTTTGGAGTTTGTCACTTAGTACGCAAATAGAAAAATGTGATTAATTGACACACAAAAAAAGAAATAGACAGAGTACATTTTATTAAGGGAGTAGTTTTTACTATTTGATTAGTTTACAAAAAGGAATAGGCAGAGTACACTTTACTAAGGCAGTAGTTTTTTATAATATGATTAGTTTACAAAAAGGAATAGGCAGAGTACACTTTACTAAGGCAGTAGTTTTTATAATATGATTAGTTTACAAAAAGAAATAGGCAGAGTACTCATTACTAAGGCAGTAGTTTTTACAATGTCAATATCTGAGTTCGCATCTCACGTAATATTTTTTTATTTAACTAAGTATGTATTTTATAAATTGAAAGAAATTAACACAACAGAAAAACTATTGCATTTGTTTTTTTTTAACTAAGTGACCTTTTTTTACAGACATAAAGAGTATTCGGCATTAGTTCAAAGCGGATTATTTTTGCTTGAAAACATAATGTATGGTATAAGAAATGGTGTTCTTGTTTGGAAAGCATTGTTTATATGGTAATATGAATTATTAAAAATAAGAACGCCATACTATTCATTGTATGGCGTTCTTATTTTTAATAATTCATATTGTAATTTATGGTGCCTTTTTGCCAATAAAAACAATACGTAAATACATTAATCGTAGTTACTCACTCTCTTATGCAAAAATATATTCATCTTAGTTACTTACTCTCTTATGCAATCACTAAGTAGCGTATTTTCCCTCCGAAATTTCACAAATATTTTTCTTCGTACTAGCTATAAAATGGTAGAAGTTAGGTAAAGATAAAAACTAACATACCCAAGTAGTGGGTACAAACTAGTTTTACCAAAATTAATTTGCTTCTGTGATTGTTTTGAAAAATTAAAAAAAAAAACTTTTCTGTTTTCTTTAAGAACTGAGAAAATTGACCTTTGTGGCGTTTGCGGCGGTAATAACAACTGCACAAGTTTACAAAGTTTTTGGCCTGAAATTATTCCATCGGCAACAAACAAAAAGGTTGGTTTTCAGCATTATATTTCTTAAGAATTATTAGAAGACGATTGATAACTTGTATTATTTGAATTATTCGGACTATCGTTCTCATCTTGGATGTTATTGTCGCGTTATGCTTCGTTTTTTAATGCGTCCAAAATGCAAACGGTGCTGCAGCAAAAATGAAGAATCGAAAACAAAAAAGGGTTTTTATTATATCTTACACTTTATAGAATGTCGACATTATTTTAGCATCTTCAGCTGTACATATACAGTCAGCTCCCCAGCCCCCGCTAAAGGAAGCAAAAGACGAAACGTCTACTCAATTCGATCGTAAATTTCGTTCTGTTCTTTTTTTCGATTCTCTCTCAATCGGTGACGTAATTCTTAAAATTGTTTTTAACGCATTTCCCAAATCAGCGTATCCCCAAAATACAAACAATAAAATATTTATATTTGAGTTTTCGTCTTAACCTTGAAGTTAGCAAAATAGTCAAAGTCGTATTCCAAACGCGATGTCTCTTCACACCACCTGCGTACATTTTCTTTACCATCTAGGTTATAATTCTTGTTTACTATACTGCTTTTTCGATTATCCCGGGGTTTATTATGTTATACTATTCCCACAACGTTTCGGCCTTCTTCAGGTGCACCTTGTCGAACTCGGGAATATTTATGTCGAACTCGGAAATCCTTATGTCGAACTCGGGAATATTTATGTCGAACTCGGAAATCCTTATGTCGAACTCGGAAATCCTTATGTCGAACTCGGGAATGTTTATGTCGAACTCGGGAATATTTATGTCGAACTCGGAAATCCTTATGTCGAACTCGGAAATCCTTATGTCGAACTCGGGAATGTTTATGTCGAACTCGGGAATATTTATGTCGAACTCGGAAATCCTTATGTCGAACTCGGAAATCCTTATGTCGAACTCGGGAATGTTTATGTCGAACTCGGGAATATTTATGTCGAACTCGGAAATCCTTATGTCGAACTCGGGAATATTTATGTCGAACTCGGAAATCCTTATGTCGAACTCGGAAATCCTTATGTCGAACTCGGGAATGTTTATGTCGAACTCGGGAATATTTATGTCGAACTCGGAAATCCTTATGTCGAACTCGGAAATCTTTATGTCGAACTCGGGAATGTTTATGTCGAACTCGGGAATATTTATGTCGAACTCGGAAATCCTTATGTCGAACTCGGAAATCCTTATGTCGAACTCGGGAATGTTTATGTCGAACTCGGGAATATTTATGTCGAACTCGGAAATCCTTATGTCGAACTCGGAAATCCTTATGTCGAACTCGGGAATGTTTATGTCGAACTCGGGAATATTTATGTCGAACTCGGAAATCCTTATGTCGAACTCGGGAATGTTTATGTCGAACTCGGGAATATTTATGTCGAACTCGGAAATCCTTATGTCGAACTCGGGAATGTTTATGTCGAACTCGGGAATCTTTATGTCGAACACGGGATTGTTTATGTCGGACTCGGGAATCTATACGAAATTTAGAACAGCCCTTTATTTAATCCTCGGGGTAGATTGTTCTCATTCCGTCAGCCATAATGGGGTGGAAGTCTTAAGTAAGTAATTTTGATTTTATTCTTAGTTCGTATTGCCCGTAGTGAGGATTGAACTTGCAACCTCCAAAAGATTGTCAATTAGAAATGATTGTTACTTAACACCTTTATCCGTTGCGTGACGTGTCCATGATCATGGCTAACGAAACGAGAACAACCTCCACCGTGAAATAAATAAAGGGCACCGTTCGAATTCCGTATAGATTCCAGAGTTCGACAAGATGCACATGAAGAAGGCCGGAGTTTACATCGGTAGAAACATTGTATTTCTTCGTCTAACATTTCTACTAGGATCTCCTATATTTATTCATTTAGTTATCTCTATTTAGATTAAGTTAGGTATGTGTGTATGTTTATTTATTTGTATGTACAGGATTCACTCCTAAACTAATTAGCGGATCATTACGAATTTTGAAACACACTTGCTAGGCATAAGGGTGTGTAATGTGGGTCATATTTAGTTTAATTTAGTTTCATGCAAAGTAGTTAAAAAATTGTGAAATTTTAACAATAGGTATTAAACATCAATTGATAAATATTGCCTAAATTTCAGTTTCTTTTGAGTATTTGAAAGGGTTTTTAGCTGGCCTAATATGGACACGAACCCTCTCCCCCATTTTAATCCTCAAATATATCAGATTTGCATTGAATTTTATCTATAGTCATTAGACACAAATTACGCAAGATTCCCTGAATTTCAATTTATGTTGAAGACCCTTGAAGCTTAAGCCATTAATAGACATTTTCTAGAATCAAAATCATGTAATGGATTTTAATCAAAATTGGAATAAGGATTCTAGACATAAGGTTTAGTAGCATTATAGCTTGATTTTAATTTTTATAACGGGACATAAAAGTGTCGCAAAGCTTTTCTGTTTGTGGAATTCATTTTATCCGGCCTGGGACGGGTGTTCTACTAATTTATCATTAAAAAGATTTTTAAAAAGTCGTAATTTATTTCATCAAATCATGACTAAATATGGTCCCGACATACCCCCCCCCCCAAAAAAAAAAATTACGCATCCATTAGGTCTTTCTGTGTTGGATTGTTGTCAGCGGCATCTGAATACCGTCTCTGAATATCGTTTCCTTATATGTGTCTTTTATGGGTGAACTTTGATCTCTTGATCATGTTTCCGATCTGTTTATCCACTGTAACAGTTTCCCAGTAGGGAACATCCAATTTGTTCCCACCCACTTTCTCAAACATATAATAAAATCTATATTTGTTCTAAGCTATACCCAATTTTCTCATCTCCCCTTTAATAATATAATGAAACCTATATTTATTTTAGTGTATTCCCGGGCAACGCTGAGTTTCTTGTCTTCTTCTTGCCCATCAAGCATATACCACATAGAAAAACTCGACCCCACTGACGAAATCTGCTCCATAGCCTCTTAGACGAGCAATTAAAAATACGGAAATACTTCCATTGTCTTCCCCGGTTTATTTTACTTTAGAATACTCTTTTATATTTTATGTAGATTATCTAACCTTTTTTCTATAGGGCGCATACAAACACATAGACACATACAGAGTTATATGTATATATATACATGTATATATATATATATATATATATATATATATATATATATATATATATATTTTGATTTTATTCCATCAATTGCGACAAAACAGGTTTTGTTTCATTGGTGCGAGCAGCTACCAACTCGTCGGGCGAAAGGAATTCAAATGGCATAAAATTTTATGCCATTTGAATTCCTTTCGCCCGACGAGTTGGTAGCTGCTCGCACCAATGAAACAAAACCTGTTTTGTCGCAATTGATGGAATAAAATCAAAAAATATATATTTTGCTCTGAATTTTCATTGAGCACCCTCATAAACCCGGTTTCAACTTCCTTCGGATTCATACCCCCTGGATATTTGTAACAAGTTAATTATATATATATATATATATACAATTTCCTTTAAAGTTTAACTCTCAAAGTATGAATTAAAAAATATTACTGTATTATGACCACAATATCGATCTATGTTTTGTCACAGACGATTAATATTTTTTTTCTTTGGAAATGTGACACTGCTATAAACACTAATCCGGTTACTAATCCATGAGTTAATCTCGGATAATTATTACGGACTTTCCTCCTCATGCGTCCATTAACAAATACTCTTTGTCTCGGAAACATATTAGTGTCTCGCACAGAGCCTTTCCACTCGACCGGCTGCAGTTTCACAAGATTTGGTTGCTTCAGCTTGAATAAAGACATGATTAAAAGTGTTCAATACCTGATCCTCGTCACATTCAAACTCAAAATTACGAATATATCTTGGTTTGTTCCCGAGGCGAAATCATAGAACACGAATTTCGACGTATGATCTGGCGAGTATTATTTACTCCTCTCCAGGAGTTACGCACAAGGCCAGTTTTATCCTACTCCCACAAGTAAGATGTGACCCAAGGTCGGGAAAGTGGGGTTTGAAAAGCCAGCGCTCGAGAGGTGAGCACTCTGGCCATTTAAAAATTGCCTGGGCAGCCCCGTCGGAATTCCCCGGTAGGGGCGCCTCAGACAGTAAGCAATAAACTTACTCCTCCCCAAAGAGGGGAGGCAAAGCCTGGGAGGGTGGACCTCCTAGAACTGCACAGGACAGGCGTGCAGTATCCATCGGAACAGATACTACACTTTGATCTTAGCCAAAAAGCCAAAGGCCAAGCTGGCGAGTTTTTATTTATCTACCTCCCACAAGATAAGATGTGACACAAGGTCGGGAAAGTGGGATTAGAAAAACCAGCACTCGAGAAGTTGAGCGCTCTGGTCATTTAAAAATTGCCTGGGCAGCCCCGTCGGCATTCCCCGGTAGGGGCGCCTCAGGCAGTAAGCAATAAACTTACTCCTCCCCAAAGAGGGGAGGCAAAGCCTGGGAGGGTGGATCTCCTAGAACTGCACAGGACAGACCCATAGACCGGCGTAAATCAAGCCATGAAGGACAATACAATACCAGTCTATGGGGTGCAGTATCCATCGGAACAGATACTACACTTTGATCTTAGCCAAAAAGCCAAAGGCGTTATTTAACCCCTACCCACAATAGGAATATGTGACACAAGGTCGGAAAGTGGGATTTGAAAAGCCAGCGCTCGAGAAGGTGAGCGCTATGGCCATTAAAAATTGCCTAGGCAGCCCCGTCGGCATTCCCCGGTAGGGGCGCCTCAGACAGTAAGCAATTAACTTACTCCTTCCCAAAGAGGGGAGGTAAAGCCTGGGAGGGTGGACCTCCTAGAACTGCACAGGACAGATCAGACCCATAGACCGGCGGAAATCAAGCCCCGAAGGCCAAGACAATACCGATCTATGTAGTGCAGTATCCATCGGAACAGATACTACACTTTGATCTTAGCCAAAAAGCCAAAGGCCAATTTATTTAGGCAGATGAGTTCCTTTGAAAGCCAAAGGCCAAGCTGGCGAGTTGTCGGATAGAAAAAGTCTGTATCTTTTGGATTATTTCCGAGTAGGGACTGTTATTTTGAAACATGCGAAAAAACAAAAAAGTTTCTTGCGAACTTCACCTTCATCACTTCATTTGATCGTTCAGGTTTCTAATAAGTTTTATCTTCATTGCAAACATTACTTCTTCTGGCGCCATGGAAGATGGATCATTTCTGTTCCTTTTAAAACCTTGTTGAATATTTGGTATAAATTGAAACTTGACAAACATCTTTTTTTATTTAAAAAATCTACAGGAGAAAACGCGAGGAAAAGTTTCTTTTTAATTCTTTTTTAGTGTCTGTGCTTCGGCATTTAAATTTACAACAAATTCCATAATTGGAACTATTCGATCCAGTTCGTACCAAATAGATTGTTTGCTTTTGGATTATTTGGATTATTCGGACTACTGTTCTCATCTTTGATATAATTCTCACAACCTTTCGGCCGAGGTAACCTCCGAGCTTCTTCAGGTACAACTTGCCGAACTCGGGAATCTGTACGATTTCGACAAGATGCACCTGAAAAAGGTCAGAGGTAACATCGACAGAAACGTTGTGAGAATAACATCCAAGATGAGAACAGTAGTCCGAATAATCCAAATAATATAAATTATCGACCATCATCTAAAAAAAAAATCCGAAACGAATGTCGGATTGAGATTAAAAAAATCTCTGAATTTTATGAGATTTATTTATTTAATTATTAATCATAAGAATCTCTTATTTTCAGCAATAATTTAAATTCCAACTGAAATAATTTCATCCGCACTGTAGCAGTATTTGTACGTGATTAAAATCAAAAGATACGGAATTTTCCACGTAAATTTAGATTAAATAGAAAAAGGGAATTTTCCATTAGAAATCTAAGAGTGGAATTTGAGCTGACGTGTTTAGGAAGTTGCGTAACGACAGGAAGTTTAGATGGCAGAAAAGCTAGCTAAATCTTTCTCATTTCTGAATTTCGAAGGAGAGCAGACATGCTATGAACATCTGCTTCGTGCTGTTATGAGGGATGGGTTAGGGTAAAACCACCAGGGTATTATGTAACTTTTTTTCTATCTTCTATACTGGAAACAACAACAACAACAACAACAACAGCAATAATAATAATAATAATAATAATAATAATAATAATAATAATAATAATAATAATAATATAATAATAATAATGGGGAGACGTATTGCCACTCAAATCCCAGAGAAGACCAATGGTCCTTACCAGCGAGAAATCGATGGTAAGAGACTGTTGCGATACCGCATCGTTATCGAAAAGAGGTGAAGAATACTGGAAATCTGGGGAGGCTTGTTGTCACTCAGACTCCAGGAAATACCACTGGCTGTAGTCGGTGAGCAATCACTGACGATGATCTGTGTGAGAACTCCTAGTGAGTACTACTAATAATAAAGCACAGAATCGTTAAACCCCAAATGATTGTAGGTTGCCTTTATTAAATTTTTTAAGCTGCTGCTATTAAAAAGAACACAGCTGATGTTAACAACAGAGAAAAGGAAAGGAGAGAGAATGGACTGCGACTGCGTGTCAGTAACACAACAGTGCTTCAGCTGTTTTCATTTGTGAGAAGACGAATTCTATCGTTCATGATTAAAAGTTAATCAAGAAAAAAACATGCTAGCCGACCGGTTTCGCATAAAAATAATGTAATTTATCATTTAAAATGTAGTTGCAGTGCTGACTACGTGGGTAAGACGACGTTAATATTGGATAGTAGAGTCCAACAGCACATTCCGAGTAAGATCAGGAATGGAACCTTCCGATCAACGGACGTTCAAAATAACACATACGGGCCTTCCATTACAGACCATTTACTTAAAAACCCGCCGTGTGCTAGGAATTTTTGCATGGACTCCTTCACCATTCTCAGTCATGCTCACTCATTATACCATCTAAAAATCTTGGAGACGATCCACGTTCGTCTTAAACGTCCCTCCCTTTGTAAGCAAAGGGGATATCTATTGGGACCAGATGTGATCAGTCTCTAAGATTCATCCACGCATTGTACATATAACATAACGCTATTTTATTTTCTGTACTCTCTCTTTTCACCCCGTTTTTTTTAATCCCTCGTTTTTTTTTTAAATCCCTAGATGTAGCCTTTGTACCGAGAGGGCGAAACCGGTCGGCTGGCATTTTTTCTTTATTAACTTTTAATCATGAACGATAGAATTTGCCTTCCCTTCATGCTTGCGATAATAAAATTGTCTCCCCCCCCTAAAAACCATGAAATATATAAATATATACATAAAGTTTTTTGAAGTGCTCTTTGAAAAACTCTCTGAATGGCTCTTTTTCTTGTAATGATAACAGAATCTTTTGTTTTTCTATTTGTCCTTCGTTCTCAGATTGATGTCATTGGAGCCGGTTTAAATCGAACTACATCCGTTCACCTGTTGATAAATGATTCTATGATCAACCTCGCTGATGTGAAAATACTGAATTCTACTTTCCTCCAATTGGAGGTAAACCTGAAACCAGGTGAGTCGAATTAGATATCATTTCGTCGGCTTTTAGGCATATCAGACATTTTTACTGACGAAACGCAATGCCTATTTAAACGATTTATTGTATGTAACTAGTTAAACATAAGTTGCTATTTAAACCATAGCTGGAGAGAGATGGGGATAGAGAGAGAGAGAGAGAGAGAGAGAGAGAGAGAGAGAGAGGGGGGAGATTGAGATTGTATATGTTACGACATATCAACTCTTCATAGTTGAGAAAGAGAGAAAGAAAATAGAGAAGAGAGAGGGGAGAAAGACAGAAAGGAGAAAGAGAGAGAGAGAAAGAGAGAGATAGGGAGGGGGGATGATAAAGAGAGACAAGGGATAGAGAAAGGAGAGAAAGAAAAGAGCGAGAAAAGAAACGAGAGAGACAGAAAGGAGAGAAAGAGAGAGAAAAGAAAGAGAGAAAGAAGAAAGAGAGAGAGGAGATAAAAAGAAAGAAGATAGAGAAAACGTTCGTTCTGCCATCGTCTGCGAGTGTCGGGTCGGCGCAGATCACAACGAACGACCAAGAACTATCTGTTATGTTCGTTGTATTTGCAGATTGGTACCGGTCATCGATTTGCAAGACAACTGGGAACGCGTTTTCCATACAGCACTCCGGCCTTCTTAAATGTCATCCATCGAAGTACTTGATTGCCACATTCGAAAAAGACAGCTGACAGTATACTTTCTTATATTGCCGAGTCTACATAAGACCCGCCATATATTTACGTAGACATGTAGACATGTTTGTTGTTTTCTTGGCCATGCTGTAGTCATGGAAACAACATAGAAGCAGTTCAGGATGAGTTGTTACAAGCAATATGAATTCCATTTTGCAAGATCAACAGCTGACGTGCTGACTGTAATACCTCACAGGATCAGTGAATCTATTGACGGGGGCTTTATCTCTAAAGCAATAGCTCTTGACATATCAAATACTTTTGATAGGGTTTTGCACTCATGTTTGCTTAACAAGCTAGCCAGCTATGTAATATCTGGAAATATCTTTACAACAGTCAACCTCTTTTTCTCTGATAGGTTTATAAAATAGTCGTGGATGAGCAGACGTCTGAAGCACATAGTATCAATGCCGGCGTACCTCAGGGATCTATTCTGGGATCAACCCTCTTCGTGATCATCATCAATGATTTCCCAAATCACATTTTAAGTTCATTCGTTGACATTTATGCAGATGACACAACCATCTATGGCAACACTTCGAAGAGCGTTAAAGATCAAAGTCTCCCTGTTTCTCTCTTCCGACCTGGAGCACGTAGTGTAATCGGAAAAGAGACGTGACCGGTTACTTTCTATACACCTAAAAGCAAGCATCTCCTTTCACAAATAACGCTTACTTTGCCCTAATTGAAATGAATGGCTCTCTTCTTGTGTAGGCCTCCAGCTTTGACGAGTCTCTAGGACTGACCTTCACTTCAGACCTCAAATGGAAGACTTACACCAAATCTGTTTCTAAGGTCGCTAGAAATATGGTTAGATCATTCTACCACTCCAGAAGTTATCTCACTCCCGACGCAATCCTCTACCTTTATATGAGTCATATGCGTCCTAAGTTGGAATACTGTGGCCACATCTGAGGAGGTGTCGCTCACAGCCGCCTTTCCTGCCTTGACAGAGTACAAAACCGACTTCAAAATCTAGTGGGGGTGTCCTCCTCTCTTTCCTACATCCACTTTTTCACAGAAAAGAGGTTGCTAGTCTTTCTCTACTCTCTCGTTATTTTCATGATAGGTGCTCGACTGATCTCCAATCTATGGTTCCCCCTGTAAAACATTTCCAACAAAAACTCGTCATGCTACAACCACTGTAAATAATTTCTCTTCCCCCCCTCTTTGTACCTAAAACTAAACGAAACTTACATGATCAAAGTTTCTGCGGAACACAATAACACAGGGCTGCTTCCTGACTGACTATAACATAGTCGTTTTAAAGTCCAATGTTAACAAATTCTTGTTGAGCCGTCCTCTTGAATAATCTAATTCCAACCAGTCTCAACCATCGTTACCAGTCCTCATGTTGCTGTCTCACCGTCCTCCTGACCAACTTATTGACCCCTTATCCTCGAGTGACCTTTGACCCTTGATAAGCGGTGACTCGTTAGTATATAAAGAAATTCCCAAGTACAGAACAGATCCGCCCTATTTTTACTTAGACTTCTAGACATATTTGTTATTGTCTTTGCCGTGCTGTAAACACGGTAATAACACATAACTAACCCAGGAGTAGTTGAAAAAGACAGTTGACAGTATTCGTTCTTCTATTCCCTAGTCCGTATAAGATCCGTTCTACATTTACGTAGATCTCGAGATATGTTATGTTTTGGCCTTATTGTCGTCATGGTAACCAAATGGAAGCAATTCAGAAGGATTCCAAAAATGATAGCTGGCAGCATACGTTTTTCTATTCCTCAAACCAGAGTAGATTCGTCCTACATTTACGTAGAGATCTCGACATGTTTGTTATTGTTTTGACCCCGTTGTACTCATGGTTACAACATAGAAGCCGTTCAGGAGGTGTCAACAAAGGCATCGAACAACATCACTCTCTTTTCAGATACCTTTTCTATAAAAAGGTTGAACACGAATCAGTATAATGGCCATACCTATAGGGATCACCCTTGTCTAATTACAAATGCAAGAAAAGGGTATTATTTTCTCCATCTCTCCTGAACACTAGTCGAGTCTAAAAATAACACGAGAAAGAACAGATAAACCGTAGATTTGTTTTTAGATCGAAACATGTGTAGAAATTTAAAAAGAAATTGAAGCAAGGGAATATCGTTAAGAATATTGAATACAAGCCTCTCCCATTCGGAAAGGGGGCAAAAAAGAATTCTTAACCTAATAGGTCCCATACTGTCTGCCAAGCTCCAGCTCCTGTCGCATCGTCTCATGGTTGAATCTCTGTGTTTGTTTTACAAGTATTTCCAGGAAATGTATTCCACTTGTAACCCCTCAACGTAAATATCACCGACTAGCAGCAAAATCACCCCCCTTCTCTGTAGAGGTCCGTAGATGCCGGCATATGTTCTACTCTAATAGCTTCTTTCTTCGTGCCGCTGCTTTTGGAATGCCCCCATGCTCCCTGTTTCCTCGGACTGTACCAACATGCAGAGATTTAAATGTAATGTGAACAAACATCTTGCTGCACAACTCCCCACTTAGGATGTCCCTTTAAATCTGACCCTTAACCACAGTAGTCCCTTACGTCTCAGTGGCAATACGCCTTGTTTAGGGTAATAACAATTAAAAGAAAAGATTTCAAATAAGTGACACCTCATTTTCGTCTTTAGTAAAGCAGTTAAACTTAAGGATTCCAATCGATTTTTACAATTTATATCCTTTAATCTATATCCATTTCGTGTTAGGTATATATATATATATATATATATATATATATATATATATGTATATATATTGAGGTCCGGGGTTTCGAGTCGCATGACCAGTAGTGAATAGTCATATCTCTATGCTGATGAGTCCCGATTGAAAAAGGACGAAACGTATACGTACATAGATAATAAACAATAACAAATATTTATTATATATATATATATATATATATATATAAAAGACTAGAGAGTTTTTCTGCATCTGGGATCCTCTAGAGTGAAGGGGTGGAATTTTGCTGCTTGTCTGGTTGGTTGGGGATATTTACGTTGAGGGGGTACAAGTGCAGTAAGTTCGTCAGGGCATAATCCGTCGAAGTACTTGTAAAACAAGTACATATATGCAACCTTGCGGCGATGAGACAGTGGCTGGAGCTTGGTAGACAGTGCGATACCTATTAGGTTAGAGACTCTTTTTTGCCCCCTCTCAAAGAAGGAGTTACTAGTGGTTAGTGCACCGGCTCAAATGTGACAAGAATACTCCATACATGGGCGAATGGTGGCTTTATAAAGATATAGGATACTGGCAGGCGTGAGATGTTTTCTAGCCTGATACAGGGAGCCTGCTTTATTTGCAGCAGACGTAGCAATATATTCGATGTATTTATTTTAATTCATGTTGCCTATTGGATTTTTAAATATGAAACACAGTTGTTTAATATATCGTTGGGAATGTATTGGCAAGTTTAAAAAAATTAAATCTGTCACGAAGATTTTTAGAACAAATCAGATTAACAATAGCTCTAGTGTAAATCGTTTGCTCCCTACCCATGTTGGTGATTTAGGGTTGGGGAAAGACCAACGAGGTTTTGATGTATGTATATTGTACACTGTATATTGTAAATAAACGACTTCGGAATCTAGTAGTGACGTCATTTTATCTGCTCTACAACCTCTTGCTCAGAGAAGAGAGATTGCTAGTCTTTCTCTACTCTATCGTTATTTTCATGGTAGGTGCTCGACCGAACCCCAATCTATGTAAAACATATTCCTGTAAAACATTCACAGCAAAAACTCGTCTATCTACAACCACTGTAAAGAATTTTCCTTTCTTTCTATGTGTACCTAAAACTAAACAGGACTTCCATAAAAAGAGTCTCTTTCCCAAGAACTACCCGTCTACGGAACGCAATACCACAAGGCTGCTTTACAGCTGACTACAACATGGTCGTTTTCAAGTCCAATGTTAACAAATCTTTGTTGAACAGTCTTCTTAAATAACCAAATTCTGCTCAGTTTCAACCTTCGTTACTCATCATCACAGTGTTGTCTCACCGACCATCTGACAAACTCATTAACCCTATCCTCGAGTGGCCTGTGGGCCCAGTTAAGCGTTGATCCATTAGAATAATTTTTAAAAAGCCTGAAAGAATTTTTGAACCCCAAATGATAGTGCGTTGTCATTATTAATAACTTCTACAACTGCTGTCAGTAAAAAGAAGACAATGAGGGAAAAGAAACAAAAGGGAGACAGAAACTTCTGCTGCTATATCTCACTACGACCACCCTTACAACTAGACATTACTATCGATTGGACTGACTACTTACAATGGGTCAACGAAATGATACCAGCCTACAGTTTACAATGGAGTGAAAGAATTGATCCATTGTAGTACTACAGTATTAGAAATTAGTTCAAAAACTAAATCTAACATATTCGATGTTTTTCTAATAAAGCAATATACTTCTGAAACATATAACCTAATCAGGTTTAAAATACCTTTAATATAAATCAGTTTAAGAATAAACTGGATGAATTCAGAAATAATGGTAAAAATAAATATTTTGCTGGTGAAATATTAAGTTTAATTTAGAAAGAATTGTTTTTGTTCAATTGTTTTTGTTCAATTGTTTTTGTTCAATTATTTTTGTTCAATAGTTTTTGTTCAATTCTTTTTGTTCATTTCTTTTTGTTCAATTCTTTTTGTTCAATAGTTTTTGTTCAATAGTTTTTGTTCAATTGTTTTTGTTCAATTCTTTTAGTTCATTTTTTTGTTCAATTTTTTTTGTTCAATTGTTGTTGTTCAATTGTTTTTGTTCAATAGGTTTTGGTCAATTGTTGTTGTTCAATTGTTTTTGTTCAATTGTTTTTGTTCAATTGTTTTTGTTCAATAGTTTTTGTTCAATTGTTGTTGTTCAATAGTTTTTGTTCAATTCTTTTTGTTCAATTCTTTTTGTTCAATTCTTTTTGTTCAATTCTTTTTGTTTAATTCTTTTTTCTAACACTTTACTTAAAGCAATGTGTGATTATTTTCTGGCTTGCAATGAAGAGAGCAATTTTTACATTTTTTAAATGTTTTTTACACTGTTTCAGTTCATGAAAGGAAGTGCTTTTTATTTCATTTTTATATAAAAACACAACCGTTCTCTCAATGTATGCGCTTTGGCAATACTGTTTCCTCTACGCTCGATCATAGTCAGAAACGTTTCCCAAATCAATCTTGAGCGTACTAGTCAGCTCATGCAACAGAAAATTGCGAACGAGCACAGCTCATTCCCACTCTCACCTTCTCGGCATATGCCTTCTTTCGCAAAAAAAAAGACAAAAAAAAATGATTTTAAATTTCTAAACCCTTCCACCATTTTTAACCACAAAAACAGTAATGTTATGATTTGATTTTCAATTTCGGCCAGAAATGTATGTTCGACACACACGTATGCATCTCCAGGTCAATCTGTCAAAAACTTATGAAATTCGTCATAAATGTATGCTAAATAGCAGCATTTGATTAAACAAAGTGTTTAAAAAACATCTAACTGGCTACGGTCTTATTTTTTAAGTAAAAAAATAACGTAACATTAATGTAGTAATTGGAAATCAAATACTCTAAAATAACCGAAACGAAATTGCTCCAGTCAAAAAAGTAACGTAACATTAATGTAGTGATTGGAAATCCAACACTCAAAAATAACCGAAACGAAATTGCTCCAGCCAAGAAAGTAACGTAACATTAAAGTTGTAATTGGAAATCCAACACTCCAAAATAACCGAAACGAAATTGCTCCAGTCAAGAAAGTAACGTAACATTAATGTAGTAATTGGAAATCCAACACTCCAAAATAACCGAAACGAAATTGCTCCAGTCAAGAAAGTTTAAAATAATAATTCATAGAGGTTTATTCATTTATTTATTTAATTAATTATCTTATTAAATAAAATACGCAATTAAATTCTATGTACGACACATATTGCTGAAACAACTCTATTTTTTAATTTCTTCGACGTTTGAATTGTCATTTGACAAATGTTTTATTTGTGTGTTTGTGTGTCTGTATATTAATTGCGGTCTCATTACCTTTAGCTGTAATGATATATGTAAAGCGCTTATTTGTTGAATATAAACAAATCATGTGTGGTGGTCGTCCGATAATTCAAACGGTCATCCTCGTAATCACAAGAACACCGTATGCAAGCTAGTCAACTTAAAACTGCATTATTTCTTTTTCTCTTTTAATAGGAACCTATAAATTGCGACTTAATTTCAGCGCGTCTAACGCCTTCGATTCCGAACAGAATTTGACGGTTTACAACCAAACAGGTGAGTGCCACCCAGTAATTCGCTCGCTAATAAGGATTACTGTTCATATATATATATATATATATATATATATATATATATATATATATATATATATATATATATATATATATATATACCCTTAGGCAAATTCACTAATACTCTCACCCCTCCCTTTTTCACTGCTGCCTTAATGGTACCTACTCAAAGCGTTCCATACTCATTTCATTCTTTGCCACTACTGACTTCTCAAAGCCTGGACTCTCCCTTAGCGCTTATAGTAGCCACAGCTACTACTTTCCTTATCAACCCATCATGTCAACCCAATATTTCGCTGTACTTGCATGACATCTTTCTTCAAATTATGATCTTGAGGAAGTCTTACAATAAAGACGAAACGTTGATGAATATATGAAAAAAATATCTCTTGGTTTTTTCCTTTTTCATTTCCCATAACGTCGGATTACTCTCATCCTTCCTTTCTCATATATATATATATATATATATATATATATATATATATATATATATATATATATATATATATATATATATATATATATATATATATGAAAAATACAATATAAACTTATTAAGATAATTTTGTTTGCCTGTAAGACAAGGAAAAATTATTGGTATTAGCTGATATATGAGGGTAAAAGGATTGGAAGATCAGAATAAAACTATGGTTGTGGCCGTTAAGCGAAATATGAAGACTAAGAAAATGAAAGGACAGATGAAAGGTATGGATTGATTGTTCTTTTTGTCATTGGAAAGCAACTATAGTATATATATATATATATATATATATATATATATATATATATATATATATATATATATATATATGGTTAATACAACAAAAGTTATAAGAGGCAACTAATATCTTTAATAAGTGAACTTCCGGATAAAAATGAAGCTCAATATACTGGATAGAGCATTAATAGCACTTAACAAGGAAGTTATGGTTTGCAACACTCCTACCATCAGCTCCCAAGAACCCTTAATTGGACATTAAAATATTCAACACCGAGTGAGTTTTCTGAACTTTTCATATGATTTTGTTTTTTCTATCGTTTTATTAATTTGCATACACCCTTAATACACTTTTCACTGTCATCTCCTGCATCGATAGCAAACAAATTTCCCGCCTGGATAACCTTTTCGTTTTTGGACTACCATTCACCACCTGGATTGTTTTTTAATCGACTTCTTTGACATTTTTATTGAAATTGTTTTAAACTTTATGACTTCGATGAACTGTATAAGTTTAACAAAAATAGTGTGTTTTGGGCCAATATATTTGATGTTTCATATACGTTTATGCGTTTCATATATTTTTATATATTTTCAAAGTTTAATTTTATTACCTGCAGTAATGTCATTGCGGTAATGATCCCCTGAGGAGAAGATTTTCTTTGAAAACTCATGAGTTAAGGACTTTCAATTACTTAGCTTGAACTTTGAATTGTAATAAAATTTGATTCGCACCTTATTTTATTCTTTCACTTTATCTAATGCTATATATATATACACACACACACACATATATATATATATATATATATATATATATATATATATATATATATATATATGCTTTTAAGCTTGTAATGCAACTTCATTGAGCTTGTAATTTGGAACATTTTCGGATATTATGAATGAATACCTATTTTTATGTGGAACCCGCAAATATATATATATATATATATATATATATATATATATATATATATATATATATATATATATATATATATATATATATATATATATACAGGGTGGGCCAAAATAAGGGTCCTATCTTTAAATTTGAATAACTTGAATTTGAATAACTTCCACAAAATAAAAGTTAAACTCACCAAACTTTATGTGTGTAGACTGACCCTTCCGAGATTTTTTTAAATAAACAAAACAAATTTTAGCCGAAAAACACTTCTTAAAACTTACAAAAACTAAAGTATTGTTTTTTACACTGTTTTGAGTTTTTTAAGCAAAAATAATGTTTTCTAAATGAGGGTACGTTCCTTAGGGCTAATACGGCTCATGCTTGCTTCGGAAGGGGTCCTTTACTTATTCTAAAAAAATATATAAAAAAATCAATAAATAAAAAAGTTATGAATTTTTAAAAATAGGACCCTTATTTTTGCCCACCCTGTATATAATTATTTTTATTTATACAGACATGTATATAACATTAGTATTAAAAGAGACAATTCCTGCCGGTCACACGGTTTGAGCCCCAATACGAAAGTCATATTTAACTCAGTAGTCAGAGCGCGTACCGCATTGTCTAAAAATGGGAGAATATATTAACGTCTTAAATGGCAAAGTCAGCGGCCATATAAACAAGCCAAGTAAAGCACTCAATAGACGGGGGTCTAGAGTGTTGCATTACGTTTTAAATGACGGCCTGTTGTCAAACTACTTAAAATGCTCCATCTAGCGAGAGCTTTGAATAATTATTTATAAATAATAATTTTCAAATTAACCTATATGAACATGTGTTTCATGCCAAACCGGCAATCATCAGTATGGGTGGAGACAATCGCTGCCAGTCGCAACCCCTCGTAAAGTTATTTAAAGAAGTTAGAACACCAAATAATGTTATGTATTTTCTTCATTAAATAAATAAAGCAAATTATCTATTTTTTTTATTGAGCCTTTCGACGTGAAACGCCTTTGTCAAGCAGAATGAAGAGAAAAAAGAAAACAAGTCTTCTTTAGAAAAAGACGTATGACGTCGAAAGGCTCAGAAAAAGAATTAGATTTTTTTTTAAATAAATGATTTCGATCATTTAATAAAAAAATTTACATAACATTGTTTGGTGTTCTAACTTCTTTGAATAACTTTACAAAAATAATGTTTTCAATGATGTGACTTCAAAATAGGTCCTACTACGCAAAACAAATCGGATTCGGACGTAACTTTTTAAACACTCGTCAACTAGATCAGACGCATATTGTGCTTTATCCACGTGTGAGCTACCCCCTCGCGGTTAATACCAACAGAATGAAGAGAAAAAAGAAGAAGAAAAAAATGTTCTTTTGACGAAGACGTATCGCGCCGAAAGGCTCAGTGAAAAGAAATTAAATAAATGATCTCATGCATTTAATAAATAAATAATATATATATATATATATATATATATATATATATAATATATATATATATATATATATATATATATATATATATATATATATATATATATATATATATATATATCAAGGGAGGTGCGAGAGCGCTTTATCCCTTGCTAGACTTCAAGAATGGCCTATGCTGAAAATCCCATTTCTTTGATCAATCATAACTCAAAAACCAATAAACCAAATTAGTTAAAACTTTGCACAAAATTTTTATTTGATAAGTTCTATAAGTGTGTAGAATTTCAGCATCATTAGTCAAGGCAACCCAGAGATCCAGAAAGTTCAGTCATGAAATAATGTTATCTGTGTGTACGTACGTACGTACGTACGTGCGTACGTATGTGCCACCCTGTATCTCATAAACTATTTGATGGATTCAGCTGATTTTTAGCAGAGATAGGGGTTCTAGGGTCTTGTTGATGGCATTTAAATTTCAGTTTACGATATACATTAGTTTTCCAGAAAATTCCCCAAAACGTGTAAAATGACCATTGTATTGAGGCATAGCCTTTACAAAAGTAGTGACATTCCATGAAAAATGCAGTATACTGACATCATGTTCCCTTAATAGGGTTAAGATGAAAATCCATATACACTAAATGTACAAAAGCAAGGAAATTCCCAAATTTTTACACTTTTATTGTCATTAAGGGTATGACTACATATCAACCAAACCATTTCATTGTCACATCACTACAGTATAAATCTGTATGCATGAGTGGATGAAGTGTGTTTAGTGCGCTGAAGAATAATTCATACTAGTAAAATACATAGCCCTGTTGTGCTCGCATACCCTTAATGATAATAAAAGTGTAAAAATTTGGGAATTTCCTTGCTTTTGTACATTTAGTGTATATGAATTTTCATCTTAACCCTATTAAGGGCACATGATTTCAGTATACTGGCATTTTTCATGGAATATATATATATATATATATATATATATATATATATATATATATATATATATATATATATAATAAATATTTGTTATTGTTTATTATCTATGTACGTAACGTTTCGTCCTTTTTCAATCGGGACTCATCAGCATAGAGATATGACTATTCACTACCGGTCATGCGATTCGAAACCCCGGATCTCAAGTATTTTTCAACTCCAGTCCGACGTCGCTAATCGCTGGGCCAATTGTAAACAGCGAATAAACTATGATAATTTTAACACTTTAACGGCGGCTTTGACGTCGAGGCATTCTACTTCTATTAAGGGAAGGAATGATGCATTATAAGCAAGTGACGTCATGCTGTGTTAATACTACCAATTACAGTGCTCTACTTCCAAGGAGCGACAAATAATAAATATTTGTTATTGTTTATTATCTATGTACGTATACGTTTCGTCCTTTTTCATATATATATATATATATATATATATATATATATATATATATATATATATATATATATATATATATATATATATATATATATGAAATACTGAAATAATAAAAAAATAATAAAGTTACATACTTTAATAAGTTTATTATAATCATCAAATGTTTGAATGTCCTTTAATGCATGGATTTGCAAAGCAATTACTCTTCTCATCAGAAGGAGAAACCCAATAATTTACTACTTATTGGTAAGTATTAATTTGAAAACTTTATAAAACAATTTTGTGTTATGTTTGAAGCACAGATAATCAAACATGTGTTTTAATAATTAGCAGAAAAGTATTTAAGTAATGAATGTATCAGTAAAGTTGTTTAAATAATCCGATTTGATTATTGTATTATATGGTATTGGATTCCAATAGAATTCAGGAAAGATTCAAAAGTCAAAAATATATGAAAAATATATGTAGAATCATCATGCCACGAGATAATTTCCTTAACATAATCTAAATATGATGGAGTTGATTCTACATTGGGCTAAATATAAGAGGGGAATAAGAAAAAGAAGAAGAAAAAGAAGAAGAAAAATGAAAAAGAAAATGAAAAATGAAAAAGAAAAAGAAAAATTTTTAAAAGAGAAAAAGAAAAAGAAAAATTAAAAAAGAGAGAAAAACGATAGAGACAAAGAAAGAAAAGGAGAAAGAAAAAAGAAAAAGAAAAACGAAAAAGAAAAAGAAAAAAAGGAAAATAATTGACAAAAAGAGATAGAAAAATGATAAAGACAAAGAAAGAAAAAGAAAAAGAAAAAGAAAAAAAGGACAAAAATTGAAAAAAAGAGATAGAAAAATGATTAAGACAAAGAAAGAAAAAGAGAAAGAAAAAGAAAAACGAAAAAGAAAAACAAGAAACAACGAAAGCAAAAAACAAAAAACAATCAGAGAAACGGGGAAAAAGGCCACTATATAAAAAATTAAAAAAACGTTTTGAAAAAAACGTAATTTAAAATATTGGAGAACTTAAAGCAAATTTTTAACAATCTTCTTTTAAAAATGCTTTTTCTATAAAAATGTTTACAAAATAAATAAAAGAATGGAGAAATGAATAGATGAAAACAATAAAGGTAGGGAGGCTTTAAATTCAAACATGTGAAAATGTGACGCCCATAATGTAATTAAGTTTTTTTTATGGAAATCGCTCCAGACTAGGCATGAAACCACTTGATGTAAGGAGCTAAAAAAATACCACTTCAATGTAAAAAAAACAAAAAAACTAGCCAACGATAAGTGTTAGGTGGATAGATTCCGGCCCAGAAAACAGCAATTATTCTCCCTTTGTCAGAAACATCGCTCATGGAATGTGAGGACATCAGGACAACATTACGTTGTTGTTATTTTTTAAATAACCCAGTGACATATAAATATGCCCATTAACGTACGCATACGTACACACGAAATAAATATAAAAATAAACATATACAACTTTTACACGTGTATAAACATACCCATACATATAAGATATTAGTCCAAGTATCTATATACATACGTGCGCATACATATATATATATATATATATATATATATATATATATACATATACACATACGTATACACATACATACATACATACATATATACATACAGTTATATATACATATATACACATACACACATACAACATACAGACGTATTCATACATGTATATACATATATACCATTACAGATACATGCACATATAGTACACACATAATATAAATATACAAAAAATCAGTATATATGCACGCAGACACATACACACATATACATGTGTATACAGACATGCGTATGCATGCACACACACACATACATATGTACACGAATATCCATATTTCTATAATTAAAACTTAAGTGCTTATATCATTCATTATTACTCATCTCTATCTCAATTCAATTTGCTTACATTTATACCTGCTCTAGTATTAATACAAGGAACTTACAAGATAAGTACCATAAAAGTAAGCAAACTAATTAAATACAGCGTATGTAATTGTAATAGTTAATTCTATATATATAAATAAGTGATAACTATGAGGAAGTGCCAAAATCATATCATTATAGGGTGAGGTTTAGTGATTTTGGATGATATAGATTACTTAAATGCAAAAATGTAAGCACATCAGAATTTAAAAACACAAAAGTGAAATAGATAAATTTTTTTAAAAATGAAAAGAAAGGAAATAAAATAAAACAGTAGTAAAAACAAAAATAGAAATAAAGGAAAATAAAGAAAAATAAAAAATTGAAACTCCTTAAAAGTCCTTGACGTGCTTCCTATATAGAATTTATTATCGTCTGGATTTTCAGCAGTGTAGATTTTAACACAATATATTACTGATGCGGTGACGCAATTTTTTTGTAGAGGGCATTCATCCTGTCTTTGACAATTACAATTGTTAGTGGCTGAATAACTGTCACTATCATTATTTGTATCATATATATATATATACAGGGTGGGCCAAAATAAGGGTCCTATCTTTAAATTTGAATAACTTGAATTTGAATAACTTCCACAAAATAAAAGTTAAACTCACCAAACTTTATGTGTGTGTAGACTGACCCTTCCGAGATTTTTAGAAATAAACAAAACAAATTTTAGCCGAAAAACACTTCTTAAAACTTACAAAAACTAAAGTATTGTTTTTTACACTGTTTTGAGTTTTTTAAGCAAAAATAATGTTTTCTAAATGAGGGTACGTTTCTTAGGGCTAATACGGCTCATGCTTGCTTCGGAAGGGGTCCTTTACTTATTCTAAAAAAAAAAAAAAAAAATCAATAAATAAAAAAGTTATGAATTTTTAAAAATAAGACCCTTATTTTTGCCCACCCTGTATATATATATATATATATATATATATATATATATATATATATATATATATATATATATTGTAACATATATATATATATTGTATCATATATATATATATATATATATATATATATATATATATATATTGTATCATATATATATATATTGTATCATATATATATATATATTATATCATATATATATATATTGTATCGTATATATATATATATATATATATATATATATATATATATATATATATATATATGTATATATATTGTATCGTATATATATATATATATATATATATATATATATATATATATATATATATATATATATTGTATCATATATATATAAATAGATATTAGTAGTAAGTTTTTGAAAGGCTGTGGGCAATGCAAGTTCCGGGTAAGATGCAAGTTGTAAGGAACAAAAACAATAACAATAAATCAAATACGAAATATGACTTACTATTTATTTTTCCTTTTTTTTTTCTAAAATCTTACATGACAGCAAGAGTGTTTTTAGCTGTTCGTGTGATGCCCGGGTGATTAAAAATCACTATTTGATATTTCGGGAAAAGACATCCCTTTGTCAAAAATAATTAAAGTTGAAGAAAAACTTTTTTCTTCTCCGACTGTGTAGAGAATACAACAAAACAAAATGGCTGCCAGATGTAGACCGCAGCGAAAAATATAGCAGTCTCGCATGGAATTTAAATCAAATTAAATTTTATTTAATATATAATATATATGTTGTATCATATATATATATATATATATATATATATATATATATATATATATATATATATATATATTGTATCATATATATATATATTGTATCATATATATATATATAAATTGTATCATACATATATAAATTGTATCATATATATATATATATATTGTATCATATATATATATATATATATATATATATATATATTGTATCATATATATATATATTGTATCATATATATATATTGTATCATATATATATATATATTGTATCATATATATATATATTAATATATATATATTGTATCATATATATATATATTGTATCATATATATATATATATTGTATCATATATATATATATATATATATTGTATCATATATATATATATTGTATCATATATATATATATATATGTATATATATTGTATCATATATATATATATATTGTATCATATATATATATATATATATTGTATCATATATATACATATATATATATTGTATCATATATATATATATATTGTGTAATATATATATATATTGTATCATATATATATATATTGTATCATATATATATATATATATTGTATCATATATATATATATATATTGTATCATATATATATATATATTGTATCATATATATATATATATTGTATCATATATATATATTGTATCATATATATATATATATTGTATCATATATATATATATATTGTATCATATATATATATATATTGTATCATATATATACATATATATTGTATCATATATATATATATATATATATTGTATCATATATATATATTGTATCATATATATATATATATATATATTGTATCATATATATATATTGTATCATATATATATATATATTGTATCATATATATATTGTATCATATATATATATATATTGTATCATATATATATTGTATCATATATATATATATATTGTATCATATATATATTTATATATATATATATTGTATCATATATATATATATATATATTGTATCATATATATATATATATATTGTATCATATATATATATATATATATTGTATCATATATATATATATATATATATATATATATATATATATATATATATATATATATATATATATATATGAGAAAGGAAGAATGAGAGTAATCCAACGTAATGGGAAATGAAAAATGAAAAAAACAAGAAATATGTTTTTCTATATTCATCAACGTTTCGTCTTTATTGTAAGAACTTACAGGATGATAATTTGAAGAAAATATTATGCAAGTACATCGAAATTCTCGGTTGACATGATGTGTTGATAAGGAAAAGTAGTAACCGTATAGACCCAAAGGGTGTAAATCCAGTGGAGTTGAACCGGGTTTATGAGAGTGCTCAATAAAAAATATAGAGCAGAAATATAAATATAAATGATAATTTATTTCATTTCGACTAAAAAAATTATTTTGTTTTACGAGAACAATTTGAGGGGCTCACGATCGTCAGGTCTTGAAATAACATTGCAGTAATGTTATTTCAAGACCTGATGATCGTGAGCCCCTCAAATTGCTCTCGTTAACCAAAATCAATTTTTTAGTCAAAATGAAATAAATTATCATTTATATATATATATATATATATATATATATATATATATATATATATATATATTGATATATATGTGTGTGTGTGTGTGTGTGTTTGTGTGTGTGCGTGTGTGTGTGTGTGTGTTTTATTTATATTACAATTCTATTGAATGGAAACTCAGGTCTTTTGTAGTCGCCCGTCCTGCTGATCCCAAAACTTAGCAAATCGACGAGTCTGAACGTTCCTCAGCTATGAAGAGGCAATTTTGTTCAACTTTTTTTAGAAGCCTCAAGATCCTAGTTCTACGCGAACCCCTGATACCATTCAATGGCATCTTAATTGTATACTATGCAAATAAAACATATATACCAAGTTTGTATTACAATCGAACACTAGTTCATTTTCCTACTAACACAAAGTATACATTATATATAGTGTATATATATAAAGATTTAAATAATTTTCAAATCATATTCCAACTAAATAGTATACACAACGGTGGTCAAGTCGTTTACAGCTGTTTACAACATAGCATAAACTTTGTTTGCAACAACGTCTTTCTTCAGGACAGGGTTTGAGACTAACCCCGAATCCCGTTCTTAAGAAATACACTATTTCAAACAAACTTCCTAAAAATAGAAAAGAAATAAAGTTGATTCAGTTAATGATTTAAAAAAAATAAATAATAAACCAATTGTCGAGAGAGGATAATGGGCCCTCATCTTAAGAGAAACATGACAAAGTTGTTTCATTTAATGTCGGTACTAATTGACTGTTCAGTGACGGCTCGGTCATTTCCCGCCTGTTCCGTAAATGGCAATCGGGAACATTCGGGCCGATACGGGTCTCCTTTTTTAGAAGTACTTAAATAACAACCCATATAAGTCCTAAGGACACATCGCGATCAGCCAACCTTTCTCTCCTTCTCTTTTTAGTTTACCCGTCACTTCCGGTTAGTGTTTGTCACTTCTCGGTAACCCAAACATTTATATTAAAAGCCGACCTTGTTATTTTTATTAGTTATTAATTATGGTTGTTTCGAAATGAGCACGCTTTGTTTTTGCATTTTTTTAAAAACAGTTAGTAAATCCTACGATTTATTTGTTGTTTTTTTTTTTAATTTTTGTTTGTCTTGAAAAATAATTGATATTTTTATCAGAAACGCTCCCGTTTCCGATCTGGTGTTATTTAGTAGTTTTATGCGTTTTTCGAGTGTCCTAAACCCTAACGCTTACCCTAACATTTCGTTTTTTAATTACCCAAAATACGTAGGAAAATGTCGATTTGAAGCCCGGTTTCGAGACGGGAGTGATTCTATAAAAATGCTAAATAATTAATACTAAGTCATTAAAATATGAAAAAATTGTTGTGTCTTCTGTTAAAAAAAAAATATCTAAATAGTAAACATATCATATCGATGTATACATTGGCGTATTAAATGTTAGACATTTTCGTAAAACTGAATGTTCGTGCCAAAGATGGCGGTAGAATGTGACGTCAATGTGACGTCATCACATTGCTGCGAGTGTTAAGATTTAAAGGTTCCTTATTTTACAGGAAACAAATCACTATTCGTTGGTCTATTTAATTCTAATTAATTAAAATTAAAATTAAAATTAAATAGACCGGCAAATAGTCATTTCTTTTCTGATTTTTGTAATAAAAAATAATATATTACAATTTTTTTTTACTTTTTTATTTTTATTGTGAAAATAAAATCAGAGTTTTTTTATAAATGGATTTGTAATATAACAAATAGTAATTTTTTTTTTCACATTTTTTCCACATTTTTTTTTCACATTTTTTTCACATTTTTTTTCCACATTTTTTTATCACATTTTTTTTCATTTTTTTCCACATTTTTTTTCACATTTTTTTTTCACATTTTTTTCACATTTTTTTAAATAATAAAATAAGTTGTTTTTATGGTGTTTTTTATAACTAGATTTGAAATTTATTACAAATTTATAATTGAACAAAGAATACGATATGTAATGTATTCTACTCATAATGATACAAAAAATGATGTGAAATTAACAGATAAAACTTCGGGAACGTTTTTTAGCGTAACACTGGCGGCAAAGTGCTGACGACACATTGACCTCAAATTCGGTCGCCATCTTGTGTGCGAAAACTTAAATTTACTGACATTTTAACAACGGAGATTGTTCCTCTAATCTTAGTTCAACATTGTTAAACTATTTTTTTTATTTTGTAACTTAATCCAAGAGTTTAATGTGTAGAAACGTGGTTCCTCGAATGGTTATAAAATGCAGGAGCACCAAATTGTAGTAGCCATTAAATTTATTATAAAAAATTTTAACACAGAAAAACATGCATGAAAGTTGAATTGAAATTATTTGAAGAACACAATATTTATATATATATATCCCCCCTGCCATACGCCAGGGCCGACTAAATAATTTAAATAATTTAGTTAATACATCCGGGTTTGCTATTGCTGCCCATCTCATAAATAGCGCCGAATGTGCGTCGACGTACACTAGTGACTGGTTTTCTGTCATAAGTAGATCGCATTCCCTATTCCACCTCAAAGTCCTGGAAGCCATATATATCAAGTCAATCAAACCTTCCCTTTGTAAGCAAAAGGAATGGCTTTTAGGACTTAATGTGATCAACTTATGACTCTCCTCCCCATATTTTTTTTATTTATTTATTTTTTTTTTTATTTATTTATTTATTTTTTTTCTCCTAAACTTGTCACTAGTGTTCATTACAAATTATTTTTTAGGTTTTAGTCGTATTCAATCACTTCCACGTTTTACTCTGATGAGTGTGGACGAAAACCGGTTCAGTACATTAATTAATTTCTTTTTAATCGTTTTCTCTCGTTTTTTTATATTTGTTTAATCTCATTCGACCCTCCAAAAAATGTCCCAAACGTCCGTATTCCTCGCCGTTATCAAATTTTGTACCACGAAAAATTTATTTAAATATATATATACAAATTACAAGAAATTAATTGTTCATTTGAAATGTTAAGTTAGAGAAGTAATAAAATGTGTATACCTGTAATGTAAGTGTGTGCGAAGGTGTAGGCATTTGTGTTATCCTTTGCGTTAGAACGCGGAAGTGTATGAATGTGCGTGTCGCCTTTTATCAGTGTGCGTAGTTGTACAAATGTGTGTGTGTGCGTGAGTTGAGAATTGATAGGGAGTGTAGGTATTTGTGTCAGATCTTGCTACTGCAGGAAGTAATTAAATCCGGAATTTCAACTCAAATTTGAATAACGAAATTGTTTTTGACACTTATGTTGTCCGTTACCTGTCGGGCGTGATCAAGTTACCTTGCTGGTTATAATGCGTATCGATTCAACTGCATGCTTGTCTTCAAATAGAAAGCTGTGGAAGTCATGCACAAACAAGTTTGACCAATCGGAAATGTACCACGTCTTCATGCAAATGATTTAAAAAAGTATCAATAGTAGTTCAAAATGGTGCTCGAATTCAGACCGGAAGCAACGCTGGGATATGTAGAAATATACCGGTGTTAGCTTTGAACTTTCCATTCCGTTCCCTACTTGCTATGCCAATGCTGGAATAGCTAATCTACCCTACTATTTCACGCATAGCTAAAGGGGGAACAACAAGTAGGTTCATACCTTTTCCCTTAACATTATTAAAAAAAGTGACTTTAGAGTGATTTCCACTTCATAATCTGATATTGTATAAACCACCGTATATATATATATATATATATATATATATATATATATATATATATATGAAATATTTTGAAAATCAACAATCGTGCAATTTAAATGAAAAATTCATTTATTTAACTTTTTTTAAATTAAATAAATGAATTTTTCATTTAAATTGCACGATTGTTGATTTTCAAAATATTTCTCTTAAATACATTCTCATACGTGCTTCAAAGATGTTGTCAATTTCCTTACTTAAAAAGCGCCAATCTGCGCATAACATCACCAGGACTACACTTATCCTAACGTCTTTTAGAACTTGACGTCTCTTTCTGCTCATATCGTGATTCGACACCTCGGAGTTAATACCATCAAAATGAGGAGGGGGAAGGGAGGAAAAAAACTATAAGACAGTCTCCCCTAACAAGGTTGTTCTTCAACGAAAGCTTGCAAGAAAAAAAATGAAGTTTTCATTTAAATTGCACAGTTGTTGATTTTCAAAATATTTCACTTCAAAGATGTTGTCAATTTCCTTATATATATATATATATATATATATATATATATATATATATATATATATATATATATATATATATTTCTGTCATTGTTGACGCCATTCCCTGTCGGGCGTGACTACAATCGTTTCAGCTTGCCGATGATTCCACTGGGCACGGAGATTTACTAAAGATGTCTAAATCTGCCCTTTTGGATGAAACCGCGGTACATTGCTGAAATATGTAATATACAGTATCTAAATAAATTTTATTAACTCTCTTATATGATCGAGCACTTTATTTGATTTCTTTTCATATACAACCTGACACACACACACACACACACACACACACACACACACACACACACATATATATATATATATATATATATATATATATATTATAATATAAAATGAAGTAATAAAATAAGGTGTCAACAAAGAGAAAGTAAATTTACACTAGAAATAAAGTTAACATGTTCAAAGGAAGTAACATCTATGGAAGCCTCGATTGAGACGTGGCAAATGAACAAGTATAATCTACGCCCTAGTGTTTGAACTGCAAGGGAGAACCAACCTTTTCCTATGGGGGGATGAACCCACGGGATATTATGTGACACCAATGTATACTGCATATGGTGAAATATAAAGAAAATGAAAAAAAACCAAAAATGATTAAACCCAAAACTCTGAGAGAGAGAGGGGGGCAGAATCAACACACACCACTACTACTATTACTACTATTACTACTATTACTACTACTACTACTACTACTACTACTACTACTAGACGTGTCAACACAATACAGCTCTCTGTTACGAGACACCCGTTGGTCAGATTTATGTTACGACCAGAAGACCAAATATTCTCGCTGCTCCTAGTGTTACAGGACTGCATGTTAGTCCCATTATTTATTTTGCTAAAACCGATCCGCAGGGTGCTTTGCTTTATAATCAGTAATAGTTTTAGGCTTGCATTGGGAGGGGAAGATGTAAAAAGGCGGATGGATGAACATACAATATCCGTCTTTTATATATAGTAATTGATAAAATAGTCCCATGGCGTGTTCTCAGTTAAGACTTATCTGTAACTCGTACTCTCGTATTGTCTCCCTTACGTAAGTTCTCATCTCAGACCCGCCTCTCGTTTTTAATTAGAACGACCGCCGTCTCCTTGGATCGCCTCCTCCTCCCCCCTCCTCTCCCTTCCCCTCCTCCTCCTCGTTGCAATGATTTATTCATTGTCTCTAATAGAGTTGGTCACCCTTTGAAGGTATTTGTTTGTGTCTCGGGGGCCAGCGTTGTCCAGGGCCACCGTTGGCCTGTAGTTAACGCTCGGCCACCGGAAATCTTTTAATCAGTGACTCACCCCCGTTCCTTTCAGCACTGTTGCAGCCGCCTCTCTGGCACACCGGGAGACGGACGATCGGCTTCGATGCACAGCAAGTACAACAAAACAGAAAACGAATTAAAACGCTTCTCTTTGACTGGGTCACCACATGGATTAAACGTTTGCAAACACACACACGCGCGCGCACACACACACACACACACATACATATATATAATATATATATATATATATATATATATATATATATATATATATATATATATATATGTATATATATATAAAAGTGTTACGTTTAATTATTAATTCTTGTTATAAAGCTTTCTCTTGGCGGATATGGAGCCCTTTTGTGTGTACATGATCTGATATCCTGGATAGGATCTGTTCCGATTCTGAGAAGTTAATCTTCTTCTACTATATAAAGGCCAGTTGGCTGTATGTCTGTCTGTCTGTCTGTCTGTCTGTTTGTATGTCCAGCTACTCCTCAAAAACTACTCGGCAAACTGTCAACAAGTTGACATCTTTAGGACCGGACAACACCTGGGAGCATAATATCTGAAAATTACAACAAAAAAAAAATGTCCCCGGGGGTCAACGGGGCCAGTTTTCGGGAGCGGATCTGGTTTTTAAAAACTTTTTCAATGTTATTTACTGGTGATTTTGAAATCAGCCAATGTATTCATGTAACAACTTGATAAAAATGCACTGTCCGGTTGTTTCAAGTCATCCCATAACTTCTGTCCGGATGTATCAATAACAGTGAAACAAGGGTTGCTCAATCACATCCGCACCATGCAATCTAAACTTATATCTTTTAAAATAAAAATAGTTCTTTGGGGGGAGGAGGGGGGAGAATGTTTAAGACGCGAATTTTTTGGGGGGGGCGCGGAGAATTTTTTGGCGGCGGGTGGTGGGGTGGGGGAGAATTATCAACATCTTCATCCTGCGGGGGTGCTTATACAATATAGGACCCGGAGGCTTCTGAAGTATATGGACCTGGGCGGGGGGTTCTTCTGCAGTATAGGCACCAGGGGGGGGGGGGGCTTCTACAGTATAGGACCCAAGGGTTTCTGCAGTATATGAACCAGGGATGCTTCTACAATATAAGACCCGGATGCTTCTGCAGAATAGGGACCATGGGTGCTTATGCAGTATAGGGACCAGGGCTGCTCCTACAGTATAGGGACCAGGGGTGCGTCTACAGTATAGGGACCAGGGGTGCGTCTACAGTATAGGACCCAGCACCGGGGGTGCTTCTACAATATAGGACCCGAATGCTTCTACAGAATAGGGACCATGGGTGCTTATGCAGTATAGGCACCGGGGGTGCTTCTACAGTATAGGATCCAGAGGCTTCTGCAGTTAAGGGACGGGGGTGCTTCTGCAGTATAGCCACCGGGGCGCTTCTACAGTATAGGACCCAGCACCGGGGTGCTTCTACAGTATAGGATTCAGCGACGGGGGGGGCTTTGTCAATTTAGGACCCAGAGGCTTCGG
>OY744552.1:35073570-35103570 GCA_963556195.1 Sepiola atlantica | reverse complement strand
TTTTATTTTTTTTATTCCCTTTAATATATTTTTTTTATTCCCTTTAATCTTGAATTCCCTCGTGTTTTAAATCTCAACGGTCTTATTACACTAAATTCAAATTTAAACAAACACACACAACACACTGAGCAAATAACGCGTCCCAACAAGAGTGTCATGTGACCTCACATTTCCAAAACAGATGACAACAGAAGCTGAAGAGAGCCGGATGGGTAAGACCTTCCGTGCTTGAAACCGACGGTACGAATGTTGTACTAATTTTTCTGTACCAGAATAAATAAATATTATGCTCTTAATTTTTAACTTTAATTCTTAATTAATCGAGCACTCTGCTGGGATTTTTCCTACCATTCTACAAAGAAGTATATATATATATATATATATATATATATATATATATATATATATATATATATATATATATATATATATATATATATATATGCACGGACAGACTGTTTCGCTCTGTCTAAATTAAACACGCGCTTTATGCCGAGGTCGAAACTCGACTTTTTTTTTTCGACAATCAGTGGTTCTATAGCCAACATATTACGAGTAATTTAACTCTCTATGTTTATAGAAGAGCTTCGTGTTTAAAATCTAAAGATCCCGCATTTTTTTTCTTTTGGGAAACAATAACAACAAATTAAAAAAGTTGTCAAACAATTTTGTTCAATTAATAACCTAATAATGAAACGATTAGATTTGACTTTCAAACTATTAAATAAATTCTTCTTTTTTTTTAATACTATTACTAGCAACGTGTGGATAGGAGCTTATCTTTTCATGAACTGGACGACAAAATCTTATATTTTGTGTAATAAAACGGTCGTCAATCGAAAGGAAAACAAATTCCTTCTATAAAAAACAACGATATATTTATTTGAATGACCTACACTGTTGGGTGTAGATAGTTGGCTGCCGAAAGTCGTCTGGGAACCACATATCTTCAGGTGAAGATAGCTTTGTTCTACGTCGGTGACGGAGGCAGGAGAGAGAACGTCTTTCTTCGTTGGTGTCGGGAAACTCTTTGGGGCTGCTGTCTGCAATTCTTAAAGGGGCTGGAAGTAGTCTTTCAATAGCTTGGTCGAAATTAGCTGGAGGCTGGTTGGTCCTTGTGTGACCAAATCAACACACAAGTGCTTCTCTCCGCAAGGATAAATAAATGTTAATGTTTATAACTGCTCAATTTATTCTTACAGTAAGCTCAGCATTATCGCTAATTGTAGCTAGCGATTTAACTTACTACGATAGAGAAAGCAAAGGCAGGAGAGAGGGAGAGGGAGAGGGAGGGAGAGAGAGAGGGTGATGTTATTGAAAAATACATTTTGAAGATGATTTGATATGAATCCTCAGCGACCGCTCATTTTGGGGATTTTCTGTATCAGAAAATTAAAGAGTAACCCTAACCCAAACCCTAACCCTAACCCCCTCTCAAAAGTGGCAGAGCAAAATCACATGCCACTAAATGGTGTTTACAGACTCAGTATTTACTTCCTTCCCACTGCAGAAAGATGCGGCACAAGGCCGAAAGGTGGGGGGCATTAGCCAGCGCCCCAGAATTGAGGTTCACCGGCCTCTTAAAATTGCCTGAGAAGCCCTGTCGGCATTCCCCAGTGGAAGCGCCTCAGTCCGTTAGCAATGAACTAACTCCTTCCCAAAGAACTAATACCACAGTCCTAGAGATAAAAGACCACATAATGGCCGAGTCTCTGTCGGACGGATCCTCGACTGGTATATACCGTGTCAGCAAGTCGCGTTCGCTTTGAGTCTCTTTTTCTAAGATTAAGGAAGCCAAAGCTTAAAAGTACTTGGCCCTATAAGAGATACTCCTTAGCCCGGCAGCACCTACTCCGTTTTGCCACACCCTACACCCATATGGTGTACCATTGCTACCAACTTCCTTTTGTCTAGGCATTTCACTCGGCTTAGGCGGATCTTGAAACCACGCGGATTTACACCGGATCTTCGTATAATATAACGCATTAGTGCAATATTTCACTATGTTGAAAACTGGGGGCGACTTGTGGTATATTTCTAAGTGATTTCTGAACACACTCCTCTTCCGTTTGGTAAGGTGTTACACCTGTACATTTCTTTCAGTGTCCCGTTGTCCCGACCACCGTTGTCCGGGACTACCGTTGTCCGGGGTCACCGTTGTTTCGGGCCATCGTTAACCGGTAATTAAAGCTCAAACACCGGAAACCTTTTAATCAGTAATTCAACCTACTCGTTACACCACAGGAAGCTGGTACGATCGGCTTGGTTGCACAACCGAAAAGCATTTAACAATACGGATAGTGGTTTATCTACTCAAAACTAGGGTTAAAGTGGTTCACAATTTCCTTCATACACCCCCCCCTCTCTCTCTCTCTCTCTCTCTCTCTCTCTCTATATATATATATATATATATATATATATATATATATATATATAGAGAGAGAGAGAGAGAGAGAGAGAGAGAGAGAGAGAGAGCGAGAGAGAAATGAAAGATAAGAATAAAGATTGTAAACGTACAATATATGTTACGTCATCAATTACTCAAAACAATGTGTTTCAAAGAAAAGAAATGTATTTTTCCTTCCTTAAGCCATGGCTTTTCAAAATATTATATATATATATATATACATATATATATATATATATATATATATATAGGGAGAGAGAGAGAGAGAGAGAGGGGGGGGAGAAAGAGAGAGATAAATAAAAAATGGGGATAAACATTGTAAACGTACAATATATGTTACGTCATCAATTACTCAAAACAATGTGTTTCAAAGAAAAGAAATGTATTTTTCCTTCCTTAAGCCATGGCTTTTCAAAAAATTATATATATGTCTAGTAGATTTATCTGTGACCCAACCGGTCACAATCATTACCACTATTTATTCTGCTTTGAATTCATTCCAAAATTCATAAACTGTGACATATCTGTTAAAACATTCTTCTTGTTTGTTTCATTAGTATTTGTACTCACTAGGAGTTCTCACACAAATCATCGTCAGTAACTGCTCACCGACAACAACCAGTGGTATTTCCTGGAGTCGGCGTGACAACAAGCCTCCCCAGATTTCCAGTATTCTTCATCTCTTTTCGATAACCACGGCAAATAACCTTGCGGTATCGCAACAGCCTCTTACCATTGATTTCTCGCTGGTAAGGATCATTGGTCTTCTCTGGGATTTGGGTGGCAATAAGCCTCCCCAAGGTCCCAGCATTCTCCGCACTTTTCCAGTGGAGGTTTGGTTTGTGCTGTCCCTCCTCGGTCTTCTCATTCTCCTTGACCCTCTACAAATATTTTGTTTGGTGTCGGCCTAGTCCGGCACCATTTTTTAAATACTATATTATACTATATTATATCATACTATATTATATTATATTACACTATAGCATATTATATTATATTTTGGGGGATAGGTGGGAAGGGAAGGGAAGGGAAGGGGGAGAGCTTACGGTGTTTCTTGTAATTTCTGTTCATTGGTTCATTTTTGTGTGATGTTTGCTGAGACCGGTGTAATTTATTAGGGGGGGGGGAGATTATGAAGTGATGTTTCTTGCAGTTTCTGTTCCTTGGTTTGTGATGTGGTGTTCTTCGTGTGGTTTTGTTTTCTTCCTGTTGTAAATTCCATGTGACTGGTTACCCTTCATAGTTCATGCGAGTTGGTTTCCGCATTCAAGGATTTTCATTAAGATTGGAGCTTTTTTATCATTGCGGTCTTTAGTATGGTTTTGATGATCCCTTTGATTCCAATTTCTCCCAGTCTTTTCTCCAGGTTTTTGGGGATTGTTCCTAGTGCTCCTACGATTATTGGTATTATACTAACTTTCTTCATACTCCATATTCCTTTCAGTTCTCTGGCTAGTTCTATGTATTTGCTTCGTTTTTCCGTGTCTTCGATCTTCACTCTGTGGGCTGCTAGAACGGCGGAGTCTACGATTTTGCAAGATTTTCCTTCTTATCGATTATAACATCAGGTCTCCTTGCTTGAATGAGTTTATTTTGTATATCCATGCCCAGAGGATTTTATGTTTTTCGTTTTCCAATACTGTTTCTGGTTTATGTTTGTACCATTTGTCTGCGTATTCGAAATTAAATTGTTTGCACAATTCCCAGTATACTGCTTTCCCCACACAGTCATGCCTGTTTGTGTATTCTTTTGGGGCTAGTTTGCTACATTCACTTATTATATGATTTACTGTTTCGTCTCTTTGTCCACACAAACTGCATTTACTGTTTTCCTGAGTTTTATCTATTTTATCTTTAATGTAGTTTGTCCTAATTGCATTGTTCTGTGCAGCCATCAGTAAAGATTCCGTTTCTCTATTCAAGTTTCCTTTTCTTAGCCATGTCGAGTATTTTTATTGGTTTCTTCTCTTGTCAGTCTTAAGAAGCGTCCACGTAGTTGTTTTTCTTCCCACTTTTCTTTTCTTGTCGTTTGTTTCTGGTTTCGGTGCTTCCCGAGTTGTTCGTTGTTAATTTCTTTTCATGTAGAGTCTGTCCTATCGTCTTTTGGGTGTAGAGCATTGTGCATGATCATTAATTTTCTAGTCCTCTGGTCAAGGTGCCACAGTTCTTCTTTAGTTCAACCTATGAATGGTCCAGAGTATCTTATTAGCGATACTGCCCAGGTGTTTATTTCTGTTACTAGATTCTTGCTATATAATTTCGTTTCTAAGAGTTTTCTTGTTCTACGTAAATATTCTTTTCCAATTTTCTCTTTCATTTCTGTAGATTTAATGGTGTCTGCTTCCAGAACTCCCAAATATTTGTAGCTATCATGCTCGCCTAGCACCCTCATCTCCTCTTGGTTGGGGAATTCCATGCCATCTGTCATATCCAGTTTTCCTTTTTCCATTTTTAGTAGTGCACACTTGTCAATTCCGAAGATTGTGTTCGTATTTATCAGCTTTTCCAATTCCTTTTTGCTTTTTGCAAATAGTTTCAGGTCATCCATGTACATCAGGTGGTTTACACTTAGTTCAGTGTCTGTAAACTTGTATCCAGCATCACATTTTCTGAGTATGCAGTTGAGTGACATCATGGCTATCAAAAAGAGTAGTGGTAATAGGGAGTCTCCTTGGAAAATGCCTCTCTGTATTTTTATCTTAGTCAGGTGTTGTCCTCCAGCTGTCAGTTCTAGTCTCTATGTTTCCTCGCTTTCTTAAGATTAGTTATCCTTTCGGGTACCTTGTATATTTTTAAACATTCAATTATCCATGCTTGAGGGATTCTGTCGTAAGCTTTTTTGTAGCCAATCCATGCCATGGATATGTTCTTTTTTCTGTTTTTTACCTCCTTCGGGATCTTTTGATCGATGTATATGTGTCCCTGTTTTCTCTTTACAGCATCTTTTTTGTTCTTCGGAGAATAGTCCACGTTTGTTTAGGGATTGGTAGATTTGTTGTTTAAGTTGTGCCGTCAGGATTTTCCACATTGTTGGTAAGCAGGTTATTGGTCTGTAGTTGCTTGGGACCGTTCTTTTTTGGCATCTTTTTGTATTAGCGTTGTTCATTTTGGTATGTCTGTTTTGTGGATACATCCTCTCGGTTTCTGCACTAGCCTTTCATGTAAGGTCGTGAATTTTTCAAACCAGTATGCATGTATTCCATCGTGGCCTTATGCTTTTCAGTTTGCCATTTTCCTTAGGGTTGCCTTAAGCGTTTCTTCATTTATTTCTGTTTCTGTTCCTTCCTCAATTTCAGGTAGTTCATATTTACTATTTTTCAACCACTTGTCATTTTTCTTGTGTTTTTTAGGCTTTTCCCATATCTTGCTCAAGAAGTGTTTCATCTCTGTTGGGTCCAGTTGTTCTGTTTTGTTCGTTCTTCGTTTACATTTTTGTAAAACTGGCTTTTATTGTTTTCAAAGGTCCTGTTCTGCTTTTGTTGTTCAGATTTGTATCGATATCGTCTCAGTCTTCCTTCTATTGCTGCTATCTTTTGTTTTAATTCTTCGTGTTTCTTATTTAGTATTTCCTTGTGAACCAGATTTCTGCTCTTACATCGTCTCCTATTCTCTTTCATCCTGTTTACGGTCTTAGCTTCTTTTCGAAGTTTGGTAATCTGGGTTTCCAGTCTGATTTCCCATCCAGGCATTGTCAGTCCATTCTTTTGGCCAGTCTTTTTTTCTCTTTTTAGTTTCATACTTACTGATTTTTTCCCTACATATATTAATTTGTTAAGATCTGTTATAGTGTCTATTGAGATCTATGCGAGTACTTTGTTTACTGTCTCTGTTTCAACTTTTAACTTCTTCTAATCTTCGTTCCTTAGGGATGGGAGTTTTGTTTTTTCCTCGGACATGATTCGTTTGATGTTTTCCACTTCTATTGCTTCTTTCTCGGTGAGTTCTGTGGTTTCATAATCTTTGTCCTCTTCAGTTTCAATGTTTATCTTTTGCCCCTCTTCTTCCTGAGTATTTTCGTCAGGTGGTGTTTCTTGATCTCTCACGCCAGTAATCTTTTGTTTGATTTCCGTTAATTCCATCTCAGAGAACCATCCTCTCTTGAGTATCTGCCTTGCTTGATCGCTATCCGGTGTTCCGTTGCGTGGTAGTCAGTAGAAATGTCCCATAGATCTTTCATTTGTTTTCGGTATCTTCTTTCAGTGAAGTAGCGGCTTCTGTAGTAGCATTCTATTACTAGTCTGTTCTCTTTTGTGGTCATTTTCTTTCTATGGCTTTCTGGTTTCCTCTTTTCATTCCTGCTTTCTTGTTGTCTGTGTCCTTATCATACCTGGAATTCGAGAGGTTACTTACCTGTGATCTTGTTTCTGAAATTAAAGGAGCCAACATTCGCATGATGCGGACCGGGCCCCCCATGTTGGCCATCGAGGGAGCACCTGCCAGATCTTTCATCTGGATCCCACGGCGTTTATTTGTATTTGTAGAATTTTTTCCTGCCCGTTACTTTTCGGGTGGTACGCAGGTATAGTAATATATTTTACTATAAAGTTTTTGCAAAACCTATTAAACTCTCCTGAGGTAAATTAGGTCTCATAATCTGTGACAATTTCATCAAATAATCCAAACCTGGCAAACAGTTCATGCAAAACATTTATTGTTATGGCAGATGTATGCTTTTTGCATTTCAGAATCTCTGGCCATTTTGTTAAACTGTCCACCACAATCAAATAATATGCATCATTTAGCGGTCCAATAAAATCTAGATGTAGTCTAGACCATGGCGTGTCCACTTTCGGCCATGATGCTGTTATTATTGGTAGTGTTTTAGCTACTAGAGCACAACTTCTACAACCCTAAATTGTCCTGGTCCATATCTGGACAAAAAACGTATAAACGCATAAACGATTTCATTTTGCACATTCCTGGGTGATCACAATGAAATTCCTCTAACAGTCTCTTTTGTAATTGTGACGCCGGATGTGACGTCACGGGCGGGACTACAAATAGACCCGAGGAATTAGGTTCAGGAACTCATTTCGTAGACAGTAAACATGGCGACGAGGTAAAAAAAAACAAAAAAAAAAACCCGAAACTGAACAACAACTGAAATTTAATTTCTCGAAGCAAACAGCGACGAGTAATCGAAACAACAACTGAAATTTAATTTCTCGAAGCAAACAGCGACGAGTAATCGAAACAACAACTGAAATTTAATTTCTCGAAGCAAACAGCGACGAGTAATCGAAACAACAACTGAAATTTAATTTCTCGAAGCAAACAGCGACGAGTAATCGAAACAACAACTGAAATTTAATTTCTCGAAGCAAACAGCGACGAGTAACCGAAACTAAACAACTGAAAAAAAAAAAAAAAAAAAAACCCGAAACTGAACAACAACAACTAATATTTAATTTCTCGAAGAAAACAGCAACAAGTAACCGAAACTGAACAACAACTGAAATTTAACTTCTCTAAGCAAAACAGCGACGAGGTAAAAAAAAAAAAAATAATAAAAAAAAAACCCGAAACTGAACAACAACTGAAATTTAATTTCTCGAAGGAAACAGCGACGAGTAATCGAAACAACAACTGAAATTTAATTTCTCTAAGGAAACAGCGACGAGTAATCGAAACAACAACTGAAATTTAATTTCTCGAAGCAAACAGCGACGAGTAATCGAAACAACAACTGAAATTTAATTTCTCGAAGCAAACAGCGACGAGTAATCGAAACAACTGTGGCAGAGGAGACGAGCGGGCATTGAGGAAAAGGCTAGCCTGTTTAGCTACCCCTTTTCTTTCTAGGTTCGTTCGGCTTACTCTCTCCCTTTCTTCCTTTCTTTCTTTCTTATCTTTGTTTGACCCTTCTTTGCCTCTGGTGGTGAGACTCGCGAAATCTCGCCTATTCACGGTGGCCGGAGGTTTCTGACCAATGGGCGGCCGACAGGTCAGCTCGGCCATACGTGATCTTAAATCTATAAAGAAGGGGACGTTCCTTTCCTCTTCCTCTTTTTGCCTTCGGCGTTCTGGGCGGACGCACACAAAGAAACTCTCGTCGACAAACCCCCCCACCACCAGCTCGAACGAGCTGTGTGGAGGAGGGGGTGAGAAAAAGGTAATCTTATCCACATCTTTCAATTCGATGAACAATTATTCACATCCTTCAATTTGACGAACTTTTTCCTTCACACATTCACCATTTACAAATTAGCCACACAAAAGACATTCACATGCCTCGCATATATACACTTACAAGTACGAATCAAAGAACTCTATTAAACTCTATTAAATAAATTGTTTTGTTGATAAAAATGTTATTCCTTTCTTTTTTTATTAACGCCTATTCGTATATGTGTATAGCTTCCTAATTCCTTCGCTTTCTTTAAGGTAAGTTTAAATAATGTTTTCTTCCTTCATCTTGTTTGTCTTAAACTGTTTTATTTAATCCCCACGTGGTCCGATGGTGGAAGATTAATGGTGTGATAACATGCAGTTATAAAGGCATCTATCACACTAACTATGGTCGGGGGATTCATTATCGCAAAACCATTTGTCCGAAATCCTTCGCGACTGTGGTTAAAATCCAAAAACCCTTTGTTCTCCTTTTGAATCTCCCGCCATAAACACACTTCCACCCCGGCCATAATTGGTGATCTCTCCGACGTTAACACGCTAACTAAATCCTTCTACGATAACATAAATACAAATCCTTCTGATTAAATTTTAAGATACAAATAAATAAATAAAAAAATAAGATAACCATTTCTAAACTTAAAGACAAACAAATAAATTTAAATATTAATCTTATTTAGCGAAGGAAACTTAGAATAGAATACGGCAGTAAGTTAAACAAAAATTCATATACGAAGAAAATACAAGTCTACGAACTTAACAAAAAAAAAAATAAGCGTCTCACATCACAAAAAAAAAAATCTCTTTCAACAAAAAAAAAAATCCTTTTCATAAAAAATACAACAAAATTCCTTTCAACAAAAAAAAAAAAATCCTTTTCATGAAACAATCAACAAAATTTCTTTCAACAAAAAAAAAATCCTTTTTCATAGAACAAACAAGATCCCTTTCAACAACAACAACAAAAAAATCCTTTTCACGAAGCAACGCGAGGAAAGAAATCTTGAAAAACAAAAATCATTTCTAACGAAAACAAGAATCTTTTTACAAAAAAAAAACTTCTTTCACAAAACAAATTTTAACGAAACAAACAAACAAACAAAAAAACAAACATTTTTAACGAAAAGGACGAGAATCTTTTTACAAAAAAAAAAAGAACTTCTTTCACACAAAAAAAAAAAAAAACAAAAAAAACAAATTTTAACGAAACAAACAAAAAAAACATCCTTTCACTGAACCAAAAAAAAAAAAAAGCGCTTTTCTCGAGACAAGGAGAGATGGGTCTGCAGAAAAAAAACAGGAATCTTCCCACATGGCGCAAATATACCGGACAATGAAAAATTCCCGCCAAACGCCATTTTTAAATCAAGGGAGCTACAATAGGCAAATAGAAAAAAAAAAAAAAATTTTTTAATGAAAAATTAACGACGTCAACCCGATAACCAAAAAATAATAATAATGATGGTCTTATCAGTCGAGGAACAATGGAAGCAACAAAAGGCGCCAAGCGTTGAATCTCCCAAGCCAAATACAGCTTCGTGTAAGAAATCTACAACCTAAAAAAAACCTGTATCAGCCAAAAGAATACTTGCATGAACGCGACCAAATTTCGACGCAAGCCTAAAGATTGTTTCCTAAAAATACCCAGCTTCGTCTAGAGACATTTCTTTCTCCTGATATTTTCTCAGCCCAAGAATCTCTAGGTGAACGCTAAGTTCCAGCAAAAAAAAATACACATCCGAAAGTTAAAACTACAAACAATACCAGCTTCGCGTGGCGGAAAATCCCAATGTGCGCAAAAATTAAAATTTCGCCCGCGAACGCTAATTTTGCTGGAACACCCATATAACTTCAGCTTCATCCATCCCGGAATGAACGCTAAATCCTCGCTGATAAAGATTGTTGTTATATACAAATAAAAGTAAAATTGAAATAGGGTAGAGTCTATCGGGTAAGCTCCGCTTACTGGTGGGGGACTATTGTGGCAGAGGAGACGAGCGGGCATTGAGGAAAAGGCTAGCCTGTTTAGCTACCCCTTTTCTTTCTAGGTTCGTTCGGCTTACTCTCTCCCTTTCTTCCTTTCTTTCTTTCTTATCTTTGTTTGACCCTTCTTTGCCTCTGGTGGTGAGACTCGCGAAATCTCGCCTATTCACGGTGGCCGGAGGTTTCTGACCAATGGGCGGCCGACAGGTCAGCTCGGCCATACGTGATCTTAAATCTATAAAGAAGGGGACGTTCCTTTCCTCTTCCTCTTTTTGCCTTCGGCGTTCTGGGCGGACGCACACAAAGAAACTCTCGTCGACAAACCCCCCCACCACCAGCTCGAACGAGCTGTGTGGAGGAGGGGGTGAGAAAAAGGTAATCTTATCCACATCTTTCAATTCGATGAACAATTATTCACATCCTTCAATTTGACGAACTTTTTCCTTCACACATTCACCATTTACAAATTAGCCACACAAAAGACATTCACATGCCTCGCATATATACACTTACAAGTACGAATCAAAGAACTCTATTAAACTCTATTAAATAAATTGTTTTGTTGATAAAAATGTTATTCCTTTCTTTTTTTATTAACGCCTATTCGTATATGTGTATAGCTTCCTAATTCCTTCGCTTTCTTTAAGGTAAGTTTAAATAATGTTTTCTTCCTTCATCTTGTTTGTCTTAAACTGTTTTATTTAATCCCCACGTGGTCCGATGGTGGAAGATTAATGGTGTGATAACATGCAGTTATAAAGGCATCTATCACACTAACTATGGTCGGGGGATTCATTATCGCAAAACCATTTGTCCGAAATCCTTCGCGACTGTGGTTAAAATCCGAAAACCCTTTGTTCTCCTTTTGAATCTCCCGCCATAAACACACTTCCACCCCGGCCATACAACAACTGAAATTTAATTTCTCGAAGCAAACAGCGACGAGTAATCGAAACAACAACTGAAATTTAATTTCTCGAAGCAAACAGCGACGAGTAACCGAAACTAAACAACTGAAAAAAAAAACAAAAAAAAAAACCCGAAACTGAACAACAACAACAACAACAACTAATCTTTAATTTCTCGAAGAAAACAGCAACAAGTAACCGAAACTGAACAACAACTGAAATTTAACTTCTCTAAGCAAAACAGCGACGAGGTAAAAAAAAAAAAAAAAATTTAAAAAAAACCCGAAACTGAACAACAACTGAAATTTAATTTCTCGAAGGAAACAGCGACGAGTAATCGAAACAACAACTGAAATTTAATTTCTCGAAGCAAACAGCGACGAGTAATCGAAACAACAACTGAAATTTAATTTCTCGAAGCAAACAGCGACGAGTAATCGAAACAACAACTGAAATTTAATTTCTCGAAGCAAACAGCGACGAGTAATCGAAACAACAACTGAAATTTAATTTCTCGAAGCAAACAGCGACGAGTAATCGAAACAACAACTGAAATTTAATTTCTCGAAGCAAACAGCGACGAGTAATCGAAACAACAACTGAAATTTAATTTCTCGAAGCAAACAGCGACGAGTAACCGAAACTAAACAACTGAAAAAAAAAACAAAAAAAAACCCGAAACTGAACAACAACAACAACTAATATTTAATTTCTCGAAGAAAACAGCAACAAGTAACCGAAACTGAACAACAACTGAAATTTAACTTCTCTAAGCAAAACAGCGACGAGGTAAAAAAAAAAAAAAAAAAAAAAAAACCCGAAACTGAACAACAACTGAAATTTAATTTCTCGAAGCAAACAGCGACGAGTAATCGAAACAACAACTGAAATTTAATTTCTCGAAGCAAACAGCGACGAGTAATCGAAACAACAACTGAAATTTAATTTCTCGAAGCAAACAGCGACGAGTAACCGAAACTAAACAACTGGAAAAAAAAAAACCCCGAAACTGAACAACAACAACAACTGATATTTAATTTCTCGAAGAAAACAGCAACGAGTAACCGAAACTAAACAACAACTGAAATTTAACTTCTCTAAGCAAAACAGCGACGAGTAACTGAAACTGAACAACAACTGAAATTTAATTTCTCGAAGCAAACAGCGACGAGTAATCGAAACAACAACTGAAATTTAATTTCTCGAAGCAAACAGCGACGAGTAATCGAAACAACAACTGAAATTTAATTTCTCGAAGCAAACAGCGACGAGTAATCGAAACAACAACTGAAATTTAATTTCTCGAAGCAAACAGCGACGAGTAACCGAAACTAAACAACTGAAAAAAAAAACAAAAAAAAAACCCGAAACTGAACAACAACAACAACTAATATTTAATTTCTCGAAGAAAACAGCAACAAGTAACCGAAACTGAACAACAACTGAAATTTAACTTCTCTAAGCAAAACAGCGACGAGGTAAAAAAAAAAAAAAAAAAAAAAAAACCCGAAACTGAACAACAACTGAAATTTAATTTCTCGAAGCAAACAGCGACGAGTAATCGAAACAACAACTGAAATTTAATTTCTCGAAGCAAACAGCGACGAGTAATCGAAACAACAACTGAAATTTAATTTCTCGAAGCAAACAGCGACGAGTAACCGAAACTAAACAACTGGAAAAAAAAAAACCCCGAAACTGAACAACAACAACAACTGATATTTAATTTCTCGAAGAAAACAGCAACGAGTAACCGAAACTAAACAACAACTGAAATTTAACTTCTCTAAGCAAAACAGCGACGAGTAACTGAAACTGAACAACAACTGAAATTTAATTTCTCGAAGCAAACAGCGACGAGTAATCGAAACAACAACTGAAATTTAATTTCTCGAAGCAAACAGCGACGAGCAACCGAAACTAAACAACTGAAAAAAAAACCAAAAAAAAAACCCGAAACTGAACAACAACAACAACAACAACTAATATTTAATTTCTCGAAGAAAACAGCAACAAGTAACCGAAACTGAACAACAACTGAAATTTAACTTCTCTAAGCAAAACAGCGACGAGGTAAAAAAAAAAAAAAAAATTAAAAAAAAACCCGAAACTGAACAACAACTGAAATTTAATTTCTCGAAGGAAACAGCGACGAGTAATCGAAACAACAACTGAAATTTAATTTCTCGAAGCAAACAGCGACGAGTAATCGAAACAACAACTGAAATTTAATTTCTCGAAGCAAACAGCGACGAGTAATCGAAACAACAACTGAAATTTAATTTCTCGAAGCAAACAGCGACGAGTAATCGAAACAACAACTGAAATTTAATTTCTCGAAGCAAACAGCGACGAGTAATCGAAACAACAACTGAAATTTAATTTCTCGAAGCAAACAGCGACGAGTAATCGAAACAACAACTGAAATTTAATTTCTCGAAGCAAACAGCGACGAGTAACCGAAACTAAACAACTGAAAAAAAAAACAAAAAAAAAACCCGAAACTGAACAACAACAACAACTAATATTTAATTTCTCGAAGAAAACAGCAACAAGTAACCGAAACTGAACAACAACTGAAATTTAACTTCTCTAAGCAAAACAGCGACGAGGTAAAAAAAAAAAAAAAAAAAAAAAACCCCGAAACTGAACAACAACTGAAATTTAATTTCTCGAAGCAAACAGCGACGAGTAATCGAAACAACAACTGAAATTTAATTTCTCGAAGCAAACAGCGACGAGTAATCGAAACAACAACTGAAATTTAATTTCTCGAAGCAAACAGCGACGAGTAACCGAAACTAAACAACTGGAAAAAAAAAACCCCCAAACTGAACAACAACAACAACTGATATTTAATTTCTCGAAGAAAACAGCAACGAGTAACCGAAACTAAACAACAACTGAAATTTAACTTCTCTAAGCAAAACAGCGACGAGTAACTGAAACTGAACAACAACTGAAATTTAATTTCTCGAAGCAAACAGCGACGAGTAATCGAAACAACAACTGAAATTTAATTTCTCGAAGCAAACAGCGACGAGCAACCGAAACTAAACAACTGAAAAAAACCAAAAAAAAACCCCGAAACTGAACAACAACAACTGAAATATAATTTCTCGAAGAAAACTGAACAAAACCCCCTCCGAAGAGAAAATAAATAAATATGTCTCTTTCAATGCCAACAATAGAACCCCTAGACTGGGAGGACTCTAACCAGGAGCAAGCATGGAGGGAATGGAGTGAACACCTTGAGGACGCATTTACGGCGTTCGAAATAAGGGATGACAATCGACAGCGTTCACTTTTACGATTTTATGGGGGACGGAAACTAAAAGAAATCATCAGGACTTTAACCCCGGAGGTACCACAAGACCGATTAGAGCCAACGTACAAAACAATGAAGATAGCTTTGGACGAATACTTCATCCAGAAAACCAATAAGGTTTTCGAACGTCATAAATTCCGAATGCTTATGCAAGATAACGGGGAGTCTACACACGACTACGTCACCCGTTTGCGGATACAAGGGGCAAAATGTAATTTTAACGAATACAGTCTAGACAAGGCTATAGTAGACCAACTAATAGAGAAATGCACCTCCAACAAATTACGTCGAGCGTATTTAAAAGAAACGGATTTGACCGTAGAGGAAGCACTTCGGAGAGCATTCATATTCGAATCCACTGAAACACAGGCCGAGCATATTGAAGGGAACGGGAAAGGGCATTCGGATATCCACCAAGTTAAAACCAGCTACAAACGGCAACAACTTAACAGTGATCATAGACATCTCCCCTCCACAGACAAAAACAGCCCTTTAAGACCTGTCACAAGATGCTACGGCTGTAACAGTTCAGACCATATACATGGTCAAACAAAATGCCCAGCATTTGGAAAAAAATGTAACTACTGTGGATTAAAGAACCACTTCGAGAAAACGTGCTTGAGGAAAAAGAGCGATAGAAAAAAAGAATCAAACCTATCAGGCGAAAACAAATGTGTCCAACCAGTATCAACGAAACTGGAATCAGACAACCAGACATGGGTCTTCCAAATAGATCACATTAGTGCGGCAGGAAGCGAAGTCGTCCACATTGACGACGTACCCGTCACAATATTAATAGACTCTGGAGCAGATATCAATCTCATTGACGGCAAAACTTTTTCGGGAATCCTTAATTTACGACCGAATTTGACATTAAAACAAACCAATTGTAGACCAAAAGCCTATGGGAACACACCGATACCTCTAAAAGGGGAATTTTTTGCTACGCTAACAAAGGGGCCCAGGAGAATAGCCCACAAGATATTTGTTACTAAGGCATATCAAGGGGGTAACATATTGAGCAAACGGGCCAGCATTGAACTAGGGTTCATTACCACCCCACAAGTGAAATCACTCCATACAAACAGTATCCCACAATCAACAAAGGACATTCTCAAACAACATCTACCCTCATTAGAAGGGTTAGGAAGAATGAGAAATTTTCGACTCAAAATCAAAATTGACAATAACATTACGCCAGTAGCCCAACCACCACGACGAACACCATTTCACATCCAAGAAGCGGTGGAGGAAAAAATCGAGGAAATGTTAGAAAATGATATCATTGAACGAGTGGAAGGACCAACTCCGTGGGTCTCACCATTAGTAGCGGTACCAAAGCCAAACGGGGAGATAAGAATATGTGCCGACCTACGCGTAGCGAATAAAGCAGTAAAACGCACTCGCTATCAAATACCAACAGTTGAACAACTATTGAGTGAAATTGGCAACGCAAACACTTTCTCGAAAATCGACCTAAACTCCTATTATCACCAAATAGAACTAGATCCAGAGTCAAGGGACATCACCACTTTCTCTTGCAAGTCTGGGATCTACAGATACAAAGTACTAGTGATGGGAATTACATCTGCAGCCGAGGAAGGGCAGCGATTACTACAACAAATCCTCCAGAAAATCCCAAACTGCTGCAACGGGGCTGACGACATTCTAATCTGGGGAAAGGACACAAAAGAACACAACAAGACCCTAGATGCGGTATTGCGGACGTTGAGAGGAAACAACCTCACAATCGCACAGAAAAAGAGCATATTCCACAGTGAAGAACTCGAGTTCCATGGGTTTATTGTGTCCAGCACAGGGATCAGACCCACCGACTCCAAAATAAAAGCAATAAAAGAATTCAAAAACCCCGAAAATATCCAGGACGTACGTAGTTTCTTGGGGCTGATAAATTACCTCGGGAAATTTATCCCTCGTCTGGCAACACTCAGTGAGCCCTTAAAAAGGTTGACTCGTGCAAACACGGAATGGCGATGGACCAAGGAAGAGGAATCTTGCTTCCTTAAACTGAAAAATATGATAATTCAAAGCAAGCCGCTTATGCACTTCGATCCAAAGCTGGAGACATCAGTCTTGGTAGACGCCAGTCCCGTGGGACTGGGAGCAATACTGTGCCAGAACAAACTAGGAGTACTTACCCCCATCAGCTATGCATCGAGAACTCTGACCGACGGTGAACGTCGCTACTGCCAACTGGAAAAAGAAGCCCTAGCTATTGTGTGGGCTTGCGAAAAATTCCATTTTTATCTGTATGGAAAAAATTTCCTGCTAATGACTGATCATCAAGCCTTGACAACTATTTTTAATCCCAAAGGCAACCCCTCCGCACGAATATTGCGCTGGATCCTACGCTTACAACAATATGACTATACTATCAAACATATCAACGGTAGGAATAATCCAGCAGACATACTCTCTCGACAACCGATGAAATATCAAAAAACAGTATCACCAGAAGAAGAGATTGCCGAAGGGTTTATCAACGCCATCGTAGCAAACAGCACGCCTAAATCAATCACGTTATCAGAGATAATGGAAGAATCTCAACGGGACTTAACTCTCAAAGCAGTGGAAAAGGCGATACAACAAGGCGACTGGAGTAAAGAGTCAACCCAACCCTACAAACATGTGAAGAATGAGCTGACAGCCAAACGGGGTATAATTACGCGAGGATCCAGAATCATTATACCAAAAAACTTGCAGAAGCGAATCCTGAAGTTGGCACATGACACACACTTGGGTATAGTTAAAACAAAAGCGCTGCTTAGGACTAAGGTATGGTGGCCTAATATAGACAAGGACATAGAGACCACTATAAGCCGATGTATCCCGTGTACGACCCAAGACCCGAAGAGTAACCATCGTCCAGTACATATGGCCGAGATTATGTTATTGGGATGGTTGATGCAGGCTCAAGATGGCCGGAAGCATTCATTACGAAAACCACGAGAGCCAGTACAGTTGTATCAACGATCCAAAACTGCTTTTATACACACGGCATCCCCGCCATCATTGTTTCAGATAACGGACCCCAATTCATATCACCCGATTTTAAGCAATTCTGTGAACAATGGGGTATCCAACATCGGAAGATAACACCTTATCATCCCCAAACTAATGGGGAAATTGAGCGGTTCTTTGGAACTATGTTGAAAGCGATTAGAGCAATGAACACTGAAGGAAGGGACTGGAGGAAACATCTAGGAGAATTCCTGATGTATTATCGAAACAGCCCCCATGCCATGACGAGGGAAACACCTGCCTCTCTTCTCTTGGGTCGGGAGGTGAACATCAACCTGCCAGGACTACAAAAAAGACCTGAAAGCCAGGCCTGGAGAGCAGCTCGGCAAAAAGACAAGAAAGAGAAATACAAATTAAAGGATCGCACAGATCAGAAAAATAAAGCCAAACCATCTTACATAGAAACAGGAGAAAGTGTACTCCTAAAACAAAGTAGATATAATAAGCTAACCCCAGCTTATCATCCAACACCATGGACAGTAGGAGAGCTCAAGGGGGAATCCGCGATTATAAGGCAAGGAGATAAACGGGTGCTAAGACACACGTCACAACTAAAAAGAATCCCCCAAAACACGACCCGTCAACAAGGGGAGGATGATGAGTTCCCTTTCAGTGATGAGTTAAGGAAACTGGAAGAAGAGGAACAGACCCAAAGAAGCGACGAAGAAATGGACCTCCCGATCGCACTCAGACGAGCAAGACGACACATAAGAAAACCCCGGAGATATGCAAGCAGCAGTTCAGGGGACGAGGGAAGCGATCCGAATACAGAGGAGGAGGTAGATGTGACGCCGGATGTGACGTCACGGGCGGGACTACAAATAGACCCGAGGAATTAGGTTCAGGAACTCATTTCGTAGACAGTAAAGTAATGCCACTGGGATCACGACGCGCTCGGCGTACATTAAAATTTCGTCTCAAATTAAATAGTTATTGTTTACCGGCGAATTTATATTTCCCCTTTGTTTGCACTTCACTTTATCCATCATGTTTTTAATAAAATTATCATTTTTAGATTTTATTTGTATTTCTTGCGCAGTCACTGGGAGTTCGCGTACGGTGCTAACCAGCACTTCTTTTATTTCACTTTCGGCTTTGAGTGATGCGATTACCGTATCTTCCATTGGTTCACAATATTTCGGAATTAATCGGGACAAACCATTCGCATGGCCTAACTTCTTTGAAGGAATATATTCCATTTTGAAATCATAATTTAGCAGAATAGTGCCCCATCGCTGTAATCTATTTGCTGTATGAACTGGAATTCCTTTATTTGATTCCAAAATCGAAAGTAATGGACGATGATCCGCCTGTAAAATAAATTTACGGTCATGGATGAATTTGTGACATGTTTTAATCCCGAAAATGATGGATAAACTTTCCTTCTCGATCTAGCTATAGTTTTTTTCAGCCGAGATTAAACCTCTGCTAGCATAACCAATGCTTTTTGTGGCCCCTAAATTGTTTTATGGGGTAGTACGGCTCCGATACCGTAATTAATCGCATCAATAGCCAAAATTATTTCTAATTTCGGGTCATAATGTGTTAAAAACACTTCTGATTTAAGAACATCCTTAATCTTTTGAAAAACATTCTGGCAATTTTCCGTCCATTACCATTTTTTATCTGCTTTTAACAATTCGTTCAACAGAGAACATAAATCATGCATATTATTTATATATATCTGATAATAATTAGCAAGACCTAGAAATGCTTGCAATTCAGCAACATTTGTCGGGGCGGGCATATTTTTAATTGCATTAGAACTTTCCGGGTCGGCTCTTCTGCCTCTTGTGTCTATAATTTATCCTAAATATGTTATTTTGAGCATAAAAATAGCATTTATCATCACTGAGCGTAAACCTATATTCAGCGATTTTTTAACACCTCCTTCACATGTTCAATGTGTTGTTCAACGGTCTCGCTCTTGATCAATATATCGTCCAAATACGCCATAGCGTAATCCAAACCTGCTAACATATTATACATTATTTTTTGGAACTAACTTTGTGCTACTTTCACTCCTAAAGGTAGACGATTAAACGAATATAACCGTCTATGCGTATTGATAGACAGCAATTTCGTATTCTATTCCTCGACTTCTACTTGCAAATACGCATCTGATAGATCCAATTTCGAGAAAAATTTTCTGCCATTTAAACATGCATGCAGAAATGTCTTCTGCGCAAGACAATGGATATTCATGCATTTAGAGGCACATATTCAAGCCTGTTATGAAATCCACGCACACGCGAATATGTTTCTTTTTCTTTTTTATGTAAACCATGGGTGACGCCCACTCTGGATATTGTACTTTTCTAAGTATCCTCATTTGTTCTAGGTGAACGAGCTCCTGGTCCATCGATTCTACACCTGCATAGGGTATACTACGCTTTGGTTTGGTTTTGGAAGCATTTTTCATTATCTCCAATTTTACTTTCGTTTTTTGTGCATCTGCTTAAACCTTGTGAAAATATCTGAGAGAAACTTTTTTTCAGAGTCTTCTTAAGTTTTTCACTTTTACTATTGTGTACCTTTACTGAGTTGCAGATCGGTATATCCCACAAGTCAAATAAAGCCATCCAGTCGGTACCGAATAAATCGGAAGTATTTTTCTGCACATAGACTTTAACTTTACACGTCTTACCTCCAAAAGAAATGTTGCTCATAAATCCCCCTATGAAATTCTGACAGTTACGAACTAATGTTGGTTTTCCAATTTTTTTACAGGAGTTTTCACTGATTATAGACAAGTCCATACCAGTGCATATCTGGAAACGAATATTTTTGTTGTTCATTTTTATATCAACAAATTTTTTTTCATGATGGCCGCCGCTATTTTCCCTGGAAATTACAGCATTTACACAACTCTTAGAGCTCAACCTTTTTTCTCTACACAGATGCATTATATGCCCAAACCTTCAACTAAAATAACAAATTTTGTTTTTAAAGAGACACCTGTCTTTAATATGAAATCCTAAGCACGAAGGACATGTGTCTGGTTTCAGCTTCTGTGTGTTTTCTCATGTTTTTTGTTTCCACCTTTGTGTGCTTTCTACGTAGCGACGAAATAGGTTTCAAATGTCTATTTTTTAACCGTCTCTTCTGGCATATCGGACCTCAGACACGTCTTTTCGATCTTCGCCAAATCGTTTTGCATAATTACGATTCTATTACATTCGTCAACAATCGCTTGCAACGTACAATTAGGGTCCTGCTTAAACTTCGTCAAGATTCTCGTCCTTATCTCGGAATCTTTGCTTGCGGTTAAGCCCTGCACACAAAATTTAGACATCGAACTCTGTCTGCAGTCAGTTCTTTCAGTTTAAACTGCTGCCATTCTCTATTTACGATTCCGGCAAAGCTAAAAAAATCCTCGTCGTCTCTTTTTGTTAGGTTTAAACATTTCCAACGAAGGTTGAAAAGAGGAAACTTTTCGCCAAAAACATTTGTCAGGATTTTCACAGCTTCATCAAATTAAATTTCGCCCGGTACCTTTGGTAGAATATAGTTACAGTACCTATCATGGCATTCTGGGTTCAATGTTTGAAGAAGTAGGCGATCCTTTTATTCTTGCGACTATTCTGAACATTCTTCCTTGAAAATATCGGCAAAAATCCGAAAGTAGGCAGAAAAAATAGAACCATTTTCTGGGTCATACGTGAATTCTCCAATCGAATTCGCAATGGTATCTGGTGAAAAAATCCAGCTTGCGTTGGTTCTTGAGTTCGCTGGACAATAAATTGCAACATTTTTTCAAACTTTTCGTCATTTCTTGGCTGCTTTCAACTTGGACCATAGTTTGCTGCAATTCCTCCATTTAAAAAAATATTTTATTTTATTTTACGTCAGACAACAGTTTTTTTACAATGAAAACAATATATTTTTTCTCAATTCCTTTTTAAAAGTCAGTCAAATTGTAAAAACAATTTGGTTGACAATTTCCTTTGGAAAAACAAAAAAATTGTTCTTACTTGAGAAGCGATTCCGTGTGTCTTTGTAATTTTACCGTCGAGGGTTCAAATCCACTGTTTGGACATTTTTTTGTTCTTAATTACGAATATCACTAATTTGTTATAGTAAAACAAATAAGTTTTCCCGTTAGTCCTGATTGAAGATTGTCAATTTGTTATGTGTTAACAAACTGGATTTTAAATTGTAATCTCTCGTCGCCAATATCGTACCAATAACAATAAATAAGAACACAATACAGGAATAGAGAGAATGAGAAATGTATTAAGAATACTTAATTGCATACAATAAGTCATTCGCAAATACAGACTCTAGGCAGACGTGCTATAAGCGGTGCGCTAAGCAGTCCCCCTTTGGTTATGCAAAGGTGTCGACTTTATAGTAAGCTGACGAATCCATCCTGTCACTATGTGTAAATCCGGATCAGTCCACAACAGAAAATTAGAAAGGAAAGAAAAAAAGAGCAAAATTATTAGAATACGGATAAAAGTTCACTATTTCTGGATTCTTGAAAGTCTACAATTTATTATAAATTTGAAATCATTGGTGATAACTAACATTATTTTTTACCAAGAGTTATTTCCCTTCTTTTTTTGATCATTCTATTAAAATTAATTATATTGTATTTAATGGCCATTGTATTGTAAAAAGTTATTTAATTAAGGAATTAAAGATGATAATATTAATTTATTTAAAAAATAACTCGAACTCTGACCCGAAAAATATATATATAATCCACAAAATAACATTATAATCTGTAATCTATGGGTCATATATCTACGACAGATCGAAGCCCGAGGCATTTATTTTAATTTTTCCATAAGAATTATGTAGTTTATCTGCTTTTACTGTATTATTTCCTATACGAAGTGTTTATATTCTTTAATATCCTACCGATCTATTCGTTCTAAACGATTGTTAATTTAAATTCAAATGATAATATATTATTGTGGCTTGTATTTAGGCCTAACATTCGAAAATCTAAATTTTGAACGATGCATACAGTTTTGAAAGATTTCGTATTTTTTGTTAATTACATTATTCTTTGATGTTATTATCAATAACATACAATTTTAATTAGTATCGTATGTTATTATGTTCGAGTTCTTTAATATAGTTGGGCCTTCATTCGGCCTTTTTAAATGAAGATACATTATTTCTATGTCTAGTTTTTATGGCATCCTGTAGATCTAATGCATATCCTAGTTCTATCTCCCTCTATGACATTACATTTATAAAATATGTTTGAGGTTATGCATTTGCCTGATAATAAACATTATCATTAGCATGTCTACAATTACATTGGGATGCTAATTTGGAATAAGAATAGTTATTTGATCCTTCAACATTTATGTTTTTATTTATTTTGAAGTTATTATAGTTAAAGCTAAGTTATTTGATGTTTACAGTGTTTTTCTTTCCTCTAGGGAAATGCTTTTCAGTAATTAGATAGAACTCTGTAGGACTATTATTTAGGATGTATGACGGATTAAACCATATCGAATTTCGCCGTCTATTTTTCTTATTATTACTAATATAATTATGTAATATTTATTCGTGTACTTTTTTGCTGTTAGAGTTTATGCACGTTAAGATTCTAAGTTCTGTATATGCAAATGATCTGTTATTTTTATCCCCTTACCTAAATTATTATTATTGGTGTACTTCCGGATTTCTGTATTTCCAATGGTTATACAGGGTGGGCAAAAATAAGGGTCCTATTTTTAAAAATTCATAACTTTTTTATTTATTGATTTTTTAAATTTTTTTTTAGAATAAGTAAAGGACCCCTTCCGAAGCATGCATGAGCCGTATTAGCCCTAAGGAACGTACCCTCATTTAGAAAACATTATTTTTGCTTAAAAAACTCAAAACAGTGTAAAAAACAATACTTTAGTTTTTGTAAGTTTTAAGAAGTGTTTTTCGGCTAAAATTTGTTTTGTTTATTTCAAAAAATCTCGGAAGGGTCAGTCTACACACACATAAAGTTTGGTGAGTTTAACTTTTATTTTGTGGAAGTTATTCAAATTCAAGTTATTCAAATTTAAAGATAGGACCCTTATTTTGGCCCACCCTGTATTATATGATGTAACCTGGCATGAAACCCTATCTACAAATTTTCTATCTACATTACTTTTAGAAGCATTTTTAACGAATTTGATTTCCTTATTATATCCAGATCTTACTAATGGTTTGGTTATAATATTGTTTGTTGTTATTGAATATCGGATCATTAGATATTCGATTTTTTTTTAGAAATGTTTAAGATTTATTAAACAGAAAACAATGAGACAGTGAGACAGGAAGTAGAAGCGACCTCACTGCTCTTACATCTCTGACGTCACTTCCTACAACCCTGTCGTCATCAATAGCCGGGGAAAAAGGTGGCCAGTTAGCCTCCCTTAATTGTAGTAGAAGTCGTGACGAACAGAATTCTCACAGTTGGTGAGTAGTGGAGAAGGAAAGGAAGAGTTGACAGTCCCCATTATACAAAATACCTTCCCCATTATTTACATTTCTACTATGTTGTAAAATGCAAGCGTAACAACAAACCTGCAACCACGGTTTACAGATTAACCAATACAAAACACAATTCCAATTCTCAGCCACAGTTAGTCGGTATTTCGGCCGGCATAGCTCCCCCGTCCTAAACATGATTCTCAAGGTGCAAGATTTTTCTTGTCGAACTCTCACGCCCGGCTTCGTCTCATCTCGGCCAACATCCTGTGATAAGATGAAGGATAGGAGCAACCGCTTGAGACGAAGGGATCCCGACTCAAAATCATGTAATGGGAAATAAAAAAAAAATAATTGTTCTTTTGTGATGAACACTCACCGGATTCGAAGCATCTGCGATGTCTTGTTGATCGAGTGACTATTTTCAAGAGTTAAAAAGCGCATGCTGAGCGTTGTGTTTTCATAGACGTTTATAATTGACATGCGTGGATACAAAGCCGTTTTTTAAAAAAAAAACGAGATACGAAGGTAGTTAGACAGGGTATTTACTTTCTTTTCATTGCAGGAAGATGTGACACAAGGCCGGAAAGTAGGGAGAATTAAGTCAGCGTCCCTAAAGAAGGGGGAACTCTGGCCTCCTAAAAGTAGCCTGAGTATCAACGTTTGGGGCGCCTCAGACATTTATCAATAAACTAAGTCAATGCCGAAAAGGGGAGGCAAGACCTGAGAGGGATATCGAGGTGAACGTGAACAGTAAAGAAAGAAACTCGTGCAACAGTTGGAATAGCGCGTCGGTAGATCTTGTAGTTTTAGTTCCATTGTTCCTCTCGCGTTTTAGACGGTTGTTGTCACCTTATTGTGCCACGAAGGATTTTTCAGTTTATTACACTGGTTTTATCCTACCCATACGAACGGACAGAGCCTCTTAAATTGACAAATGGACGCATCTAAAATTGCGATTTCAAACTTGACCAACTGACGAACCGATCGACAAACGGGCAGAGATTCATGGCAACATTGGCCAGCGGACGGAAATCAGAAAAGCTATTTGACCACCCGTGGCGTAATAAAAGTAGTGTTCTATCGGAGGACAGGTGGGATATAATACGTTCGTTACGAATGGAATTGATTTGGTTTCTATGTGCTCTTGTGGAAAAACTAATAAAAACTCTGCATCGCGATTAGCATCTACGTTGTTGTTGTTATCATGAGCGTGAAGCCTGATGATCACGTGAACACCAACGTGGTAACGCTAGGTGTGTTTCTCCGTGGTGTACCATCATCGGGGGAAATATTTGATAACTATGGGTCTATATGCTTGTCCTCTTTATCACAAATCGTGTCGTGGCTTAACAAAATGAGGAAACAAAAATAGACAAGTTTGTGGTTGGTAGTCAGTGGTGATTTTACGGAGGTGGGGAAGCAGGTGGATATCGTACCTCCAACACACCCCATCCTCGCAAAAAAAAATTCAGCTTGTCTTTGTGCGCCCCCCCCTCACAAATACACACACGTTTATACTATGTAATGCAGGAAGGAAGAGAGGGTCAGAAATTATATTTCCTAGTTCAATGAGGCATTACTAATGGAGATTTGGTATCTGTTAGTCTGTAGCCTGAACTATACTATTGCTTCTATTAATTTTAACGCTCAATTCAGTTTAATATACTATTTCAGACTAATATACTATCTTTTAATCCTCAATTCGGCGGTAGTGTAGTATCTGTTCTGTTGTCATCATGAAACCATTCTCTCAGGCATTACCCACTTCTTCTCCTTTAGGGGTGGGTAGTGTAGTGTTTGTTCTGTTGTCATGATACCATTCTCCCAGGCATTACCTCCTTCTTTACAGGATTGGTGTAGTATCTGTTCTGTTGTCAGGAGACCATCCTACCAGGTATCAGCTCCTACTTTATGAGGGGGACAATGTAATATATGTTCTGTTGTCATGATACCATCTTACCAGGCATTACCTCCGCCGTTTTTATGGGAGGAGAGAGTAATGTAGTATCTGTTCTGTTGTTATGGTTCCATCCTCCCAGGGATTACCTTTTCCTCTGGGGGGTTGGGTAGTGATATACTAGCAAAAATATGCGACCTCGCAAGTAATAATAATTTCTCTTCGTACTGCTGAATTCGGCGACATATCTCACTCCATGACTACCCGGTTACTTATGACTCATCCAGTAGTCATTTTCGATTTTTGGGGGAAAAACAAAAAAAAAAAAACATGAACCGGAGTTTTTAAACTTTCTTGACTGGACCAATTTCGTTTCGGTTATTCTCCGTTTCGTATTGTCTCCTCTTACCGGTGTTAAGTCAATTTTGGACCCGATATTTTAAATCTTTCAGAACACTCATTTGTACGAAATATTTTAAATTCTTCTATTATTTTTTATTTCTATTTATTTATTTTTATCATGTTCATCCCCAATAATCAAAAAAAAAATTTCTCCCCAATAATTTTTTTTTTTATTAAACTCCAATAAACTATTTTTCAAAACATTCGTTACGATCTTATAACCTAATCCTAAACCTAACCCTAACTAACAGCCACTCAGACTTAGGGTTAGTGATAGAAAATTTGGTTAACTGTTGTAAAATGGCCTGGAAATGAGGGATTATTTTACGTTAAATTAATATACGAAACTAATCTCCTACTCTAAATTCTAAAATAATTGTTCTTTGTTGTTGTTGTTTTATTCTTTCTGACAAGTTTTTCGGAGTGTTCAAACGTAATCGCCTACAAAAGTAGAATCTTATTTTTGTGGGGGTGGGTGTTCAGCGGAGGGTTAGGGTTAGGGTTAAGAGTAAATCTACAAATTTACCCCCAAAAAACATCTTTCTTATTATGGTCTTATTTTCTTTTAAGCTAAAAAGAAAAACGTAACATCGTTACGTTATAGGCAATACAAAAACCCCAAATAACCGAAACGCAATTGCTTAAGTTAAAAAATGAAAAGTGCCAAATAATAATCCTTTTTTTTTCTGTGGCAAAATCGATGACAAAAACGAAAAAGAAATGGAAAGACAATAAAATAAAGAAAATAAAAATGCCACATTTTTTTTGTTAGCTTAAAAACTCGCTTAAATGAAACCAATATCCATGTTGATGATACTACTTTCTATTCTGGCGTTTCTTCTCACCCATCTCCCTAGAATCAGTTGGAATATTCAACATATCAAGAAGTTGAGTTCGGTTATGGATTGGAGTAAGAAATGTCTTCTTTCGTTTAATCCTGTTAAGACGCAGCTTGTGTCTTTCAATCGTAGGCGTGACCCTTTTCTTCCTGAGATTTTCATGGATGGCTCTGTTCTTGAGGAGAAATCGACTCTAAAACATCTGGCTCTTTCTTTCTCATCAAATCTTTCTTGGAGTTTATATATTACATCCATTGCTGTTTCTGCTTCTCGTAATGCCGGTTCTCTCTATCGCTCCAAACACATTCTCACACCTGAGACTATTATTTATCTCTACAAATCTACTATCAGACCTTATATGGAGTACTGGAGTAATATTTGGGCTGGTTAATCTCTATCCACTTTGAGGGTTCTTGATGAGGTTCAGAAGCGTATCTGTAATTTAGCCCAACCCTTTCTTCTTCTCTGCTCTCTGCTCTCTCTCTCTCTCTCTCTCTCTCTCTCTCTCTCTCTCTCTCTCTCTCTATCTCTATCTCTTTCACAGACGTGATGTTTCTAGTCTCAGTCTGCTTCTTTTGTTCCAGCTTGTTTGACTTGTTGGTCTAGTAGTCTTCATCCATTCGCTGTTTAAGTACCTCGGTGTAATACATCTTCTTATTCCAGCAGTTTTGTTCCAAGAACTACGGACTTGTGGAACTCTCTTCCTGCTAACTGTTTTCCTCCTACCTATAGCCTTAGTCTTGAACAGACTATGGCTATAAGCATCTCCTGTCTTTGCATTAATCATCTTTCGTTCATTTTAGCTCTTTACATCAAGTGGCTTCATGCCTTGTCTGGAGTAGCTACCATAAAAAAGTCGTAAAACATGGCTTTGAAATAATCAAACCGGTAACCACGCATTATTATTGAGTTCTCACATGAGCCGTTACCAGTGATCGCTCACTGGTAAAAACAGATGGTAATGCTTAGAGTTCGATTACCAACAACATTTCCAATAGTGTCCACTACTTTCCATTGCATCATTTTATTTACTGCTTTCTATTTATTTACCACCGTGTTGATAACAGTCGGTGGGTTTCTCTGGAATTTGAGTTACAATAAACCTTTTCAGGATTCCAGGCATTTCCGTGCTTTTCCGGTGGAGATATCCATCCTCATACGCCTGTCCTGTGCAGTTCTAGGAGGTCCACCCTCCCAGGCTTCGCCTCCCCTCTTTTGGGAGGAGTAAGTTTATTGCTTACTGTCTGAGGCGCCCCTACCGGGGAATTTTTAAATGGCCAGAGTGCTCACCTCTCGAGCGCTGGCTTTTAACCCCACTTACTCGACCCAAGCTGTGGTCACATCTTACCTGTGGGAGTAAGATAAAACTGGCCTTGTGCCTAACTCCTAGCGAAGGAGTAAATAAATATCCATCCTCATTCTTTCCATCGTCTCAGACCCACCAGAATCACTGTCTGTGATATCAATGTGATATCAATGTGATATCAATGTGATATCAATGTTGTTGTAGTCGCGCTTTCTGTTGTGTGTGTTATTTTTATGGAAGCTAAAGGTGCTAGATTATGATAATTTTCTTATACATCTATATGGGCAAGTGAAGAACAGGCTCATACAAGCAGTGGGACCATATGAGGATCTACTGACCACTGTTAAAAAGGGGAAGTGGTACGGCTATGTCAGGTGTCACATAGACAATTTTGTAAGAAACTGTACTGTGAGAAAGAGGGAGAGGCATACAAAAAAAGAGATGAGAGGACAACATCCGAGAGTGAACAAGGCTGGTCCTAAGTAGCACCCTTAGGAAAGCCGAAGATCGCGAGGGTTGGAGAAAGCTTGTTGCCAGATCATCTTGGCTTCTAAACTCTCATCCAAACCATGGGGCAGATAAGATGAGAGATATCATAGTTATTCAGGTACTCAACTTGGGTTCGTTTTCGTATGTTCCATCCATAATTTTAGTTTTTGTTATGAAAATAATTGCAATGGCAATCACATACCAACTAATAAGAAGAATCTAAACCAGTGATGCTTATAATAATAGCAATGACACGAATAATAATAAGTTCACTTAAATTCGTTCTACAGCAGAATTAATTAAAGTAAAAATATATAAGCATGAACTTACTTTCAATAATCCTAATCTCTCCAAATTTACTCTTTTTTTTGTTCTCTTATCTTTCTGTTTTTGCTGGAGATGGGGCATCCCATCGGATGCCAGACATTCACCGACTATTTCTGACACTCCAGCCTAGAGATCGTTTTAAGATTCTAACCGTCCCTTTAAGTGCAGTTGTTTGTATTTCTCTTGCACTCGGTTCATCGGGTATACTCGCCAGATAGCTCTTGAAATTCTTCTTCATTAGTCCTGTTGCTTGTATAATTACTGGTGTGATGGAGATTTTCCTAAGATTCCAGTTTCTTTTCATGTCGTACATAAGACTTTGGTATTTCGTAATCTTTTCCCTTTCTGCTCTGTTCAATCCTGCATCATTAGGGACACTGACTTCAACTACGGTTGCTACTTTCTCCCTTTTGTCCCATATTACGATGTCAGGTTTAACAGCTCCGTTTTCTATATATGTAGCTGTAGGGATTGCATAGTCATAGTGGATGGTGTATAAATTATTTCCAAC
>OY744552.1:34951070-35068570 GCA_963556195.1 Sepiola atlantica | reverse complement strand
TGGCCGTTCTACCCCAGTACTCCTCTGTAGTGGAACAGTTTTTGTTCCTCTCTGACCGAAGCGTCAGATATAACAGGATTTGTATTGGTAGTGGAATAAGGCAGCTCAACCAAAGTATGCCCAGCTTCCCCCTCACTCTCAGACGTGGAACCACTACTACTCGCATCGGTTCTCTCCATTCAGCACTCTCTGATAATGTGGCACTGCTATTGTCCACTACCGGTGCTAAACGGAGACGTGGGTATACGTTCCTCATGTGCCGAGGCGCGCCACTGACAACCACTGACTTTGGTGATCTGAATTTCGACGTGCAACGTCCCTATGGATTTTTCATCCAAACAGTGCCTACCTCTTTATAATGTGTAGAAATCCTTTGGTCATCTGGATGCGTCACAACATTGACCCTTTTTCACTCTGATCTGGTATGAGTGCAGCAAATTTGTGGATGTTGACGAGGCAGACACATCATCCTTGAGGGTAACGCTGTACCAATACACAGCCTCCATAATAGGGCAGCTCTTTCGTGCAGCAATCTGCTGTACACCTTTCTATGATACCATTATCCGACGGGTTATATACGCAGTGTGGTTGGAAGTCGACACCCAATTCATTCATTAACTGCCTGAATTGTTGAATACCGAAGGCAGTGTCATTATCAGCCAGGAATTCTACAAGTGTGAAGAGAAGGTTTTTTTCCTCTGGCAGATGGGCATGCACAACATGCGAAGCAATTCTTTCTCTTTTTAACTGGTAAGTTTTCCTCTTTATTGTCGCAGACAGGATATCTCTATTGACTTTAATCTTGAAATGATCAAGGCTATAGGTAGGAGGGAAAACAGTCAGCAGGAAGAGAGTTTCACAAGCCTTTAGTTCTTGGAAAGAAGCTACTGGAATATGATGATTTATTACAACGAGGTATCTGAACAGCAAATTGATGAAGACCAGCGGACAAAGGAGTCAAACAAGCTGGAACAAAGGAAGCTGGAAATAAATCCTACGATTCTGAAGAACACATTCCATAATAATACTTATAGAAGAGACTGAGACTAGCAACATCTCGTCTATGAGAAAGGTGGTATAGAGAAAAAAAAGTGTGAGGCCAACCAAATTACAGATACACTTCTTAACCTTATCTGGAGAAGGGGTCAAAAACGAATACGGATGTCGTAAAGTAGTACCGTAGTGCGTGTCTTATTTACGACAGTTAATATAAAGGTTTCTCTGAAAACACGGGGCTGGTTGTGCTATGTGAGCTATGAGCGAAAGAGGTATGTGCGGATTGTGTTATTCTCTGGCATGATATCTTAGGTGTATATAACTTTAATCTTAGTTTTCTTCACTATTGCATGTTTTTCACGTGTTTTTGTTTACACCTTCTCTTCTTCACAAGGACAATGCACCCGATCACAATGCCCTGAAGATCTTGCATTTTCTTGCTGAGATGAACACCGCCATACTTGAACAATCTCTCTATTCGCTATATTTTGCTTTGTTTCCCATATTTTGCTTTATTTTCCTTTGTACATTTTATAGTGAGTACATTTATAGACCCATAACTTGCATCCTCATTCCACGTGTGTTTTGTGTGTTCTTATTATTATTTGTAACTAGTTGTGCTTACCAGGCGTTGCCCGGGATGAAGTCTAGATAACCAAGAACATTTTGAAGGCGTTAAGTTTTGCAGGCGTTGGGGTCATAAATCTTTGAAGACATGTGGCACAAAAAGTGTTGAAGACGTGGAGGTCATGAAGTTTTGAAAGTTTAGAAGTCATCAAATGTTTAAGGCGTGGACATAATCCAGTTTTGAATGCTTGGAGGTCATCAAGTTTTGTAGGCGTTGAGATAATAAATCTTTGAAGACATGTGGCACAAAAAGTGTTGAAGACGTGGAGGTCATCAAGTTTTTAAAGTGTAGAGGTCATCAAATGTTTAAGGCGTGGACGTAATCCAGTTTTGAATGCGTGGAGGTCATCAAGTTTTGTAGGTGTTTAAGGTCATAAATATTTGAAGACATGGGGCACAAAAGTGTTGAAGACGTGGAGGTCATGACGTTTTGAAGGTGTAGAGGTCATCAAATGTTTAAGGCGTGGACGTAATTCAGTTTTGAATGCGTGGAGGTCATGAAGTTTTGAATGCGTGGAGGTCAAGATTTATGGGCTTGGGACGCATCAAGTTTTCAAGATGCGGAGGCTATGAAGTTTTGTAGAAATCATCAAGGGGGTTGTAATAGCGGAGCTGAAAGGCATCCCAAATAATCCTTCGAGTAATGAATAGAAGTGGGCTTATTTCGTAATTTTGTAATTTGTCGTTTGTGATTGAATAAATTGTCTGTGACACAAAATCCGTTACTTTTCAGGAACACCTCGAATTTTTTGCGGTCAGACATCATTGATTTTGATATGTTTTGAATTCCTGATTTTTCTCTTTATTTTTCAGACTACAAAGTCTACGGTGTGAACCCGTCGGAAATCACTCTGCATAGCAACTTGTCTCTTCAGGTCAATGGCAGTCTACCCAATAGTTTCCTTTGTACATTTTATAGTGAGTACATTTATAGACCCATAACTTGCATCCTCATTCCACGTGTGTTTTGTGTGTTCTTCTAATTATTTGTAACTAGTTGTGCTTACCAGGCGTTTCCCGGGATGAAGTCATTTTAGTTTTTAAATATTATTTGTTTTCATAATTTAAAACTTATGCAGAAAATAAATAAAATGTTAGTTGCCAGGTAAACAACTCCTATTATATCATTCAATTTAAAATGTTACTTCCCTTACATTATTGCAGTAATGCTTGGGAATGAAAACATCGTTTACAAATGATGTGTCACGTTACTTTTTTCGACGTCGAAATTTAAGTTTACAGATATTACCTATTTCTTTACACGGCAGTTTCTATCTGAATGCAAATATGATTTTAACAGCTAGCTAGTATTATTAAATGAAAGAATCTATCGGTTTTAATATTCTGTAGTAATAGCGAAATTTGATGCTGATACAAAAAATGGCTTCCATCTGTAATTGACATTTGCTGCTGAACCCAAAAGGTTGTCTCCCTACAAATAATATATCGAGCAGGATAAGTTATATTTGCGAAGAAGTTAAATCTAATTACAATTTATTGTTTTTAACAATTATTCATGTTATCAAACGAAAGAATGTATCCGTATTATTATTCTGTAATAATAGCCAAATTTGTACCTGATAGAAAAATTCAGTTCCATCTGTAATTGACATTTGCTGCTGAAAAAAAATATTTGTTTCTCTGCGAAAAATATTCCTAGCAGGATAATTTATATTTGCCAAAAAATTAAATCCAATTAAACTGTATTGTTTTTAATAACATAAACCAACGCTAAATAAAAGGAAATGGCTATTCATAATGAAATACTAATATTTTAAGACGGAAGCTGTTTAGGTCTTAAGTAAAAAATCCGGCCGACTTAATTTTATATATTAGATTAGATAATGCTGTAGTAGTAGTAGTAGTAGTATGGTGTTAGTGGTGGTAGTGGTGGTAGTTATGGTAGTAGTTGTAGTAGCAGTTTAACTTAAGTGAAAATATAATGTATGTTTCTCTAGGTGATAGCCGACCATCCTAAGGCCACATTGTAAACAGAAGAAAGTTATTGATTTTCTAAATCTTTTTACAATCATTGTAAGGATTGCATCCAATATATATTTTTGTTCTCTTCAATTTCATTTCATTTCTAACGTTACTCCTCCGATGAATGTTGAAAGAACAACATGAAAGAGAAATTATATTCTGTGGCTACAGCAAAACAGAGATACCACCTTTATAAGCAGAAGAGTTTCAACCGGTGATTACAACAAAGAGGCCACCTACATAAAATGAACAAAACCGTTTGCTAAATAAACAATACCCAATTGGAGAGAGGAAGTTGCGTAGGCGACAAGCAGAGAAAATCTATGGTCACATTAGATGCATCTTAATCACATGTCGCAAAGAACCCCTGTGCAAAAACGAAGTTATATACCAAACATTTGTCATTTTATTTTTATCGTAGTTAACATGATAAATATTATTCTATCTAATCTAATCTTCTAATCTAATCTAATCTAATCTTCTTCTATCTAATTCTTTTCTTCTTTCTAATATATAAAGTAGAGACGATTTTTCCCCTGTACCTTCTCGGAGAATAGGAAAATAACCACATGCATGACAGGCTACTGGACTCACAATTATATTACACTTATTCACTCGCGTGTGTTTTAGTAAATTTGTTATTCTTCTTTCCCAACTAACACTGAATATTACATTTTGCCCGCTCGCCACGACTCTCCGAAATACCAACTCCATATAGGTGGTAGCAAAAACTTTTCTCCCTAACAATTCTGTACTGTGACTACACTCATCGACACCGGGGGAACTAATAAACACAGTTTAATTTTCACAAAAACACCGGTTGTTATTTAACACGCATGCCAATAATGAAGCTTCGTTTAATTGCCGTATTTTCACATGAATTTGTAACCCGAAACAGTGGTGCAATGGGTAAGAATATACGTTTCATGATCGCCAGTTTTTGCGTTCGATCCCATTCTACTCTACCACTTTTTCTTTTTTTTTTTTTAATTTAAAACATTCGCCAACACGGTAGAGGGGGGGGGGTAGAAAGAACAATAGGCCGTTTCTTTTTTATTCGACGTCATGCAATGGGTAGTACTTTTTCCCGTGCAACGCCGGGCGACGGGTTCCGCTAGTATATATATATTTTTGAATAGCTAGTTTAAGGAAGAATTAATATTTCTATGTCAAATGTTTCAATAACAACTTGATAGTCACGTGCAGGTCCTACCCGCTGAGTATGCAATGACAAGTAAAGGCCGTTTTAAACGAGTGCCGGACAGACATCACTTAATATATTTCTAATATTATATTTTAATAACAGAATAGGTTAGATAAGATGTATATGTTATTCGCTAAAAAACACTCATTTTTAATTCATAAACGCAATTCTAACGTCTATGTTTTGTTCGAAAAAAAGAAAAAAAAAAATTCTTTTCATGTCACAGACGCACCATGTATTTTCAAATATTGACTTCTATGTTTTTCTTCAAACCAGTCATCTTGAGAAAGTCATAACATAAAGATGAAACGTTGATGAATATATAAATAATTTTCGTTTTATTTGTTCATTTTCCATCACGTTGGAATATTATTTCCATGACTATCGTATATATATATATATATATATATATATATATATATATATATATATATATATATATATATATATATATATATATATATATATATATGTATATATATATATACATATAAATATATATATATATAAATAAATATATATATAAATAAATATATATGTATATATATATAAATAAATATATATATATAAATATATATATATATAAATAAATATATATGTATATATATAAATATATATATATATATATATATATATATATATATATATATATATATATATAAGAGGTTTATGTAGTTTGTTTGAAGCATTGTTTATTAGTATATATAAATGTGATACTTAGAAGGCAATACAATGCAGAGGTGTGACGGATAGACACAAGTTGGAGCAAATAAGACATATAATGGTGGAGCAAATTAAATAGTTTCACCCTTAATGCAATGTATACATACACACACACACACACACACACATATATATATATATATATATATATATATTTCACAAACACACATATATATGTCTATCTACACAATGTTACAATGTTATGTAATACCTGTATCAAGATGGTCTGGTGGAAACTTCGTATGATTAATTTGTTCCACCATTATATGTATTATTATGTCTTATTTGCTCCAACTTATGTCTATCCGTCACACCTCTGCATTGTATTGCCTTCTAAGTATCACACACACACACACACACAACACACACACACACACACATATATATATATATATATATGTATATATATATATATATATATATATATATATATATATATATATATATATATATATTTAAAACAGACATTTTCAACAATAGTCCACAACACCGGACGTGACACTACACCAACACCAGGAAGTAAATTATGGAAAAAAAAGGTTATACCTTTATTTGTCTTGGCTCTGTCGAAGCTTGTTTTTGTCAAGCGAAATATTAGCTAAAAAAAAATCAAGATGAAGAAAAAAAACGGAATGTATTTTGAAATATTTTGTTAAATGTTTCGAAATATTTTTCTTTTTCTTTTGATTTAATTACTCGCATCTAATACATGGTTTTTGAAGGCATTTTTGCCTCTATATTTATATTAACTTTCAAAAGATGCTTTATAAAATGAACTTTCCTAATTTATATATATATATATATATATATATATATATATATATATATATATATATATATATATATATATAGGCAAACATTATTGAATAACACGGAGTGGTTTTGTTTGATGCGACTTTTTTTTATTTTTTCAATTTTCCGAATTGTCCATCTAATGTGTCGGTCAAATTGATATAAATATGATCCATGGCTTTCTTGTTCCATTCTTTTTTCTTTTTTGCAAGTACTTTCGATTTGAATCGTCAAATCATCTTCAGGCGGTATTAGTTTTAGTGTCTTTACTGTTGTGCTCATTTTTTAATTATAACGGCAAGTAGTTTATATTTGAAAACGCGTCTGTAAAATTGAAATGTACATGAGAGCGTGATGGCGTTCTACACATACGAGAGATTTAAAGTTTGACTGTTTAAACCGTTAAGAAATTGATGACGTTAAATAAAATACATACAATTCAAACGCATAACTACCTAATGGCTAAGAATTTGGTAATGTTAATTATTATGCTAGACACTTTAAAATGTTGCGACTAGTTTCATAATTGACATTATTAATTGTGGGATGTTTAGTTTTTATGTAGAGGGCTTCGAGTATTTTTAATTTTTTGATATTGGTATCATGGTGTATTATTTTGGTATTGTTAACAAGGATGTTTCTATATTGGGAGGGGGTGCAATTATGTTTTTTTTAGGTGTTGGCATATAGAGCTAGTGTCGGAGAGATGTAGGGTGAGTCTTCGGGATAGTGTTGTGGAAGTGAAACCTATGTAAGAATTAGTTTTTATATATATTACTTTGGTATACCGTCAAACAAGATATATTGCAACTGAAGCATAAGGGGATACTGTGATAGCGGCCAGATTTATAGGGGCAACCTGGGTGGTGGGGAGTTTGGCAGCAAACTGTTTATTCATATTACATTTAACAGTTGGCATAATCGGGTAAATATGAAGCGGGACAGGAATTCCACAGACAGGCATTCCAATGGGAGAAGCTAATAGAATAGAAAATCTACCGACATCGAGGGACCTACACCATACACAGTAAAGAGCTGCGATTTTACTGCTAGTCACGTTCGTCGGGGATATTTACGTTGGGGATAAAAGTGTAGTATCTGTAGAAATATTTATAAAACAAGCAAAGTGATGCAGCACTTCGGCGATACGACAGGAGCTGGAACTTGGCGGCCAGTTGAGACATCTATTAGGTGAGAAATTCTTTTTTGCATCCTGTTCAAGAGAGAGATGTTGATGCGCCATCTCAGAGATGTGACAATAATATTCCATGCGCAGGCGATTAGTGGTTCTTTACAGATATCGGATACTGGCATGTGTGAGAATTTTTCTAGCCCGGTAGAGGGAGCTTACCTTCTTTGCGGCAGACTTAGCAGTATCTCCTATGTTAGGCCGAGGAGTTTAAACGTTGGATTCTCGGGAAGGGTGCTATCGGCGATGACGTGCGTGTTTAGTAATATTACGTATATGCATTTAAATAAATAGTCAAAAGTGCATTGTTTAATCTCACTTGCATTTGCAGAATGTTTAGGGACCTTTTGCAGAACCTTGGGGTTCAGGGGGGGGATTCCTGTTGATAAACGCTGCTCTGTCTGTCCGCTTGTCACATTTCAATTTAAATGAGTATTTCCATTGTTCTGTCACACTTAAGTTTGAAATGACATCTGCATCATCAAACATGCATGTTGAATAAACGCTTATTTACAAAAAGAAAACTCATCCTTACGTTGCCAGGCGAACGTATGCAGTCTAACGACTGACTTATGTTCTTGTTCATTTTCATTTTTCTTTTTTTTTTCTTTCAGATTCTCAAAATGTTTCCCTCGGAACGAATACATCAAAAAACAACAGTTGTGATGTTCCCAAACTCTTAAAGAGTGACAGACTTCACTTAGTGATTACACTGAATGGGGTCGACTCGCTGGACAAACCGTCCCAGATCACCGTTTTTGCCGCGAAGCCATCAGTCGACTACTGTAGATTCGGACCGACCGGTAAGTTCATAACATCCTAATACCGATCGGTAAGTTCATAACATCCTAATACCGATCGGTAAGTTCATAACATCCTAATACCGATCGGTAAGTTCATAACATCTAATACCGATCGGTAAGTTCATAACATCCTAATACCGATCGGTAAGTTCATAACATCCTAATACCGATCGGTAAGTTCATAACATCCTAATACCGACCGGTAAGTTCATAACATCCTAATACTGACCGGTAAGTTCATAACATCCTAATACTGACCGGTAAGTTCATAACATCCTAATACCAATCGGTAAGTTCCCAAAATCTTGACGAATAAATTTTCAAACGTCCAAGTAACGACTGGTAAGTTCCCAACTTCCAAGAACAAACTCGTAAATTCTCAACTTCTAAGTAACAACTGGTAATTTACCAACTTCCATGTAACTTCCGTTAACTTTCGCATTTCCACGGACCGACCGGTAAATTTCTAACTTTCAAGTACTGTCCAGTAAATTAACTTTATTTATCTTCCTCCGACAAGGTAAAATGTGACACAACGTCGGGAAAGTGGGAAAAAACCAGCGCTCGAGAATTTGAGCACTCTATTTAGAAATTGTCTGGGTAGCCCCTTCGGCATTCCCCGGTAGGGGCACCTCAGGCGATTAGCAATAAACTAACCCCTTCTCAAAGGGTGAGAAGGCAAAGCCTGGGAGGACGGACAACCGATAGACCGGCGTAAATCAAGATCTGAAGACCCAGGCAATACCGGTCTATTGGGTTGGGTCCAGTAAACTAACAATATCAAAGTAGTTCCCGTGAGTTTGAAACATGAATACTAACTGATAAGTTCTTAACTTTCAAGTATAGACTGATTGCTATTGATATTATTTTTCTATATAGTAATAGTGTCACCAAATAAGTAACATGGTACATAAGATATATATACAGGGTGGGCCAAAATAAGGGTCCTATCTTTAAATTTGAATAACTTGAATTTGAATAACTTCCACAAAATAAAAGTTAAACTCACCAAACTTTATGTGTGTGTAGACTGACCCTTCCGAGATTTTTTGAAATAAACAAAACAAATTTTAGCCGAAAAAACACTTCTTAAAACTTACAAAAACTAAAGTATTGTTTTTTACACTGTTTTGAGTTTTTTAAGCAAAAATAATGTTTTCTAAATGAGGGTACGTTCCTTAGGGCTAATACGGCTCATGCTTGCTTCGGAAGGGGTCCTTTACTTATTCTTAAAAAAATCAAAAAAAAATCAATAAATAAAAAAGTTATGAATTTTTAAAAATAGGACCCTTATTTTTGCCCACCCTGTATATATATATTTAGATTTTTCACTTATAAAATAGATCATTCAGTGAAGACTGGGGTTGTTCCAATAAAAACAAGCTCGATGATACTCGATTACAGAGTACAGAGCATGTATATGTGATTTTATGAAGGCTTACCAAAGCATTCCTTTCAGGACACCAATGATCACCATTAAAGATATTTTTTCTTACAAATATTATTTATTCAAATTAAATGTTGTTTTCCTACACGTGTTTCACTACCAAGCAGGTACTTGCTTGGCAGATCATAAGGGAAATTAAATGTCTGGAATAAGGGTTTCAACTGCCGACAATAAACAATGTGGCGTTGCAATAGTTTTCCTCTTCTCTTCTTAAGTGACCTCAACTATTGCAACGCCACATTGTTTATTGTCGGCAGTTGAAACCCTTATTCCAGATATTTAATTTCCCTGATGATCTGCCAAGCAAGTACCTGCTTGGTAGTGAAACACGTGTAGTAAAAAACATTTAATTTGAATAAATAATATTTGTAAGAAATAATATCTGTAATGGTGATCATTGGTGTCCTGAAATGAATGCTTTGGTAAGCCTTCATAAAATCACATATAAATGCTCTGTACTCTGTAAGCGAGTATCATCGAGCTTGTTTTTATTAGGTTTCATATAATAGGGCAATGGGCAAGGCTAGATATAGGAGACCTGGTGTATCCCACGGTAATGTAAACCAGGTAGGGAGGGAACCGGTTGATAATAATATTTGTGAAGTTGGAAGTAACGAATTGAACACACATGCTACCCAAACCGGGAGGGAAGGTAGGAAGAAAAATAGGAGAAGGACCACTACATGGTTCAACCCCCCCCCCTATAGCCAGCATATTAAGACTAATATCCCAAAGATTTTTATAGCATAGTGGAAAAAAACTTTCCAAGGGATAGCAGATTGGGGGGAATCATTAACAAAAATACTGTAAAACTGTCTTATTCAACCTGTAGAAATATAGCCGCATCCATCATAGGATATAATAATTCTAAGATAACTAAAACAAGGGATGCCATGTTCTCTTCTGGTGTTGATCCCAGTAACACCAGTTCAGTGGGAACCACCGTTGTAAATATACGTAGTAGTAGAACATGCAGCAACGGCTCAGCACACAACTGTAACTGCAGAGCTTCTAACATCTGTCCACTTGAGGGGGAGGGGGGACTGTAGAGTTTCAAGCATTGTCTACAAATGCGATGTGATAACAGAAAGTAGTAGGAGATCATATATCGGATCCACCGGAGGTGAGTTCAAAGATAGATTCAGAAATCACATGAGTTCATTCAAGGAGGCCAAAGGGAAGACATAGATAGGCCTAACACTTCGGTTGGCCGTTTTGTGAGAAACCTCATTGCTAGGCAAGACCCTTTCGAACTGAAATGGTCCATTTTGGGGAGGGCTAGCAAATATAAACCGAACAAAAGGAAGAGATGCAACCTATGTGCATTAGAGTCGTACCACATCATGACATCTAGAGATAATTTACTGAACGCTAGGCAGGAAATACTACAATGCTGTCTGCATAGAAACCGTTACCTGTTACCAAGCCTAAAACCTGGATAGGAGGGGAATTGGGGAAGTATAAACTTACAGTAGAGTTAGGCAGAATGGGCCCTTCCTGAGTCAATCTGAGGCAATAATTAGTGTATAATATAGAGGATGAGAGTTAGTAACACGTACTTATGCTATGATATGACTTGATTCGATTATTAGCGGAGGCTCGGGACTTAGGTTGGCGGTGATAAGGTAGGAATATTCTATCGGAATAAGGCCCATTGATAGTCAACTATAGTAAATGCTTCTTCAGCTGAATAGAGGGGAGGGATTCTGTAACATATAAAAAGACAACGGAATAAATAATAAATCACAATTATTCTCAGAAATAGATATATTATACGAAATCCATCGGGAATTTCAAGTAATTTTAAGTGAAAAATAAGAAATAACAACCTGGATGCTATCACTATTTAATTAAATTAGGTTAAATTAAATTAAATTAGTTTTTAATTAGATTAAATTAAATCAAACAATGGGTGGCAGGAATGGAGGAATAAATAATTAAGGAAAAAATAATTAAAAAAACATGGATGCCGACACGGACTTAATTTCTAAAAATAGAAACAATTGGATTTTTATAAAAAAGTATTTTGTACAGGATTTTAAAATTAGTAATAACAAAGTCTCCCGTCATTTAACGAGTTAGAGTGATATTTTTCCGTAAAGTGGCATAAAATAACCCCGTCCATTAAAAAATGTTTTTTTAAATAGAAAATAGATTTCTGATAACGATATTCCGTAGTAATATTTATTTATGGAATATAGAATAATATTCTCCACAGAGAGTTGCAAATAGACACAGCCGTTAAGGAAATATTTTAAATTATTTAAAATAATAACTAGATTTTTGTAGAAAACATTTTTATAATTACATTTTATTTTTGATATATGAATACATTTTTTAAAAATAATTTCTGCGGGATAGGTTGTTTTCGCTTCGTTAAACAACAACACGATAATAATTCGGCAGTTGATTAAATGAAGGATATTTTCCCAAAATGTAAAATGACGTCCCAGACACTAGATAATTAATTTCTATAAAGAATAATTTTAATAATAGATATTTTTAGAAACAGTATTTTGAATAAATAGTTTCTATCTACTAATTAAGATTTTTTCTTAAAATAAAGGAGAGTTTCTGCGAGATTGACGTTCAACTCGTCGTGTGTTTATTTCGAAAGGGAACAAGTCAGCCCTTGAAATAAGGCTCGTCTGACCGCTGGCATTCCGGACGAACATTTATGTTGCTTTTCCTTGTCATGAATTAGTTTTGGAATTCCCATGGTATCATTGGATTGGAATGGTAACTTGTGAGCAGTATCTGGAATGGTTTATTTTTTTTTGGGGGGGGGGGATTTCTTCATCATTGTGCCGCCCGACGTGAAAGTGTATTATCGCACATTGTTCCGTTTTTTTTGTGGGGGTTTTTAATGCATTTGGGACCGATTATTTGCTTGTTGGCTTGGTGGCAGAAATAATGCACGAGCTACTTTTCTAAGACATTTTCTAGGACTTTCTTTTTTTATCGTTGTTCTTTCTTGTTTTTTAATTTTAACTTTTATTTTTATTTTTTCCCTCTTCTCTTCTTAAGTGACCTCAACTATTGCAACGCCACATTGTTTATTGTCGGCAGTTGAAACCCTTATTCCAGACATTTAATTTCCCTGCTTGGTAGTGAAACACGTGTAGGAAAAAACATTTAATTTGAATAAATAATATTTGTAAGAAAAAATATCTGTAATGGTGATCATTGGTGTCCTAAAAGGAATGCTTTGGTAAGCCTTCATAAAATCACACACACACACACACACATACGCACACACACACACACACACACACACACACACACACACACATATATATATATATATATATATATATATATATATATATATATATATAATAATGGTAATAATCCAAGTGAAAAATATCCACAGGGTGGTAATCCAGAGAATTTTAACCGGGTTTATAAAAAGTGCTCAATATCAGAATAGAGCTTTATATATGATAATTTTATTTACACAGACATGTACAAAATCTGCGACACTGGCATGTCGATGTTTGGAGAGGTTCTCTCCAAATATGATCTGAGGTTAAGATCGGATTCTAACTCTCCCTGATGAGATCTCAGTTTATAGTAACTGTTGATCGATAACATCGACATGCCAGTGTCGCAGATTTTGTACATGTCTGTGTAAATAAAATTATCATATGTATATATATAAATTCCCGAAACAGTTTTTCATGGTAAACAACTGATGATCCCTTAAAATAGTGTTAGAAACTAACTAATATAATAACTGTAAAAAATAAATTGACTTACATGAGTGATTTTCCACTGGAAGACTTGAGACTATAAGTTTTTTTTTTTTTTTTTTTTTTTTTTTTTATATAGTTTTAATGGTTGAGAAACTTCCGAGACTATATATATATATATATATATATATATATATATATATATATATATATATATATATAAACCAGGTAAGGTCCACAGGATAGGAATCAAAAGGTCTTTAACCGGGCTTATAAAAAGCGCTCAATATAAACATATGTGATTATTTTTATTTATACAGACATGTACAAAATCTGCGACACTGGCATGTCGATGTTATCGATCAACAGCTGTTAGAAACTGAGATCCTATCAGGGAGAGTTAAAATCCGATCTTTACCTCAGATCATATTTGGGAAGAATGAAATGGGGGAGAAAAGAAAAGGAAACATAAAATTTGGAAAGTCACGTGCTTAGATTTGAAACCGTTGAGAATCAAATATAAAATGAAATAAAATAAAATGAAATAAAATATAAATTCATGGAGGATAGAAAAAAGGAAGGAGAGATAGAAGTGGGTGGGAGAGAGAGGTCAAATAAAAAATGGGGAAGAGAAAATTAAATAAAAAACACACAGCTAATGTCTGAATGTGTGATGGCAGGCAAAGATGCGTCAATATCGGCTTGATGTTTCGATCTGTAGCAAGACACGTTTTCTAGTCTGGTTTCAATTTAGGTCAGCAATGGTGGTGGGGTGCTAAGACATTAGGCTAAAATCTTATTGGTTTTATTTTATTTCATTTTATATTTGATTCTCAACGATCTTAAATCTAACAACGTGACTTTCCAAATTGTATATTTCCTTTTCTTTTCTCCCCATTTCATTCTTCCCAAATATGATCTTAGTACTCTCTGATCGTTTTCGGGCAAAATCAAGGGGTAACACTCTGCAGTGCTCAGAACCGGTGCATCACCAGAATCAGTTCCCTACAATATTTTACTGCAGAAATGCGCTTGTAACTGGTAGTTACAAACACACTTCTGATTATCGGTGGCACCATGAAACTGCAATACAGTGTGCATATAAATATATATATATATATATATATATATATATATATATATATATATATATATATATATATATATATATATATATATATATAAGTGTAGATTAGTCGTCCGAGGCTATAGCAATGCGATGTGGTTGCCGTAAGATGGAAAAGTGAAAAGAAATAAACGCAGGGAGAAAGTGAAACTCAAAACGATTTATTAATAATTTCACGAAAACTGATTAAATACCAAATAGTAAATACTGTCAGGTAAGTAACAGTTCGGCAAAGGGTAATCTTAAATTTTCGAAAGAAAACTTTCATTATCAGAAGACAACAATAGAAGAATGTCTATTGTTCTATTGTTGTCTTCTGATAATGAAAGTTTTTCTTTCGAAAATTTAAGATTACCCTTTGCCGAACTGTTACTTACCTGACAGTATTTACTATTTGGTATTTAATCAGTTTTCGTGAAATTATTAATAAATCGTTTTGAGTTTCACTTTCTCCCTGCGTTTATTTCTTTTCACTTTTCCATCTTACGGCAACCACATCGCATTGCTATAGCCTCGGACGACTAATCTACACTTACATTTACCAGCAATGCTTCAAGCAAACTACAATCTCCTTATATATATATATATATATATATATATATATATATATATATATATATATATATATATATATATATATATATATATAAATATATATCTTTAAATTAAATGTAATATCTAAAATTACTTAAAAATTATTTTTGTAAATATTGTTTTTCATCTTACTTTAGTGTCAAGTCTCAGAAATCAAGGGGTCCCTTCTTGGGGCTAAAACTTGACCTCTATATGAGATACATAGATGTCCGAGTGTTCAACTAAAGTTCTCCTTTACCTCTCAAACCTTGAGTTTGTAAAAAAGTTAAGAACATTAAAAACATTAATTTTCATCTCCCCAATTGACCATTTAACTGTACTATAGTATATATTTCTTGTGGTCTCTTGGTCTTACCAGATTCCAGCACAAGAATCCATCTAGTCTGGTGGAGTATCCAGCTACGTGTTGTAACTTGAGGTAGCATTACTTGGAGTAGGCGCACCATTCTCCGTATAAGCCAGTGTGTAGCCATGCTGATGGGATCTTATTTGGGCTTCGAATACGATGTCTGTGTGTATGTGTGTATGTGTGATGTTTGTGCGTTCCCTATAGAAAGAAAGTTTATAAAATGTACATTAAGTCTAAAAGTTTATTCTCATGTAAAATTTACCGGGAAAAACAATGGAAGTATTCTGGAATCTCTAAGTGCACCCCTAAGGGGTCTATGAGGGTATAACCCCCTTAAAACTTTAAACATATCCTGTTTTTATGAAATTAAAATCATATCCATAAAATTCTCTGGGAAAGACAATACAAGTGGTCCCGAATCTCTAAGTGTCCTCCGAACTATGAGGGGCCGAACCTCCTTTAAAACTTTATGTATAACCTATTTTCATAAAATGTATACCATATATATAAGAGGTAGAGGAGTAGGAGATGGAGAAGAAAGGGGGTATGTTGTAAATTTTAGAAGCTGAATAATACTAATGCGACATCCATCAAATCATTAAAATGGAATAATTAAATCATTAAAATGGAATATTTAAATCATTAACATGGAGTAATTAAATCATTAAAATGGAATAATTAAATCATTAAAATGGAATAATTAAATAATTAAAATGGAATAATTAAATCATTAAAATGGAATAATTAAATCATTAAAATGGAATACTCAAATCATTAAAATGGAATAATTAAATCATTAAAATGGAATAATTAAATCATTAAAATGGAATAATTAAATCATTAATATGGAATAATTAAATCATTAACATGGAATAATCAAATAATTAACATGAAATAATTAAATCATTAACATGAAATAATTAAATCATTAAAATAGAATAATAAAATCATTAAAATGGAATAATAAAATCATTAAAATGGAATAATTAAATCATTAAAATAGAATAATAAAATCATTAAAATGGAATAATTAAATCATTAAAATGGAATAATTAAATCATTAAAATGGAATAATTAAATAATAAAATTGTATAATTGAATAATTAACATGGAATAATTAAATCATTAACATGAAATAACTAAATCATTAAAATGGAATAATACAATCATTAAAATGGAATAATAAAATCATTAAAATGGAATAATTAAATCATTAAAATAGAATAATCAAATAATTAAAATGGAATAATTAAATCATTAAAATGGAATAATTAAATCATTAAAATGGAATAATTAAATAATTAACATGGAATAATTAAATCATTAAAATGGAATAATTAAATCATTAAAATGGAATAATTAAATCATTAATATGGAATAATTAAATCATTAACATGGAATAATTAAATCATTAACATGGAATAATTAAATCATTAACATGAAATAATTAAATCATTAACATGAAATAATTAAATCATTAAAATAGAATAATAAAATCATTAAAATGGAATAATTAAATCATTAAAATTGTATAATTGAATAATTAAAATGGAATAATTAAATCATTAAAATGGAATAATTAAATCATTAATGTGGAATAATTAAATAATTAACATGGAATAATTAAATCATTAATATGGAATAATTAAATCATTAACATGGAATAATCAAATAATTAACATGAAATAATAAAATCATTAACATGAAATAATTAAATCATTAAAATGGAATAATTAAATCATTAAAATGGAATAATTAAATCATTAACATGAAATAATTAAATCATTAAAATGGAATAATAAAATCATTAAAATGGAATAATTAAATCATTAAAATGGAATAATTAAATCATTAACAAAGAAATAATTAAATCATTAACATAGAATAATTAAATCATTAAAATGAAATAATTAAATCATTAAAATGGAATATTTAAATCATTAAAATGGAATAATTAAATCATTAACATGGAATAATAAAATCATTAAAATGGAATAATTAAATCATTAAAATGGAATAATTAAATCATTAAAATGGAATAATTAAATCATTAACATGGAATAATTAAATCATTAAAATGCAATAATTAAATCATTAACATGGAATAATTAAATCATTAATATGGAATAATTAAATCATTAAAATGGAATTATTAAATCATTAATATGGAATAATTAAATCATTAAAATGGAATAATTAAATCATTAATATGGAATAATTAAATCATTAAAATGGAATAATTAAATCATTAAAATGCAATAATTAAATCATTAAAATGCAATAATTAAATCATTAACATGGAATAATTAAATAATTAAAATGGAATAATTAAATAATTAAAATGGAATAATTAAATCATTAAAATGGAATAATTAAATCATTATATGGAATAATTAAATAATTAACATGGAATAATCAAATAATTAACATGAAATAATTAAATCATTAACATGAAATAATTAAATCATTAAAATAGAATAATAAAATCATTAAAATGGAATAATTAAATCATTAAAATGGAATAATTAAATCATTAAAATAGAATAATAAAATCATTAAAATGGAATAATTAAATCATTAAAATGGAATAATTAAATCATTAAAATGGAATAATTAAATAATTAAAATTGTATAATTGAATAATTAACATGGAATAATTAAATCATTAACATGAAATAACTAAATCATTAAAATGGAATAATTAAATCATTAAAATGGAATAATAAAATCATTAAAATGGAATAATTAAATCATTAAAATAGAATAATCAAATCATTAAAATGGAATAATTAAATCATTAAAATGGAATAATTAAATAATTAACATGGAATAATTAAATAATTAAAATGGAATAATTAAATCATTTAAATGCAATTATTTAATCATTAACATGGAATAATTAAATAATTAAAATGGAATAATTAAATCATTAAAATGCAATAATTAAATCATTAAAATGGAATAATTAAATCATTAATATGGAATAATTAAATCATTAAAATGGAATAATTAAATCATTAAAATGGAATAATTAAATCATTAACATGGAATTATTAAATCATTAAAATGGAATAATTAAATCATTAAAATGGAATAATTAAATCATTAATATGGAATTATTAAATCATTAAAATGGAATAATTAAATAATTCATATGGAATAATTAAATCATTAAAATGCAATAATTAAATCATTAAAATGGAATAATTAAATTATCAAAATGGAATAATTAAATCATTAAAATGGAATAATTAAATCATTAAAATTGAATAATTAAATCATTAAAATGGAATAATTAAATCATTTAAATGGAATAATTAAATCATTAAAATGGAATAATTAAATCATTAAAATTGAATAATTAAATCATTAAAATGGAATAATTAAATCATTAAAATGGAATAATTAAATCATTAAAATTGAATAATTAAATCATTAATATGGAATAATTAAATCATTAACATGGAATAATTAAATCATTAAAATAGAATAATTAAAATGGAATAATTAAATTATCAAAATGGAATAATTAAATCATTAAAATGGAATAATTAAATCATTAAAATGGAATAATTAAATCATTAAAATGGAATAATTAAATCATTAAAATGGAATAATTAAATCATTAAAATTGAATAATTAAATCATTAAAATGGAATAATTAAATCATTAAAATGGAATAATTAAATCATTAAAATGGAATTACATTGTTTCTGTCAAAGCAGGGAAAATTTTAGTTGGTTTTCTTTTGTCAACCGTTTGTAGTTGTAGATACATTTGTGTTTTTGTTTTTTCATACATCATTTTTATATCCTTCAAAATTTGGTATCATCTTGGCATAAAAATCTCTGGGGTTATGGTCCGGTGAGTGTGAAACACATTCAGGATCACACCACCTACTGATGAAACGATAACTCAAGTGCCCCTGTATCATTGAACGGTGATAAAACAATGACTGAAACTTGGTGAACAAGTCAGGCATAGACTGAAGTTTATTTTTACCAAATTTGGTTGGATTACAGAAAGGAATGTAAATTTTATTAACGATTTCATGGTGGTATTTGGGGAGGACGGGGGGTTAGGGTTAGGGTTAGGGTTCAGGTTCGGGTTCGGGTTCGGGTTAGGGCTCGGGTTAGGGTTCGGGTTCAGGTTAGGGTTAGGGTTCGGGTTCGGGTTAGGGTTAGGGTTAGAGTTAGAGTTAGGGTTAGGACGGGTGGGTGGGTGGTTCCCGCTGAACATAAATAAATAACTATCTATTATATGAAGGAAAGTCTATTTTTTATCATTTTAATTCAGTTTATCTAAAGAGATCAAGGCTAACACTTGATTTCCCTATGAGTAAAACTTATATCCGAGAACTGTGTGTCCCCGACTAAAAGTCAAAAACTATACAGGATTCACTTACAATTCTTACATCATCAGAGCAATGACAGGAGAGGAGTGTCAGAGTTATCCAAGTGTGCTTATCATTGACCAGCGCTAAAACAAAAACTGTTGGGCATTCATGACTGAAACTTGGTGGACAAGTCAGGCATCGACTGACGTTTATTTGGACTAAATAAATATGGTTGGATTTCAAAACGGATTGTGAATTTTATTAACGATTCCACAGATGGCATTTGGGGATGAGGGGGTCAGCCTGTTTTATCTGGATTATTCAGACCCGACTAATTCGCATTCTTGGTTATTATAGTCACAACGTTTCGGAAATCTTTATCTGGAACTTCGGAATCTGGATGGAATTTTGAAATGAACGGAATGAGAACAATCTACCTCTGTGAATTAAATACGGGCTCAAACACGTTACTTTTTTAACACATCGCTCCTCCAGAATGCCTTTCTAACTCTATTTCATTCATGTGCAAAGTTTGGTTCTATAACAGAAAAAAAAAGAAAAAACAAAGTATGAAAAACAGAAATAAATAAAATCATTAGAAGCTGATTGTGTGACCTAATTTCAGTGTTCTTTGTTGAACAATTATCAGTAAGAATGAAAGAAAATATTTTCCACACACCCTGCACTAAGTTGGTCTCTGGTGACTCCAAATTAAAACTATTAGAACATTTTTTATGCTAACCTGCTCGAGGTTATACTGCATCAGAATATCAAATCAAATTTATTAACAAAAAATAGCAAAGTGTAACAGGCCATATGAAAGGACAGAAGATGTGTACATCTATATACTGTCTGAATGCTTTGTCTAGGGCGACCTTTTTTCTTTTTTTTTAAAAAACAAAAACAGAAACCACCACTTTATCAAGGCCGAAGCCACCCGTGGACAAGTGTTAATGTGATTTCTAGTTATCCCCCTTCCAGGAGATTAGACACAAGTGTCATGTGGGCTTGATGGAAGCGCTTTCAGTGGAATGACTTGGATTTGAACCTGGCACACCCAGGTTCTCAGTCCGCGTCGATACCAACTAAGCCACTGTGCCATCTCCAATCAGGGCGACCTTAATCATGGATATGATAGACACCGTCATTTACTCTGGTAATCTGTTCCAAGAAGTAGAAACACGAACAGAGAATTCTGCTTTTCTTCTAAAGAGAAAAAAAGCGACTATGCTACAACCATTTGTTGGGTTCTGTTGGAGACCACAACGTGGTGCTGGGGTGAAAAACTTCTCAAAATGTACATTTAAATTCTGTTTGATGATGTTTTACACATGCATTCTCGGTTGTTCAAGTGAAGAGTAATCATTCAAAGATGCATCCAGTGCTATCTTGAACTCTTCTATCTTGAACTCTTCTATCTTGAACTCTTCTATCTTGAACTCTTCTATCTTGAACTCTTCTATCTTGAACTCTTCTATTTTGAACTCTTCTATCTTGAACTCTTCTATCTAGAACTCTTCTATCTTGAACTCTTCTATCTTGAACTCTTCTATCTTGAACTCTTCTATTTTGAACTCTTCTATCTTGAACTCTTCTATCTTGAACTCTTCTATCTTGAACTCTTCTATCTTGAACTCTTCTATCTTGAACTCTTCTATCTTGAACTCTTCTATTTTGAACTCTTCTATCTTGAACTCTTCTATCTAGAACTCTTCTATCTTGAACTCTTCTATCTTGAACTCTTCTATCTTGAACTCTTCTATTTTGAACTCTTCTATCTTGAACTCTTCTATCTAGAACTCTTCTATCTTGAACTCTTCTATCTTGAACTCTTCTATCTTGAACTCTTCTATCTTGAACTCTTCCATCTTGAACTCTTCTATCTTGAACTCTTCTATTTTGAACTCTTCTATCTTGAACTCTTCTATCTAGAACTCTTCTATCTTGAACTCTTCTATCTTGAACTCTTCTATCTTGAACACTTCTATTTTGAACTCTTCTATCTTGAACTCTTCTATCTTGAACTCTTCTATTTTGAACTCTTCTATCTTGAACTCTTCTATCTTGAACTCTTCTATTTTGAACTCTTCTATCTTGAACTCTTCTATCTAGAACTCTTCTATCTTGAACTCTTCTATCTTGAACTCTTCTATCTTGAACTCTTCCATCTTGAACTCTTCTATCTTGAACTCTTCTATTTTGAACTCTTCTATCTTGAACTCTTCTATCTAGAACTCTTCTATCTTGAACTCTTCTATCTTGAACTCTTCTATCTTGAACACTTCTATTTTGAACTCTTCTATCTTGAACTCTTCTATCTTGAACTCTTCTGTCTTGAACTCTTCTATCTCGAACTCTTCTATCTTGAACTCTTCTATTTTGAACTCTTCTATCTTGAACTCTTCTATCTAGAACTCTTCTATCTTGAACTCTTCTATCTTGAACTCTTCTATCTTGAACTCTTCTATTTTGAACTCTTCTATCTTGAACTCTTCTATCTAGAACTCTTCTATCTTGAACTCTTCTATTTTGAACTCTTCTATCTTGAACTCTTCTATTTTGAACTCTTCTATCTTGAACTCTTCTATCTTGAACTCTTCTATCTTGAACTCTTCTATCTTGAACTCTTCTATCTTGAACTCTTCTATCTTGAACGCTTCTATCTTGAACTCTTCTATCTTGAACTCTTCTATCTTGAACTCTTCTATCTTGAACTCTTCTATTTTGAACTCTTCTATCTTGAACTCTTCTATCTTGAACTCTTCTATTTTGAACTCTTCTATCTTGAACTCTTCTATCTAGAACTCTTCTATCTTTAACTCTTCTATCTTGAACTCTTCTATCTTGAACTCTTCTATCTTGAACTCTTCCATCTTGAACTCTTCTATCTTGAACTCTTCTATTTTGAACTCTTCTATCTTGAACTCTTCTATCTAGAACTCTTCTATCTTGAACTCTTCTATCTTGAACTCTTCTATCTTGAACTCTTCTATTTTGAACTCTTCTATCTTGAACTCTTCTATCTTGAACTCTTCTATCTTGAACTCTTCTATCTTGAACTCTTCTATTTTGAACTCTTCTATCTTGAACTCTTCTATCTAGAACTCTTCTATCTTGAACTCTTCTATCTTGAACTCTTCTATCTTGAACTCTTTTATTTTGAACTCTTCTATCTTGAACTCTTCTATCTAGAACTCTTCTATCTTGAACTCTTCTATTTTGAACTCTTCTATCTTGAACTCTTCTATTTTGAACTCTTCTATCTTGAACTCTTCTATCTTGAACTCTTCTATCTTGAACTCTTCTATCTTGAACTCTTCTATCTTGAACTCTTCTATTTTGAACTCTTCTATCTTGAACTCTTCTATTTTGTAACTCTTCTATCTTGAACTCTTCTATCTTGAACTCTTCTATTTTGAACTCTTCTATCTTGAACTCTTCTATTTTGAACTCTTCTATCTTGAACTCTTCTATCTTGAACGCTTCAGTCATCTGTATGCTGAGCACGGTTTCTGGCAGCCTGTTCCACAGTGCAGCGACCAGAACCGAAATCGTCTCACATACAACTTCTTTTAGTTTCCACGAACCCTTGTCTGCAGAGCTGGTGTGCAGAAGAGGTCACGAGGTGCATTGTAGTTGCCGCGCGTGGCATTAAACGCAAGGTCGCTGTCTCCATACAACCACCAACGCTCCAGCAAGTACAAGTTGAAGGCATCCAATCGTCGTTTATAGGACTTTATGTGTAGTTCACGCATCATCCGCATTGCAAGTCTCTGAACCCGTTCAAGGTGCTGGATATCCCGAACGAATATACAAAGTCGGTAAGTGTATATTTATGAATTTTATTAACGATTCTAGGGCGACATTTTTTGGAGGCTACCCAGTATTTATATTCAGGATTGATAATCCGTTTACTTTCTTCTTTTGACAGGGGGAGAAATTGATATTGTCTTTGATAAGAAGATCAATACATCAAAACTAAACAATTGTGGTGAGATTTTTGCTAAAACAAGTCAATTGGGAGATGGAGCATCCTGCTTTTGGCGATCCTCAAGACATTTGACCATCGTCGTTGGACATGGAGATGATTTAATTGTTACAGGTATGATAATATATTCATTTACGCATTTTCAGGAATAAAAAGTTGAAGTATCTATTGTTGAATGCCATCTTTAGTGATAATTGTTGAATGCCATCTTTAGTGATGATTGTTGAATGACATCTTTAGTGATAATTATTGAATGGCATCTTTAGTGATAATTGTTGAATGACATCTTTAGTGATAATTGTTGAATGACATCTTTAGTGATAATTGTTGAATGACATCTTTAGTGATAATTGTTGAATGCAATCTTTAGTGATAATTGTTGAATGACATCTTTAGTGATAATTGTTGAATGCCATCTTTAGTGATAATTGTTGAATGCAATCTTTAGTGATCATTGTTGAATGACATCTTTAGTGATAATTGTTGAATGCCATCTTTAGTGATAATTGTTGAATGTCATCTTTAGTGATAATTGTTGAATGACATCTTTAGTGATAATTATTGAATGCAATCTTTAGTGATAATTGTTGAATGACATCTTTAGTGATAATTGTTGAATGCAATCTTTAGTGATAATTATTGAATGACATCTTTAGTGATAATTGTTAGATGCCATCTTTAGTGATAATTGTTGAATGCTATCTTAAGTGATAATTGTTGAATGACATCTTTAGTGATGATTGTTGAATGACATCTTTAGTGATAATTGTTGAATGCCATCTTTAGTGATAATTGTTGAATGTCATCTTTAGTGATAATTGTTGAATGACATCTTTAGTGATAATTGTTAGATGCCATCTTTAGTGATTATTGTTGAATGCCATCTTTAGTGATAATTATTGAATGACATCTTTAGTGATAATTGTTGAATGACATCTTTAGTGATAATTGTTGAATGCAATCTTTAGTGATAATTATTGAATGCCATCTTTAGTGATAATTGTTGAATGCCATCTTTAGTGATAATTATTGAATGCAATCTTTAGTGATAATTATTGAATGACATCTTTAGTGATAATTATTGAATGACATCTTTAGTGATAATTATTAAATGACATCTTTAGTGATAACTGTTGAATGACATCTTTAGTGATAATTGTTGAATGCAATCTTTAGTGATAATTGTTGAATGCCATCTTTAGTGATAATAGTTGAATGCAATCTTTAGTGATCATTGTTGAATGACATCTTTAGTGATAATGGTTGAATGCAATCTTTAGTGATAATTGTTGAATGCTATCTTTAGTGATAATTGTTGAATGACATCTTTCGTGATAATTGTTGAATGCAATCTTTAGTGATCATTGCTGAATGCCATATTTAGTGATAATTGTTGAATGCAATCTTTAGTGATAATTGTTGAATGCAATTTTAAGTGATAATTGTTGAATGCCATCTTTAGTGATAATTGTTGAATGCAATTTTTAGTGATAATTGTTGAATGCTATCTTTAGTGATAATTGTTGAATGACATCTTTAGTGATAATTGTTGAATGCCATCTTTAGTGATCATTGCTGAATGCCATATTTAGTGATAATTGTTGAATGCAATCTTTAGTGATAATTGTTGAATGCAATTTTATATGATAATTGTTGAATGCCATCTTTAGTGATAATTGTTGAATGCAATCTTTAGTGATAATTGTTGAATGACATATTTAGTGATAATTGTTGAATGAAATCTTTAGTGATAATTGTTGAATGCCATCTTTAGTGATAATTGTTGAATGCTATCTTTAGTGATAATTGTTAAATGACATCTTTAGTGATGATTGTTGAATGACATCTTTCGTGATACCTGTTGAATGCAATTTTATATGATAATTGTTGAATGCCATCTTTAGTGATAATTGTTGAATGCCATCTTTAGTGATAATTGTTGAATGCAATCTTTAGTGATAATTATTGAATGACATCTTTAGTGATAATTGTTGAATGACATCTTTAGTGATAATTGTTGAATGACATCTTTAGTGATAATTGTTAGATGCCATCTTTAGTGATAATTGTTGAATGCCATCTTTAGTGATAATTATTGAATGACATCTTTAGTGATAATTGTTGAATGACATCTTTAGTGATAATTGTTGAATGCCATTTTTAGTGATAATTATTGAATGACATTTTTAGTAATAATTGTTGAATGCCATCTTTAGTGATAATTGTTGAATGACATCTTTAGTGATAATTGTTAGATGCCATCTTTAGTGATAATTGTTGAATGCCATCTTTAGTGATAATTATTGAATGAACTCTTTAGTGATAATTGTTGAATGACATCTTTAGTGATAATTGTTGAATGCCATCTTTAGTGATAATTATTGAATGACATCTTTAGTGATAATTGTTGAATGACATCTTTAGTGATAATTGTTGAATGCCATCTTTAGTGATAATTATTGAATGACATCTTTAGTGATAATTGTTGAATGACATCTTTAGTGATAATTGTTGAATGTTATCCTTAGTGATAATTATTGAATGACATCTTTAGTGAAAATTGTTAGATGCAATCTTTAGTGATAATTGTTGAATGACATCTTTAGTGATAATTGTTGAATGGCATCTTTAGTGATAATTGTTGAATGACATCTTTAGTGATAATTGTTGAATGGCATCTTTAGTGATAATTGTTGAATGACATCTTTAGTGATAATTGTTGAATGCCATCTTTAGTGATAATTGTTGAATGACATCTTTAGTGATAATTGTTGAATGGCATCTTTAGTGATAATTGTTGAATGCAATCTTTCGTGATGATTATTGAATGCAATCTTTAGTGATAATTATTGAATGACATCTTTAGTGATAATTGTTGAATGCCATCTTTAGTGATAATTGTTGAATGCCAGCTTTAGTGATAATTATTGAATGACATCTTAAGTGATAATTGTTGAATGCCATCTTTAGTGATAATTGTTGAATGACATCTTTAGTGATAATTGTTGAATGGCATCTTTAGTGATAATTATTGAATGACATCTTTAATGATGATTGTTGAATGACATATTTAGTGATAATTGTTGAATGCAATCTTTAGTGATTATTGTTGAATGCAATTTTAAGTGATAATTGTTGAATGACATCTTTAGTGATTATTGTTGAATGCCATCTTCAGTGATAATTGTTGAATGCTATCTTTAGTGATGATTGTTGAATGACATCTTTAGTGATGATTGTTGAATGGCATCTTTAGTGATAATTGTTGAATGACATCTTTAGTGATAATTATCGAATGCCATCTTTAGTGATAATTGTTGAATGACATCTTTAGTGATAATTGTTGAATGACATCTTTAGTGATAATTATTGAATGGCATCTTTAGTGATAATTATTGAATGACATCTTTAATGATGATTGTTGAATGACATATTTAGTGATAATTGTTGAATGACATCTTTAGTGATAATTGTTGAATGACATCTTTAGTGATAATTGTTGAATGCAATCTTTAGTGATAATTGTTGAATGCAAGTTTTAGTGATAATTGTTGAATGCAATCTTTAGTGATAATTGTTGAATGCAATCTTTAGTTATCATTGTTGAATGCTATCTTTAGTGATAATTGTTAGATGCCATCTTTAGTGATAATTGTTGAATGACATCTTTAGTGATAATTGTTAGATGCCATCTTTACTGATAATTATTGAATGACATCTTTAGTGATAATTGTTGAATGCCATCTTTAGTGATAATTGTTAAATGCAATCTATAGTGATAATTGTTGAATGCAATCTTTAGTTATCATTGTTGAATGCTATCTTTAGTGATAATTGTTAGATGCCATCTTTAGTGATAATTATTGAATGACATCTTTAGTGATAATTGTTGAATGGCATCTTTAGTGATAATTGTTGAATGACATCTTTAGTGATGATTATTGAATGACATCTTTAGTGATAATTATTGAATGACATCTTTAGTGATAATTGTTGAATGCAATCTTTAGTGATAATTGTTGAATGACATCTTTAGTGATGATTGTTGAATGACATCTTTAGTGATAATTGTTGAATGCAATCTTTAGTAATGATTGTTGAATGACATCTTTAGTGATAATTGTTGAATGACATCTTTAGTGATAATTGTTGAATGCAATCTTTAGTGATTATTGTTGAATGCAATTTTAAGTGATAATTGTTGAATGACATCTTTAGTGATAATTGTTGAATGACATCTTTAGTGATAATTATTGAATGGCATCTTTAGTGATAATTATTGAATGACATCTTTAATGATGATTGTTGAATGACATATTTAGTGATAATTGTTGAATGCAATCTTTAGTGATTATTGTTGAATGCAATTTCAAGTGATAATTGTTGAATGACATCTTTAGTGATAATTGTTGAATGACATATTTAGTGATTATTGTTGAATGACATATTTAGTGATTATTGTTGAATGGCATCTTTTGTGATGATTGTTGAATGGCATCTTTAGTGATAATTGTTGAATGACATCTTTAGTGATAATTGTTGAATGACATATTTAGTGATTATTGTTGAATGCCATCTTCAGTGATAATTGTTGAATGCTATCTTTAGTGATAATTGTTGAATGACATCTTTAGTGATGATTGTTGAATGGCATCTTTAGTGATAATTGTTGAATGACATCTTTAGTGATAATTGTTGAATGACATATTTAGTGATTATTGTTGAATGACATCTTTAGTGATGATTGTTGAATGACATCTTTAGTGATAATTGTTGAATGGCATCTTTAGTGATAATTGTTGAATGACATCTTTAGTGATAATTGTTGAATGCCATCTTTAGTGATAATTGTTGAATGACATCTTTAGTGATAATTGTTGAATGGCATCTTTAGTGATAATTGTTGAATGCAATCTTTAGTGATGATTATTGAATGACATCTTTAGTGATAATTATTGAATGACATCTTTAGTGATAATTGTTGAATGCCATCTTTAGTGATGATTATTGAATGACATCTTAAGTGATAATTATTGAATGACATCTTTAGTGATAATTGTTGAATGCCATATTTAGTGATAATTGTTGAATGCAATCTTTAGTGATAATTATTGAATGACATCTTTAGTGATAATTGTTGAATGCCATCTTTAGTGATAATTGTTGAATGCCAGCTTTAGTGATAATTATTGAATGACATCTTAAGTGATAATTGTTGAATGCCATCTTTAGTGATAATTGTTGAATGACATCTTTAGTGATAATTGTTGAATGGCATCTTTAGTGATAATTATTGAATGACATCTTTAATGATGATTGTTGAATGACATATTTAGTGATAATTGTTGAATGCAATCTTTAGTGATTATTGTTGAATGCAATTTTAAGTGATAATTGTTGAATGACATCTTTAGTGATTATTGTTGAATGCCATCTTCAGTGATAATTGTTGAATGCTATCTTTAGTGATGATTGTTGAATGACATCTTTAGTGATGATTGTTGAATGGCATCTTTAGTGATAATTGTTGAATGACATCTTTAGTGATAATTATCGAATGCCATCTTTAGTGATAATTGTTGAATGACATCTTTAGTGATAATTGTTGAATGACATCTTTAGTGATAATTATTGAATGGCATCTTTAGTGATAATTATTGAATGACATCTTTAATGATGATTGTTGAATGACATATTTAGTGATAATTGTTGAATGACATCTTTAGTGATAATTGTTGAATGACATCTTTAGTGATAATTGTTGAATGCAATCTTTAGTGATAATTGTTGAATGCAAGTTTTAGTGATAATTGTTGAATGCAATCTTTAGTGATAATTGTTGAATGCAATCTTTAGTTATCATTGTTGAATGCTATCTTTAGTGATAATTGTTAGATGCCATCTTTAGTGATAATTGTTGAATGACATCTTTAGTGATAATTGTTAGATGCCATCTTTACTGATAATTATTGAATGACATCTTTAGTGATAATTGTTGAATGCCATCTTTAGTGATAATTGTTAAATGCAATCTATAGTGATAATTGTTGAATGCAATCTTTAGTTATCATTGTTGAATGCTATCTTTAGTGATAATTGTTAGATGCCATCTTTAGTGATAATTATTGAATGACATCTTTAGTGATAATTGTTGAATGGCATCTTTAGTGATAATTGTTGAATGACATCTTTAGTGATGATTATTGAATGACATCTTTAGTGATAATTATTGAATGACATCTTTAGTGATAATTGTTGAATGCAATCTTTAGTGATAATTGTTGAATGACATCTTTAGTGATGATTGTTGAATGACATCTTTAGTGATAATTGTTGAATGCAATCTTTAGTAATGATTGTTGAATGACATCTTTAGTGATAATTGTTGAATGACATCTTTAGTGATAATTGTTGAATGCAATCTTTAGTGATTATTGTTGAATGCAATTTTAAGTGATAATTGTTGAATGACATCTTTAGTGATAATTGTTGAATGACATCTTTAGTGATAATTATTGAATGGCATCTTTAGTGATAATTATTGAATGACATCTTTAATGATGATTGTTGAATGACATATTTAGTGATAATTGTTGAATGCAATCTTTAGTGATTATTGTTGAATGCAATTTCAAGTGATAATTGTTGAATGACATCTTTAGTGATAATTGTTGAATGACATATTTAGTGATTATTGTTGAATGACATATTTAGTGATTATTGTTGAATGGCATCTTTTGTGATGATTGTTGAATGGCATCTTTAGTGATAATTGTTGAATGACATCTTTAGTGATAATTGTTGAATGACATATTTAGTGATTATTGTTGAATGCCATCTTCAGTGATAATTGTTGAATGCTATCTTTAGTGATAATTGTTGAATGACATCTTTAGTGATGATTGTTGAATGGCATCTTTAGTGATAATTGTTGAATGACATCTTTAGTGATAATTGTTGAATGACATATTTAGTGATTATTGTTGAATGACATCTTTAGTGATGATTGTTGAATGACATCTTTAGTGATAATTGTTGAATGACATCTTTAGTGATAATTATCGAATGCCATCTTTATTGATAATTGTTGAATGACATCTTTAGTGATAATTGTTGAATGACATCTTTAGTGATGATTGTTGAATAACATCTTTAGTGATAATTGTTGAATGCCATCTTTAGTGATAATTATTGAATGACATCTTAAGTGATAATTATTGAATGACATCTTTAGTGATAATTGTTGAATGACATCTTTAGTGATAATTGTTGAATGCAATCTTTAGTGATAATTGTTGAATGCAATCTTTAGTTATCATTGTTGAATGCTATCTTTAGTGATAATTGTTAGATGCCATCTTTAGTGATAATTGTTGAATGACATCTTTAGTGATAATTGTTAGATGCCATCTTTAGTGATAATTATTGAATGACATCTTTAGTGATAATTGTTGAATGCCATTTTTAGTGATAATTGTTAAATGCAATCTTTAGTGATAATTGTTGAATGCAATCTTTAGTTATCATTGTTGAATGCTATCTTTAGTGATAATTGTTAGATGGCATCTTTAGTGATAATTATTGAATGACATCTTTAGTGATAATTGTTGAATGGCATCTTTAGTGATAATTGTTGAATGACATCTTTAGTGATGATTATTGAATGACATCTTTAGTGATAATTATTGAATGACATCTTTAGTGATAATTGTTGAATGCAATCTATAGTGATAATTGTTGAATGACATCTTTAGTGATGATTGTTGAATGACATCTTTAGTGATGATTGTTGAATGACATCTTTAGTGATAATTGTTGAATGCAATCTTTAGTGACAATTGTTGAATGCAATCTTTAGTGATGATTATTGAAGTACATCTTTAGTGATGATTGTTGAATGACATCTTTAGTGATAATTGTTGAATGACATCTTTAGTGATAATTGTTGAATAACATCTTTAGTGATGATTGTTGAATGACATCTTTAGTGATGATTGTTGAATGACATCTTTAGTGATAATTGTTGAATGACATCTTTAGTGATGATTGTTGAATGACATCTTTAGTGATAATTGTTGAATGACATCTTTAGTGATGATTATTGAATGACATCTTTAGTGATAATTGTTGAATGCAATCTTTAGTGATGATTAATGAATGACATCTTTAGTGATAATTATTGAATGACATCTTTAGTGATGATTATTGAATGACATCTTAAGTGATAATTATTGAATGACATTTTTAGTTATAATTGTTGAATGCCATATTTAGTGATAATTGTTGAATGCAATCTTTAGTTATCATTGTTGAATGCAATCTTTAGTGATAATTATTGAATGACATCTTTAGTGATAATTGTTGAATGCCATATTTAGTGATAATTGTTGAATGCAATCTTTAGTTATCATTGTTGAATGCAATCTTTAGTGATAATTATTGAATGACATATTTAGTGATAATTGTTGAATGCCATATTTAGTGATAATTGTTGAATGCAATCTTTAGTTATCATTGTTGAATGCAATCTTTAGTGATAATTATTGAATGACATCTTTAGTGATAATTGTTGAATGCCATATTTAGTGATAATTGTTGAATGCAATCTTTAGTTATCATTGTTGAATGCAATCTTTAGTGATAATTATTGAATGACATCTTTAGTGATAATTATTGAATGACATTTTTAGTTATAATTGTTGAATGCCATATTTAGTGATAATTGCTGAATGCCATCTTTAGTGATAATTGTTGAATGCCATCTTTAGTGATAATTATTGAATGACATCTTTAGTGATAATTGTTGAATGCAATCTTTAGTGATAATTGTTGAATGACATCTTTAGTGATAATTATTGAACGACATCTTAAGTGATAATTATTGAACGACATCTTAAGTGATAATTGTTGAATGCCATCTTTAGTGATAATTGTTGAATGACATCTTTAGTGATAATTGTTGAATGGAATCTTTAGTGATAATTGTTTAATGACATCTTTAGTGATAATTGTTGAATGCAATCTTTAGTGATAATTGTTGAATGCAATCTTTAGTTATCATTGTTGAATGCAATCTTTAGTGATAATTATTGAATGACATCTTTAGTGATAATTGTTGAATGCCATATTTAGTGATAATTGTTGAATGCAATCTTTAGTTATCATTGTTGAATGCAATCTTTAGTGATAATTATTGAATGACATCTTTAGTGATAATTGTTGAATGCCATATTTAGTGATAATTGTTGAATGCAATCTTTAGTTATCATTGTTGAATGCAATCTTTAGTGATAATTATTGAATGACATCTTTAGTGATAATTGTTGAATGCCATATTTAGTGATAATTGTTGAATGCAATCTTTAGTTATCATTGTTGAATGCAATCTTTAGTGATAATTATTGAATGACATCTTTAGTGATAATTATTGAATGACATTTTTAGTTATAATTGTTGAATGCCATATTTAGTGATAATTGCTGAATGCCATCTTTAGTGATAATTGTTGAATGCCATCTTTAGTGATAATTATTGAATGACATCTTTAGTGATAATTGTTGAATGCAATCTTTAGTGATAATTGTTGAATGACATCTTTTGTGATAATTGTTGAATGACATCTTTAGTGATAATTGTTGAATGACATCTTAAGTGATAATTATTGAACGACATCTTAAGTGATAATTGTTGAATGCCATCTTTAGTGATAATTGTTGAATGCCATCTATAGTGATAATTGTTGAATGCCATCTTTAGTGATAATTATTGAACGACATCTTAAGTGATAATTATTGAACGACATCTTAAGTGATAATTGTTGAATGCCATCTTTAGTGATAATTGTTGAATGACATCTTTAGTGATAATTGTTGAATGGAATCTTTAGTGATAATTATTGAATGACATCTTTAGTGATAATTGTTGAATGCAATCTTTAGTGATAATTGTTGAATGACATCTTTAGTGATAATTGTTGAATGGAATCTTTAGTGATAATTGTTGAATGACATCTTTAGTGATAATTGTTGAATGACATCTTTAGTGATAATTGTTGAATGCCATCTTTAGTGATAATTGTTGAATGACATCTTTAGTGATAATTGTTGAATGGAATCTTTAGTGATAATTGTTGAATGACATCTTTAGTGATAATTGTTGAATGCAATCTTTAGTGATAATTGTTGAATGACATCTTTTGTGATGATTGTTGAATGACATCTTTAGTGATAATTGTTGAATGACATCTTTAGTGATGATTGTTGAATGACATCTTTAGTGATAATTGTTGAATGCAATCTTTAGTGATGATTATTGAATGACATCTTTAGTGATAATTATTGAATGACATCTTTAGTGATAATTGTTGAATGCCATCTTTAGTGATGATTATTGAATGACATCTTAAGTGATAATTATTGAATGACATCTTTAGTGATAATTGTTGAATGCCATATTTAGTGATAATTGTTGAATGCAATCTTTAGTAATAATTATTAAATGACATATTTAGTGATAATTGTTGAATGCCATCTTTAGTGACAATTGTTGAATGCCATCTTTAGTGATAATTATTGAATGACATCTTAAGTGATAATTGTTGAATGCCATCTTTAGTGATAATTGTTGAATGACATCTTTAGTGATAATTGTTGAATGCCATCTTTAGTGATAATTGTTGTATGACATCTTTAGTGATGATTGTTGAATGACATCTTTAGTGATAATTGTTGAATGCAATCTTTAGTGACAATTGTTGAATGCAATCTTTAGTGATGATTATTAAAGTACATCTTTAGTGATGATTGTTGAATGACATCTTTAGTGATAATTGTTGAATGACATCTTTAGTGATGATTGTTGAATGACATCTTTAGTGATGATTGTTGAATGACATCTTTAGTGATAATTGTTGAATAACATCTTTAGTGATGATTGTTGAATGACATCTTTAGTGATGATTGTTGAATGACATCTTTAGTGATAATTGTTGAATGGCATCTTTAGTGATAATTGTTGAATGACATCTTTAGTGATAATTGTTGAATGACATCTTTAGTGATGATTGTTGAATAACATCTTTAGTGATAATTGTTGAATGCCATCTTTAGTGATAATTATTGAATGACATCTTAAGTGATAATTGTTGAATGGCATCTTTAGTGATAATTGTTGAATGACATCTTTAGTCATGATTATTGAATGACATCTTTAGTGATAATTATTGAATGACATCTTTAGTGATAATTGTTGAATGCAATCTTTAGTGATAATTGTTGAATGACATCTTTAGTGATGATTGTTGAATGACATCTTTAGTGATAATTGTTGAATGCAATCTTTAGTAATGATTGTTGAATGACATCTTTAGTGATAATTGTTGAATGACATCTTTAGTGATAATTGTTGAATGCAATCTTTAGTGATTATTGTTGAATGCAATTTTAAGTGATAATTGTTGAATGACATCTTTAGTGATAATTGTTGAATGACATCTTTAGTGATAATTATTGAATGGCATCTTCAGTGATAATTATTGAATGACATCTTTAATGATGATTGTTGAATGACATATTTAGTGATAATTGTTGAATGCAATCTTTAGTGATTATTGTTGAATGCAATTTCAAGTGATAATTGTTGAATGACATCTTTAGTGATAATTGTTGAATGACATATTTAGTGATTATTGTTGAATGAAATATTTAGTGATTATTGTTGAATGGCATTTTTTGTGATGATTGTTGAATGGCATCTTTAGTGATAATTGTTGAATGACATCTTTAGTGATAATTGTTGAATGGCATCTTTAGTGATAATTGTTGAATGACATCTTTAGTGATGATTATTGAATGACATCTTTAGTGATAATTATTGAATGACATCTTTAGTGATAATTGTTGAATGCAATCTTTAGTGATAATTGTTGAATGACATCTTTAGTGATGATTGTTGAATGACATCTTTAGTGATAATTGTTGAATGCAATCTTTAGTAATGATTGTTGAATGACATCTTTAGTGATAATTGTTGAATGACATCTTTAGTGATAATTGTTGAATGCAATCTTTAGTGATTATTGTTGAATGCAATTTTAAGTGATAATTGTTGAATGACATCTTTAGTGATAATTGTTAAATGACATCTTTAGTGATAATTATTGAATGGCATCTTTAGTGATAATTATTGAATGACATCTTTAATGATGATTGTTGAATGACATATTTAGTGATAATTGTTGAATGCAATCTTTAGTGATTATTGTTGAATGCAATTTCAAGTGATAATTGTTGAATGACATCTTTAGTGATAATTGTTGAATGACATATTTAGTGATTATTGTTGAATGACATATTTAGTGATTATTGTTGAATGGCATCTTTTGTGATGATTGTTGAATGGCATCTTTAGTGATAATTGTTGAATGACATCTTTAGTGATAATTGTTGAATGACATATTTAGTGATTATTGTTGAATGCCATCTTCAGTGATAATTGTTGAATGCTATCTTTAGTGATAATTGTTGAATGACATCTTTAGTGATGATTGTTGAATGGCATCTTTAGTGATAATTGTTGAATGCCATCTTTAGTGATAATTGTTGAATGACATATTTAGTGATTATTGTTGAATGACATCTTTAGTGATGATTATTGAATGACATCTTTAGTGATAATGTTTGAATGACATCTTTAGTGATTATTGTTGAATGCCATCTTTAGTGATAATTGTTGAATGCTATCTTTAGTGATAATTGTTGAATGACATCTTTAGTGATGATTGTTGATTGACATCTTTAGTGATAATTGTTGAATGCCATCTTTAGTGATAATTGTTGAATGCCCTCTTTAGTGATAATTGTTGAATGACATCTTTAGTGATGATTGTTGAATGACATCTTTAGTGATAATTATTGAATAGCATCTTTAGTGATAATTGTTGAATGACATCTTTAGTGATAATTGTTGAATGCATTCTTTAGTAATGATTGTTGAATGCAATCTTTAGTGATAATTATTGAATGCAATCTTTAGTGATAATTGTTGAATGACATCTTTAGTGATAATTGTTGAATGCCATCTTTAGTGATGATTGTTGAATGCCATCTTTTGTGATAATTGTTGAATGCCATCTTTAGAGATAATTGTTGAATGCCATCTTTAGTGATAATTGTTGAATAGCATCTTTAGTGATAATTGTTGAATGGCATCTTTAGTGATAATTGTTGAATGGCATCTTTAGTGATAATTGTTGAATGGCATCTTTAGTGATAATTGTTTAATGCCATCTTTAGTGATAATTGTTGAATGCCATCTTTAGTGATAATTGTTGAATAGCATCTTTAGTGATAATTGTTGAATGGCATCTTTAGTGATAATTGTTGAATAGCATCTTTAGTGATAATTGTTGAATGCCATCTTTAGTGATAATTGTTTAATGCCATTTTTAGTGATAATTGTTGAATGCAATCTTTAGTGATAATTGTTGAATGCAATTTTAAGTGATTATTGTTGAATGCCATTTTTAGTGATAATTGTTGAATGACATTTTAAGTGATAATTGTTGAATGACATCTTTAGTGATAATTGTTGAATGACATGTTTAGTGATAATTGTTGAATGCCATCTTTAGTGATAATTGTTGAATGCTATCTTTAGTGATGATTGTTGAATGACATCTTTAGTGATAATTGTTGAATGCCATCTTTAGTGATAATTGTTGAATGCCATCTTTAGTGATAATTGTTGAATGACATCTTTAGTAATGATTATTGAATGACATCTTTAGTGATAATTGTTGAATGCCATATTTAGTGATAATTGTTGAATGCTATCTTTAGTGATAATTGTTGAATGCAATCTTTAGTGATAATTGTTGAATGCCATCTTTAGTGATAATTATTGAATGGCATCTTTAGTGATAATTGTTGAATGGCATCTTTAGTGATAATTGTTGAATGGCATCTTTAGTGATAATTGTTGAATGGCATCTTTAGTGATGATTGTTGATTGACATCATTAGTGATAATTGTTGAATGCCATCTTTAGTGATAATTGTTGAATGCCATCTTTAGTGATAATTGTTGAATGACATCTTTAGTGATAATTGGTCAATGACATCTTTAGTGATAATTGTTGAATGCCATCTTTAGTGTTAATTGTTGAATGCCATTTTTAGTGATAATTGTTGAATGCCATTTTTAGTGATAATTGTTGAATGCCATCATTAGTGATAATTGTTGAATGCCATATTTAGTGATAATTGTTGAATGCCATCTTTAGTGATAATTGCTGAATGCCATCTTTAGTGATAATTGTTGAATGCCATCTTTAGTGATAATTGTTGAATGACATCTTTAGTGATAATTGCTGAATGCCATCTTTAGTGATAATTGCTGAATGCCATCTTTAGTGATAATTGTTGAATTACATCTTTAGTGATAATTGCTGAATGCCATCTTTAGTGATAATTGTTGAATGACATCTTAAGTGATAATTGTTGAATGCCATCTTTAGTGATAATTGTTGAATGACATCTTTAGTGATAATTGCTGAATGCCATCTTTAGTGATAATTGTTGAATGACATCTTTAGTGATAATTGTTGAATGCCATCTTTAGTGATAATTGCTGAATGCCATCTTTAGTGATAATTGCTGAATGCCATCTTTAGTGATAATTGTTGAATGCCATCTTTAGTGATAATTGCTGAATGCCATCTTTAGTGATAATTGCTGAATGCCATCTTTAGTGATAATTGTTGAATGCCATCTTTAGTGATAATTGTTGAATGACATCTTTAGTGATAATTGTTGAATGCTATCTTTAGTGATGATTGTTGAATGACATCTTTAGTGATAATTGTTGAATGCCATCTTTAGTGATAATTGTTGAATGCCATCTTTAGTGATAATTGTTGAATGACATCTTTAGTAATGATTATTGAATGACATCTTTAGTGATAATTGTTGAATGCCATATTTAGTGATAATTGTTGAATGCTATCTTTAGTGATAATTGTTGAATGCAATCTTTAGTGATAATTGTTGAATGCCATCTTTAGCGATAATTATTGAATGGCATCTTTAGTGATAATTGTTGAATGGCATCTTTAGTGATAATTGTTGAATGGCATCTTTAGTGATAATTGTTGAATGGCATCTTTAGTGATGATTGTTGATTGACATCATTAGTGATAATTGTTGAATGCCATCTTTAGTGATAATTGTTGAATGCCATCTTTAGTGATAATTGTTGAATGACATCTTTAGTGATAATTGGTCAATGACATCTTTAGTGATAATTGTTGAATGCCATCTTTAGTGTTAATTGTTGAATGCGATTTTTAGTGATAATTGTTGAATGCCATTTTTAGTGATAATTGTTGAATGCCATCATTAGTGATAATTGTTGAATGCCATATTTAGTGATAATTGTTGAATGCCATCTTTAGTGATAATTGCTGAATGCCATCTTTAGTGATAATTGTTGAATGCCATCTTTAGTGATAATTGTTGAATGACATCTTTAGTGATAATTGCTGAATGCCATCTTTAGTGATAATTGCTGAATGCCATCTTTAGTGATAATTGTTGAATTACATCTTTAGTGATAATTGCTGAATGCCATCTTTAGTGATAATTGTTGAATGACATCTTTAGTGATAATTGTTGAATGCCATCTTTAGTGATAATTGTTGAATGACATCTTTAGTGATAATTGCTGAATGCCATCTTTAGTGATAATTGTTGAATGCCATCTTTAGTGATAATTGTTGAATGCCATCTTTAGTGATAATTGCTGAATGCCATCTTTAGTGATAATTGTTGAATGACATCTTTAGTGATAATTGTTGAATGACATCTTTAGTGATAATTGTTGAATGCCATCTTTAGTGATAATTGCTGAATGCCATCTTTAGTGATAATTGTTGAATGACATCTTTAGTGATAATTGCTGAATGCCATCTTTATTGATAATTGTTGAATGACATCTTTAGTGATAATTGTTGAATGACATCTTTAGTGATAATTGTTGAATGACATCTTTAGTGATAATTGTTGAATTACATCTTTAGTGATAATTGCTGAATGCCATCTTTAGTGATAATTGTTGAATGACATCTTTAGTGATAATTGCTGAATGCCATCTTTAGTGATGATTGTTGAATGACATCTTTAGTGATAATTGTTGAATGACATCTTTAGTGATAATTGTTGAATGACATCTTTAGTGATAATTGTTGAATGACATCTTTAGTGATAATTGTTGAATTACATCTTTAGTGATAATTGCTGAATGCCATCTTTAGTGATAATTGTTAAATGACATCTTTAGTGATAATTGTTGAATGACATCTTTAGTGATAATTGTTGAATGACATCTTTAGTGATAATTGCTGAATGCCATCTTTAGTGATAATTGCTTAATGCCATCTTTAGTGATAATTGTTGAATGCCATCTTTAGTGATAATTGCTGAATGCCATCTTTAGTGATAATTGTTGAATGACATCTTTAGTGATAATTGCTGAATGCCATCTTTAGTGATAATTGCTGAATGCCATCTTTAGTGATAATTGTTGAATGCCATCTTTAGTGATAATTGTTGAATGACATCTTTAGTGATAATTGTTGAATGACATCTTTAGTGATAATTGTTGAATGACATCTTTAGTGATAATTGTTCAATTACATCTTTAGTGATAATTGCTGAATGCCATCTTTAGTGATAATTGCTGAATGCCATCTTTAGTGATAATTGTTGAATGCCATCTTTAGTGATAATTGTTGAATGACATCTTTAGTGATAATTGCTGAATGCCATCTTTAGTGATAATTGTTGAATGCCATCTTTAGTGATAATTGTTGAATGACATCTTTAGTGATAATTGCTGAATGCCATCTTTAGTGATAATTGTTGAATGCCATCTTTAGTGATAATTATTGAATGACATCTTTAGTGATAATTGCTGAATGCCATCTTTAGTGATAATTGTTGAATGACATCTTTAGTGATAATTGCTGAATGCCATCTTTAGTGATAATTGTTGAATGCCATCTTTAGTGATAATTATTGAATGACATCTTTAGTGATAATTGCTGAATGCCATCTTTAGTGATAATTGTTGAATGACATCTTTAGTGATAATTGCTGAATGCCATCTTTAGTGATAATTGTTGAATGCCATCTTTAGTGATAATTATTGAATGACATCTTTAGTGATAATTGCTGAATGCCATCTTTAGTGATAATTGTTGAATGCCATCTTTAGTGATAATTGTTGAATGACATCTTTAGTGATAATTGCTGAATGCCATCTTTAGTGATAATTGCTGAATGCCATCTTTAGTGATAATTGTTGAATGCCATATTTAGTGATAATTGTTGAATGCCATCTTTAGTGATAATTGCTGAATGCCATCTTTAGTGATAATTGTTGAATGACATCTTTAGTGATAATTGTTGAATGACATCTTTAGTGATAATTGTTGAATGCCATCTTTAGTGATAATTGCTGAATGCCATCTTTAGTGATAATTGCTGAATGCCATCTTTAGTGATAATTGTTGAATGCCATCTTTAGTGATAATTGCTGAATGCCATCTTTAGTGATAATTGTTGAATGCCATCTTTAGTGATAATTGTTGAATGACATCTTTAGTGATAATTGTTGAATGCCATCTTTAGTGATGATTGTTGAATGCCATCTTTAGTGATAATTGTTGAATGCCATCTTTAGTGATAATTGCTGAATGCCATCTTTAGTGATGATTGTTGAATGCCATCTTTAGTGATAATTGCTGAATGCCATCTTTAGTGATGATTGTTGAATGCCATCTTTAGTGATGATTGTTGAATGCCATCTTTAGTGATAATTGTTGAATGCCATCTTTAGTGATAATTGTTGAATGACATCTTTAGTGATAATTGTTGAATGCCATCTTTAGTGATAATTGTTGAATGACATCTTTAGTGATGATTGTTGAATGCCATCTTTAGTGATAATTATTGAATGCCATCTTTAGTTATAATTGTTGAATGCCATCTTTAGTGATAATTGCTGAATGCCATCTTGAGTGATAATTGTTGAATGCCATCTTTAGTGATAATTGCTGAATGCCATCTTTAGTGATAATTGTTGAATGACATCTTTAGTGATAATTGTTGAATGCCATCTTTAGTGATAATTGTTGAATGACATCTTTAGTGATAATTGCTGAATGCCATCTTTAGTGATAATTGTTGAATGCCATCTTTAGTGATAATTGTTGAATGCCATCTTTAGTGATAATTGCTGAATGCTATCTTTAGTGATAATTGTTGAATGACATCTTTAGTGATAATTGTTGAATGACATCTTTAGTGATAATTGTTGAATGCCATCTTTAGTGATAATTGCTGAATGCCATCTTTAGTGATAATTGTTGAATGACATCTTTAGTGATAATTGCTGAATGCCATCTTTATTGATAATTGTTGAATGACATCTTTAGTGATAATTGTTGAATGACATCTTTAGTGATAATTGTTGAATGACATCTTTAGTGATAATTGTTGAATTACATCTTTAGTGATAATTGCTGAATGCCATCTTTAGTGATAATTGTTGAATGACATCTTTAGTGATAATTGCTGAATGCCATCTTTAGTGATGATTGTTGAATGACATCGTTAGTGATAATTGTTGAATGACATCTTTAGTGATAATTGTTGAATGACATCTTTAGTGATAATTGTTGAATGACATCTTTAGTGATAATTGTTGAACTACATCTTTAGTGATAATTGCTGAATGCCATCTTTAGTGATAATTGTTAAATGACATCTTTAGTGATAATTGTTGAATGACATCTTTAGTGATAATTGTTGAATGACATCTTTAGTGATAATTGCTGAATGCCATCTTTAGTGATAATTGCTGAATGCCATCTTTAGTGATAATTGTTGAATGCCATCTTTAGTGATAATTGCTGAATGCCATCTTTAGTGATAATTGTTGAATGACATCTTTAGTGATAATTGCTGAATGCCATCTTTAGTGATAATTGCTGAATGCCATCTTTAGTGATAATTGTTGAATGCCATCTTTAGTGATAATTGTTGAATGACATCTTTAGTGATAATTGTTGAATGACATCTTTAGTGATAATTGTTGAATGACATCTTTAGTGATAATTGTTCAATTACATCTTTAGTGATAATTGCTGAATGCCATCTTTAGTGATAATTGTTGAATGACATCTTTAGTGATAATTGTTGAATGCCATCTTTAGTGATAATTGTTGAATGACATCTTTAGTGATAATTGTTGAATGACATCTTTAGTGATAATTGCTGAATGCCATCTTTAGTGATAATTGTTGAATGCCATCTTTAGTGATAATTGTTGAATGACATCTTTAGTGATAATTGCTGAATGCCATCTTTAGTGATAATTGTTGAATGCCATCTTTAGTGATAATTGTTGAATGACATCTTTAGTGATAATTGCTGAATGCCATCTTTAGTGATAATTGTTGAATGCAATCTTTAGTGATTATTGTTGAATGCAATTTTAAGTGATAATTGTTGAATGACATCTTTAGTGATAATTGTTAAATGACATCTTTAGTGATAATTATTGAATGGCATCTTTAGTGATAATTATTGAATGACATCTTTAATGATGATTGTTGAATGACATATTTAGTGATAATTGTTGAATGCAATCTTTAGTGATTATTGTTGAATGCAATTTCAAGTGATAATTGTTGAATGACATCTTTAGTGATAATTGTTGAATGACATATTTAGTGATTATTGTTGAATGACATATTTAGTGATTATTGTTGAATGGCATCTTTTGTGATGATTGTTGAATGGCATCTTTAGTGATAATTGTTGAATGACATCTTTAGTGATAATTGTTGAATGACATATTTAGTGATTATTGTTGAATGCCATCTTCAGTGATAATTGTTGAATGCTATCTTTAGTGATAATTGTTGAATGACATCTTTAGTGATGATTGTTGAATGGCATCTTTAGTGATAATTGTTGAATGACATCTTTAGTGATAATTGTTGAATGACATATTTAGTGATTATTGTTGAATGACATCTTTAGTGATGATTGTTGAATGACATCTTTAGTGATAATTGTTGAATGACATCTTTAGTGATAATTATCGAATGCCATCTTTAGTGATGATTGTTGAATGACATCTTTAGTGATAATTGTTGAATGACATCTTTAGTGATGATTGTTGAATAACAACTTTTAGTGATAATTGTTGAATGCCATCTTTAGTGATAATTATTGAATGACATCTTAAGTGATAATTATTGAATGACATCTTTAGTGATAATTGTTGAATGACATCTTTAGTGATAATTGTTGAATGCAATCTTTAGTGATAATTGTTGAATGCAATCTTTAGTTATCATTGTTGAATGCTATCTTTAGTGATAATTGTTAGATGCCATCTTTAGTGATAATTGTTGAATGACATCTTTAGTGATAATTGTTAGATGCCATCTTTAGTGATAATTATTGAATGACATCTTTAGTGATAATTGTTGAATGCCATTTTTAGTGATAATTGTTAAATGCAATCTTTAGTGATAATTGTTGAATGCAATCTTTAGTTATCATTGTTGAATGCTATCTTTAGTGATAATTGTTAGATGGCATCTTTAGTGATAATTATTGAATGACATCTTTAGTGATAATTGTTGAATGGCATCTTTAGTGATAATTGTTGAATGACATCTTTAGTGATGATTATTGAATGACATCTTTAGTGATAATTATTGAATGACATCTTTAGTGATAATTGTTGAATGCAATCTATAGTGATAATTGTTGAATGACATCTTTAGTGATGATTGTTGAATGACATCTTTAGTGATAATTGTTGAATGCAATCTTTAGTGACAATTGTTGAATGCAATCTTTAGTGATGATTATTGAAGTACATCTTTAGTGATGATTGTTGAATGACATCTTTAGTGATAATTGTTGAATGACATCTTTAGTGATGATTGTTGAATGACATCTTAAGTGATGATTGTTGAATGACATCTTTAGTGATAATTGTTGAATAACATCTTTAGTGATGATTGTTGAATGACATCTTTAGTGATGATTGTTGAATGACATCTTTAGTGATAATTGTTGAATGACATCTTTAGTGATGATTGTTGAATGACATCTTTAGTGATAATTGTTGAATGACATCTTTAGTGATGATTGTTGAATGACATCTTTAGTGATAATTGTTGAATGCAATCTTTAGTGATGATTAATGAATGACCTCTTTAGTGATAATTATTGAATGACATCTTTAGTGATGATTATTGAATGACATCTTAAGTGATAATTATTGAATGACATTTTTAGTTATAATTGTTGAATGCCATATTTAGTGATAATTGTTGAATGCAATCTTTAGTTATCATTGTTGAATGCAATCTTTAGTGATAATTATTGAATGACATCTTTAGTGATAATTGTTGAATGCCATATTTAGTGATAATTGTTGAATGCAATCTTTAGTGATAATTGTTGAATGCCATCTTTAGTGATAATTGTTGAATGCCATCTTTAGTGATAATTATTGAACGACATCTTAAGTGATAATTGTTGAATGCCATCTTTAGTGATAATTGTTGAATGACATCTTTAGTGATAATTGTTGAATGGCATCTTTAGTGATAATTGTTGAATGACATCTTTAGTGATAATTGTTGAATGCAATCTTTAGTGATAATTGTTGAATGACATCTTTTGTGATGATTGTTGAATGACATCTTTAGTGATAATTGTTGAATGACATCTTTAGTGATGATTGTTGAATGACATCTTTAGTGATAATTGTTGAATGCAATCTTTAGTGATGATTATTGAATGACATCTTTAGTGATAATTATTGAATGACATCTTTAGTGATAATTGTTGAATGCCATCTTTAGTGATGATTATTGAATGACATCTTAAGTGATAATTATTGAATGACATCTTTAGTGCTAATTGTTGAATGCCATATTTAGTGATAATTGTTGAATGCAATCTTTAGTAATAATTATTAAATGACATATTTAGTGATAATTGTTGAATGCCATCTTTAGTGATAATTGTTGAATGCCATCTTTAGTGATAATTATTGAATGACATCTTAAGTGATAATTGTTGAATGCCATCTTTAGTGATAATTGTTGAATGACATCTTTAGTGATAATTGTTGAATGCCATCTTTAGTGATAATTGTTGTATGACATCTTTAGTGATGATTGTTGAATGACATCTTTAGTGATAATTGTTGAATGCAATCTTTAGTGACAATTGTTGAATGCAATCTTTAGTGATGATTATTGAAGTACATCTTTAGTGATAATTGTTGAATGCAATCTTTAGTGATAATTGTTGAATGACATCTTTAGTGATAATTGTTGAATGGCATCTTTAGTTATAATTGTTGAATGACATCTTTAGTGATAATTGTTGAATGACATCTTTAGTGATAATTGTTGAATGACATCTTTAGTGATAATTGTTGAATGCAATCTTTAGTGATAATTGTTGAATGCAATCTTTAGTGATAATTGTTGAATGCAATCTTTAGTGATAATTGTTGAATGCAATCTTTAGTGATAATTGTTGAATGCAATCTTTAGTTATCATTGTTTAATACTATCTTTAGTGATAATTGTTAGATGCCATCTTTAGTGATAATTGTTGAATGACATCTTTAGTGATAATTGTTAGATGCCATCTTTAGTGATAATTATTGAATGACATCTTTAGTGATAATTGTTGAATGCCATCTTTAGTGATAATTATTGAATGCCATCTTTAGTGATGATTGTTGAATGACATCTTTAGTGATGATTGTTGAATGACATCTTTAGTGATAATTGTTGAATGACATCTTTAGTGATGATTGTTGAATGACATCTTTAGTGATAATTGTTGAATGCAATCTTTAGTGATGATTAATGAATGACCTCTTTAGTGATAATTATTGAATGACATCTTTAGTGATGATTATTGAATGACATCTTAAGTGATAATTATTGAATGACATTTTTAGTTATAATTGTTGAATGCCATATTTAGTGATAATTGTTGAATGCAATCTTTAGTTATCATTGTTGAATGCAATCTTTAGTGATAATTATTGAATGACATCTTTAGTGATAATTGTTGAATGCCATATTTAGTGATAATTGTTGAATGCAATCTTTAGTGATAATTGTTGAATGCCATCTTTAGTGATAATTGTTGAATGCCATCTTTAGTGATAATTATTGAACGACATCTTAAGTGATAATTGTTGAATGCCATCTTTAGTGATAATTGTTGAATGACATCTTTAGTGATAATTGTTGAATGGCATCTTTAGTGATAATTGTTGAATGACATCTTTAGTGATAATTGTTGAATGCAATCTTTAGTGATAATTGTTGAATGACATCTTTTGTGATGATTGTTGAATGACATCTTTAGTGATAATTGTTGAATGACATCTTTAGTGATGATTGTTGAATGACATCTTTAGTGATAATTGTTGAATGCAATCTTTAGTGATGATTATTGAATGACATCTTTAGTGATAATTATTGAATGACATCTTTAGTGATAATTGTTGAATGCCATCTTTAGTGATGATTATTGAATGACATCTTAAGTGATAATTATTGAATGACATCTTTAGTGCTAATTGTTGAATGCCATATTTAGTGATAATTGTTGAATGCAATCTTTAGTAATAATTATTAAATGACATATTTAGTGATAATTGTTGAATGCCATCTTTAGTGATAATTGTTGAATGCCATCTTTAGTGATAATTATTGAATGACATCTTAAGTGATAATTGTTGAATGCCATCTTTAGTGATAATTGTTGAATGACATCTTTAGTGATAATTGTTGAATGCCATCTTTAGTGATAATTGTTGTATGACATCTTTAGTGATGATTGTTGAATGACATCTTTAGTGATAATTGTTGAATGCAATCTTTAGTGACAATTGTTGAATGCAATCTTTAGTGATGATTATTGAAGTACATCTTTAGTGATAATTGTTGAATGCAATCTTTAGTGATAATTGTTGAATGACATCTTTAGTGATAATTGTTGAATGGCATCTTTAGTTATAATTGTTGAATGACATCTTTAGTGATAATTGTTGAATGACATCTTTAGTGATAATTGTTGAATGACATCTTTAGTGATAATTGTTGAATGCAATCTTTAGTGATAATTGTTGAATGCAATCTTTAGTGATAATTGTTGAATGCAATCTTTAGTGATAATTGTTGAATGCAATCTTTAGTGATAATTGTTGAATGCAATCTTTAGTTATCATTGTTTAATACTATCTTTAGTGATAATTGTTAGATGCCATCTTTAGTGATAATTGTTGAATGACATCTTTAGTGATAATTGTTAGATGCCATCTTTAGTGATAATTATTGAATGACATCTTTAGTGATAATTGTTGAATGCCATCTTTAGTGATAATTATTGAATGCCATCTTTAGTGATGATTGTTGAATGACATCTTTAGTGATAATTATTGAATGACATCTTTAGTGATAATTGTTTAATGACATCTTTAGTGATAATTGTTGAATGCCCTCTTTAGTGATAATTATTGAATGACATCTTTAGTGATAATTGTTGAATGACATCTTTAGTGATAATTGTTGAATGCCATCTTTAGTGATAATTATTGAATCACATCTTTAGTGATAATTGTTGAATGCCATCTTTAGTGATAATTGTTCAATGCAATCTTTAGTGATAATGGTTGAATGCAATCTTTAGTGATAATTGTTGAATGCTATCTTTAGTGATAATTGTTTGATGCCATCTTTAGTGATAATTATTGAATGACATCTTTAGTGATAATTGTTGAATGCCATCTTTAGTGATAATTGTTGAATGCCATCTTTAGTGATAATTGTTGAATGACATTTTTAGTGATAATTGTTGAATGGCATCTTTAGTGATAATTGTTGAATGACATCTTTAGTGATAATTGTTGAATGACATCTTTAGTGATAATTGTTGAATGACATCTTTAGTGCTAATTGTTGAATGACATCTTTAGTGATAATTATTGAATGCAATCTTTAGTGATAATTATTGAATGCAATCTTTAGTGATAATTATTGAATGCAATCTTTAGTGATAATTGTTGAATGACATCTTTAGTGATAATTATTGAATGCAATCTTTAGTGATAATTGTTGAATGACATCTTTAGTGATAATTATTGAATGCAATCTTTAGTGATAATTGTTGAATGACATCTTTAGTGGTAATTATTGAATGCAATCTTTAGTGATAATTGTTGAATGACATCTTTAGTGATAATTATTGAATGCAATCTTTAGTGATAATTGTTGAATGACATCTTTAGTGATAATTATTGAATGCAATCTTTAGTGATAATTATTGAATGCAATCTTTAGTGATAATTGTTGAATGACATCTTTAGTGATAATTATTGAATGCAATCTTTAGTGATAATTGTTGAATGACATCTTTAGTGATAATTATTGAATGCAATCTTTAGTGATACTTGTTGAATGACATCTTTAGTGATAATTATTGAATGCAATCTTTAGTGATAATTGTTGAATGACATCTTTAGTGATAATTATTGAATGCAATCTTTAGTGATAATTGTTGAATGACATCTTTAGTGATAATTATTGAATGCAATCTCTAGTGATAATTGTTGAATGACATCTTTAGTGATAATTATTGAATGCAATCTTTAGTGATAATTGTTGAATGACATCTTTAGTGATAATTATTGAATGCAATCTTTAGTGATAATTGTTGAATGACATCTTTAGTGATAATTATTGAATGCAATCTTTAGTGATAATTGTTGAATGACATCTTTAGTGATAATTATTGAATGCAATCTTTAGTGATAATTATTGAATGCAATTTTTAGTGATAATTGTTGAATGCCATATTTAGTGATAATTGTTGAATGCAATCTTTAGTGATAATTATTGAATGACATCTTTAGTGATAATTGTTGAATGCCATCTTTAGTGATAATTGTTGAATGCCATCTTTAGTGATAATTATTGAATCACATCTAAAGTGATAATTGTTGAATGCCATCTTTAGTGATAATTGTTGAATGACATTTTTAGTGATAATTGTTGAATGGCATCTTTAGTGATAATTGTTGAATGACATCTTTAGTGATAATTGTTGAATGACATCTTTAGTGATAATTGTTGAATGACATCTTTAGTGCTAATTGTTGAATGACATCTTTAGTGATAATTATTGAATGCAATCTTTAGTGATAATTATTGAATGCAATCTTTAGTGATAATTATTGAATGCAATCTTTAGTGATAATTGTTGAATGACATCTTTAGTGATAATTATTGAATGCAATCTCTAGTGATAATTGTTGAATGACATCTTTAGTGATAATTATTGAATGCAATCTTTAGTGATAGATGTTGAATGACATCTTTAGTGATAATTATTGAATGCAATCTTTAGTGATAATTATTGAATGCAATCTTTAGTGATAATTATTGAATGCAATCTCTAGTGATAATTATTGAATGCAATCTTTAGTGATAATTATTGAATGCAATCTTTAGTGATAATTGTTGAATGACATCTTTAGTGATAATTATTGAATGCAATCTTTAGTGATAATTATTGAATGCAATCTCTAGTGATAATTATTGAATGCAATCTTTAGTGATAATTATTGAATGCAATCTTTAGTGATAATTGTTGAATGACATCTTTAGTGATAATTATTGAATGCAATCTTTAGTGATAATTGTTGAATGACATCTTTAGTGATAATTATTGAATGCAATCTTTAGTGATAATTGTTGAATGACATCTTTAGTGATAATTATTGAATGCAATCTTTAGTGATAATTGTTGAATGACATCTTTAGTGATAATTATTGAATGCAATCTTTAGTGATAATTGTTGAATGACATCTTTAGTGATAATTATTGAATGCAATCTTTAGTGATAATTGTTGAATGACATCTTTAGTGATAATTATTGAATGCAATCTTTAGTGATAATTATTGAATGCAATCTTTAGTGATAATTGTTGAATGCCATATTTAGTGATAATTGTTGAATGCAATCTTTAGTGATAATTATTGAATGACATCTTTAGTGATAATTGTTGAATGCCATCTTTAGTGATAATTGTTGAATGACATCTTTAGTGATAATTGTTGAATGGCATCTTTAGTTATAATTGTTGAATGACATCTTTAGTGATAATTGTTGAATGACATCTTTAGTGATAATTGTTGAATGACATCTTTAGTGATAATTGTTGAATGCAATCTTTAGTGATAATTGTTGAATGCAATCTTTAGTGATAATTGTTGAATGCAATCTTTAGTGATAATTGTTGAATGCAATCTTTAGTGATAATTGTTGAATGCAATCTTTAGTTATCATTGTTTAATGCTATCTTTAGTGATAATTGTTAGATGCCATCTTTAGTGATAATTGTTGAATGACATCTTTAGTGATAATTGTTAGATGCCATCTTTAGTGATAATTATTGAATGACATCTTTAGTGATAATTGTTGAATGCCATCTTTAGTGATAATTATTGAATGCCATCTTTAGTGATGATTGTTGAATGACATCTTTAGTGATAATTATTGAATGACATCTTTAGTGATAATTGTTTAATGACATCTTTAGTGATAATTGTTGAATGCCCTCTTTAGTGATAATTATTGAATGACATCTTTAGTGATAATTGTTGAATGACATCTTTAGTGATAATTGTTGAATGACATCTTTAGTGATAATTGTTGAATGCCATCTTTAGTGATAATTATTGAATGACATCTTTAGTGATAATTGTTGAATGCCATCTTTAGTGATAATTGTTCAATGCAATCTTTAGTGATAATGGTTGAATGCAATCTTTAGTTATCATTGTTGAATGCTATCTTTAGTGATAATTGTTTGATGCCATCTTTAGTGATAATTATTGAATGACATCTTTAGTGATAATTGTTGAATGGCATCTTTAGTGATAATTGTTGTACGCCATCTTTAGTGATAATTATTGAATGCCATCTTTAGTGATAATTGTTGAATGCAATCTTTAGTGATAATTGTTAGATGCCATCTTTAGTGATAATTGTTGAATGGCATCTTTAGTGATAATTGTTGAATGCCATCTTAAGTGATAATTGTTGAATGCCATCTTTAGTGATAATTATTGAATGCTATCTTTAGTGATAATTGTTTGATGCCATCTTTAGTGATAATTATTGAATGACATCTTTAGTGAAAATTGTTGAATGGCATCTTTAGTGATAATTGTTGTACGCCATCTTTAGTGATAATTATTGAATGCCATCTTTAGTGATAATTGTTGAATGCAATCTTTAGTGATAATTGTTAGATGCCATCTTTAGTGATAATTGTTGAATGGAATCTTTAGTGATAATTGTTGAATGCCATCTTAAGTGATAATTGTTGAATGCCATCTTTAGTGATAATTATTGAATGACATCTTTAGTGATAATTGTTGAATGGCATCTTTAGTGATAATTGTTGAATGACATCTTTAGTGATAATTGTTGAATGCTATCTTTAGTGATAATTGTTGAATGCTATCTTTAGTGATAATGGTTGAATGACATCTTTAGTGATAATTATTGAATGACATCTTTAGTGATAATTGTTGAATGCCATATTAAGTGATGATTGTTGAATGCAATCTTTAGTGATAATTGTTGAATGCCATCTTCAGTGATAATTGCTGAATGCAACATTTAGTGATAATTGTTGAATGCAATTTTTAGTTATTATTGTTGAATGCCATCTTTAGTGATAATTGTTGAATGCCATCTTTAGTGATAATTGTTGAATGACATCTTTAGTGATAATTGTTGAATGACATCTTTAGTGATTATTGTTGAATGCCATCTTTAGTGATAATTGTTGAATGCTATCTTTAGTGATAATTGTTGAATGACATCTTTAGTGATGATTGTTGATTGACATCTTTAGTGATAATTGTTGAATGCAATCTTTAGTGATAATTGTTGAATGCCCTCTTTAGTGATGATTGTTGAATAACATCTTTAGTAATGATTGTTGAATGACATCTTTAGTGATAATTATTGAATGCAATCTTTAGTGATAATTGTTGAATGACATCTTTAGTTATAATTGTTGAATGCCATCTTTAGTGATGATTGTTGAATGACATCTTTAGTGATAATTGTTGAATGCCATCTTTAGTGATAATTGTTGAATGACATCTTTAGTGATTATTGTTGAATGCCATCTTTAGTGATAATTGTTGAATGCTATCTTTAGTGATAATTGTTGAATGACATCTTTAGTAATGATTGTTGAATGACATCTTTAGTGATAATTATTGAATGCAATCTTTAGTGATAATTGTTTAATGCAATTTTAAGTGATTATTGTTGAATAGCATCTTTAGTGATAATTGTTGAATGACATCTTTAGTGATGATTGTTTAATGCCATCTTTAGTGATAATTGTTGAATGCAATCTTTAGTAATGATTGTTGAATGACATCTTTAGTGATAATTGTTGAATGACATCTTTAGTGATAATTGTTGAATGCAATCTTTAGTGATTATTGTTGAATGCAATTTTAAGTGATAATTGTTGAATGCCATCTTTAGTGATAATTGTTGAATGCTATCTTTAGTGATAATTATTGAATGGCATTTTTAGTGATAATTATTGAATGACATCTTTAGTGATGATTGTTGAATGACATCTTTAGTGATAATTGTTGAATGCAATCTTTAGTGATTATTGTTGAATGCAATTTTAAGTTATAATTGTTGAATGACATCTTTAGTGATTATTGTTGAATGCCATCTTCAGTAATAATTGTTGAATGCTATTAGTGATAATTGTTGAATGACATCTTTAGTGATGATTGTTGAATGGCATCTTTAGTGATAATTGTTGAATGACATCTTTAGTGATAATTGTTTAATGACATCTTTAGTGATAATTGTTGAATGACATCTTTAGTGATAATTGTTGAATGACATCTTTAGTGATAATTGTTGAATGCAATCTTTAGTGATAATTGTTGAATGCAATCTTTAGTGATAATTGTTGAATGCAATCTTTAGTGATAATTGTTGAATGCAATCTTTAGTGATAATTGTTGAATGCAATCTTTAGTTATCATTGTTTAATGCTATCTTTAGTGATAATTGTTAGATGCCATCTTTAGTGATAATTGTTGAATGACATCTTTAGTGATAATTGTTAGATGCCATCTTTAGTGATAATTATTGAATGACATCTTTAGTGATAATTGTTGAATGCCATCTTTAGTGATAATTATTGAATGCCATCTTTAGTGATGATTGTTGAATGACATCTTTAGTGATAATTATTGAATGACATCTTTAGTGATAATTGTTTAATGACATCTTTAGTGATAATTGGTGAATGCCCTCTTTAGTGATAATTATTGAATGACATCTTTAGTGATAATTGTTGAATGACATCTTTAGTGATAATTGTTGAATGACATCTTTAGTGATAATTGTTGAATGCCATCTTTAGTGATAATTATTGAATGACATCTTTAGTGATAATTGTTGAATGCCATCTTTAGTGATAATTGTTCAATGCAATCTTTAGTGATAATGGTTGAATGCAATCTTTAGTTATCATTGTTGAATGCTATCTTTAGTGATAATTGTTTGATGCCATCTTTAGTGATAATTATTGAATGACATCTTTAGTGATAATTGTTGAATGGCATCTTTAGTGATAATTGTTGTACGCCATCTTTAGTGATAATTATTGAATGCCATCTTTAGTGATAATTGTTGAATGACATCTTTAGTGATAATTGTTGAATGCAATCTTTAGTGATTATTGTTGAATGCAATTTTAAGTGATAATTGTTGAATGCCATCTTTAGTGATAATTGTTGAATGCTATCTTTAGTGATAATTATTGAATGGCATCTTTAGTGATAATTATTGAATGACATCTTTAGTGATGATTGTTGAATGACATCTTTAGTGATAATTGTTGAATGCAATCTTTAGTGATTATTGTTGAATGCAATTTTAAGTTATAATTGTTGAATGACATCTTTAGTGATTATTGTTGAATGCCATCTTCAGTAATAATTGTTGAATGCTATTAGTGATAATTGTTGAATGACATCTTTAGTGATGATTGTTGAATGGCATCTTTAGTGATAATTGTTGAATGACATCTTTAGTGATAATTGTTGAATGACATCTTTAGTGATAATTGTTGAATGACATCTTTAGTGATAATTGTTGAATGACATCTTTAGTGATAATTGTTGAATGCAATCTTTAGTGATAATTGTTGAATGCAATCTTTAGTGATAATTGTTGAATGCAATCTTTAGTGATAATTGTTGAATGCAATCTTTAGTGATAATTGTTGAATGCAATCTTTAGTTATCATTGTTTAATGCTATCTTTAGTGATAATTGTTAGATGCCATCTTTAGTGATAATTGTTGAATGACATCTTTAGTGATAATTGTTAGATGCCATCTTTAGTGATAATTATTGAATGACATCTTTAGTGATAATTGTTGAATGCCATCTTTAGTGATAATTATTGAATGCCATCTTTAGTGATGATTGTTGAATGACATCTTTAGTGATAATTATTGAATGACATCTTTAGTGATAATTGTTTAATGAAATCTTTAGTGATAATTGTTGAATGCCCTCTTTAGTGATAATTATTGAATGACATCTTTAGTGATAATTGTTGAATGACATCTTTAGTGATAATTGTTGAATGACATCTTTAGTGATAATTGTTGAATGCCATCTTTAGTGATAATTATTGAATGACATCTTTAGTGATAATTGTTGAATGCCATCTTTAGTGATAATTGTTCAATGCAATCTTTAGTGATAATGATTGAATGCAATCTTTAGTTATCATTGTTGAATGCTATCTTTAGTGATAATTGTTTGATGCCATCTTTAGTGATAATTATTGAATGACATCTTTAGTGATAATTGTTGAATGGCATCTTTAGTGATAATTGTTGTACGCCATCTTTAGTGATAATTATTGAATGCCATCTTTAGTGATAATTGTTGAATGCAATCTTTAGTGATAATTGTTAGATGCCATCTTTAGTGATAATTGTTGAATGGCATCTTTAGTGATAATTGTTGAATGCCATCTTAAGTGATAATTGTTGAATGCCACCTTTAGTGATAATTATTGAATGACATCTTTAGTGATAATTGTTGAATGGCATCTTTAGTGATAATTGTTGAATGACATCTTTAGTGATAATTGTTGAATGCTATCTTTAGTGATAATTGTTGAATGCTATCTTTAGTGATAATTGTTGAATGACATCTTTAGTGATAATTATTGAATGACATCTTTAGTGATAATTGTTGAATGCCATATTTAGTGATGATTGTTGAATGCAATCTTTAGTGATAATTGTTGAATGCCATCTTCAGTGATAATTGCTGAATGCAACATTTAGTGATAATTGTTGAATGCAATTTTTAGTTATTATTGTTGAATGCCATCTTAAGTGATAATTGTTGAATGCCATCTTTAGTGATAATTGTTGAATGACATCTTTAGTGATAATTGTTGAATGACATCTTTAGTGATTATTGTTGAATGCCATCTTTAGTGATAATTGTTGAATGCTATCTTTAGTGATAATTGTTGAATGACATCTTTAGTGATGATTGTTGATTGACATCTTTAGTGATAATTGTTGAATGCAATCTTTAGTGATAATTGTTGAATGCCCTCTTTAGTGATAATTGTTGAATAACATCATTAGTAATGATTGTTGAATGACATCTTTAGTGATAATTATTGAATGCAATCTTTAGTGATAATTGTTGAATGACATCTTTAGTTATAATTGTTGAATGCCATCTTTAGTGATGATTGTGTAATGACATCTTTAGTGATAATTGTTGAATGCCATCTTTAGTGATAATTGTTGAATGACATCTTTAGTGATTATTGTTGAATGCCATCTTTAGTGATAATTGTTGAATGCTATCTTTAGTGATAATTGTTGAATGACATCTTTAGTAATGATTGTTGAATGACATCTTTAGTGATAATTATTGAATGCAATCTTTAGTGATAATTGTTGAATGCAATTTTAAGTGATTATTGTTGAATAGCATCTTTAGTGATAATTGTTGAATGACATCTTTAGTGATAATTGTTTAATGCCATCTTTAGTGATAATTGTTGAATGCAATCTTTAGTAATGATTGTTGAATGACATCTTTAGTGATAATTGTTGAATGACATCTTTAGTGATAATTGTTGAATGCAATCTTTAGTGATTATTGTTGAATGCAATTTTAAGTGATAATTGTTGAATGCCATCTTTAGTGATAATTGTTGAATGCTATCTTTAGTGATAATTATTGAATGGCATCTTTAGTGATAATTATTGAATGACATCTTTAGTGATGATTGTTGAATGACATCTTTAGTGATAATTGTTGAATGCAATCTTTAGTGATTATTGTTGAATGCAATTTTAAGTTATAATTGTTGAATGACATCTTTAGTGATTATTGTTGAATGCCATCTTCAGTAATAATTGTTGAATGCTATTAGTGATAATTGTTGAATGACATCTTTAGTGATAATTGTTGAATGCAATCTTTAGTAATGATTGTTGAATGACATCTTTAGTGATAATTGTTGAATGACATCTTTAGTGATAATTGTTGAATGCAATCTTTAGTGATTATTGTTGAATGCAATTTTAAGTGATAATTGTTGAATGCCATCTTTAGTGATAATTGTTGAATGCTATCTTTAGTGATAATTATTGAATGGCATCTTTAGTGATAATTATTGAATGACATCTTTAGTGATGATTGTTGAATGACATCTTTAGTGATAATTGTTGAATGCAATCTTTAGTGATTATTGTTGAATGCAATTTTAAGTTATAATTGTTGAATGACATCTTTAGTGATTATTGTTGAATGCCATCTTCAGTAATAATTGTTGAATACTATTAGTGATAATTGTTTAATGACATCTTTAGTGATGATTGTTGAATGGCATCTTTAGTGATAATTGTTGAATGACATCTTTAGTGATAATTGTTGAATGACATCTTTAGTGATTATTGTTGAATGACATCTTTAGTGATGATTGTTGAATGACATCTTTAGTGATAATTGTTGAATGACATCTTTAGTGATAATTATCGAATGCCATCTTTAGTGATAATTGTTGAATGACATCTTTAGTGATAATTGTTGAATGACATCTTTAGTGATGATTGTTGAATGACATCTTTAGTGATAATTGTTGAATGCCATCGTTAGTGATAATTATTGAATGACATCTTTAGTGATAATTATTGAATGACATCTTTAGTGATAATTGTTGAATGACATCTTTAGTGATAATTGTTGAATGCAATCTTTAGTGATAATCGTTGAATGCAATCTTTAGTGATAATTGTTGAATGCAATCTTTAGTTATCATTGTTTAATGCTATCTTTAATGATAATTGTTAGATGCCATCTTTAGTGATAATTGTTGAATGACATCTTTAGTGATAATTGTTAAATGCCATCTTTAGTGATCATTATTGAATGACATCTTTAGTGATAATTGTTGAATGCCATCTTTAGTGATAATTGTTAAATGCAATCTTTAGTGATAATTGTTGAATGAATCTTTAGTTATCATTGTTGAATGACATCTTTAGTGATAATTGTTGAATGCCATCTTTAGTGATAATTATTGAATGACATCTTTAGTGATAATTGTTGAATGGCATCTTTAGTTATAATTGTTGAATTACATCTTTAGTGATAATTGTTGAATGCTATCTGTAGTGATGATTGTAGAAGTGCATCTTTAGTGATAATTATTGAATGACATCTTTAGTGATAATTGTTGAATGGCATCTTTAGTGATAATTGTTGAATGACATCTTTAGTGATAATTATTGAATGACATCTTTAGTGATAATTGTTGAATGACATCTTTAGTGATAATTGTTGAATGCCATCTTTAGTGATAATTGTTGAATGTCATCTTTAGTGATAATTGTTGAATGCCATCTTTAGTGATAATTGTTGAATGCCATCTTTAGTGATAATTATTGAATTACATCTTTAGTGATAATTGTTGAATGGCATCTTTAGTGATAATTGTTGAATGACATCTTTAGTGATAATTGTTGAATGCTATCTTTAGTGATAATTGTTGAATGCTATCTTTAGTGATAATTGTTGAATGACATCTTTAGTGATAATTATTGAATGACATCTTTAGTGATAATTGTTGAATGCCATATTTAGTGATAATTGTTGAATGCTATCTTTAGTGATAATTGTTAGATGCCATCTTTAGTGATAATTATTGAATGCCATCTTTAGTGATAATTGTTGAATGACATCTTTAGTGATAATTGGTCAATGCCATCTTTAGTGATAATTGTTGAATGCCATCTTTAGTGATAATTATTGAATGAGATCTTTAGTGATAATTGTTGAATGGCATCTTTAGTGATAATTGTTGAATGACATCTTTAGTGATAATTGTTGAATGCTATCTTTAGTGATAATTGTTGAATGCTATCTTTAGTGATAATTGTTGAATGACATCTTTAGTGATAATGATTGAATTACATGATTAGTGATAATTGTTGAATGCCATATTTAGTGATAATTGTTGAATGCAATCTTTAGTGATAATTGTTGAATTCCATATTTAGTGATAATTGTGTAATGCTATCTTTAGTGATAATTGTTAGATGCCATCTTTAGTGATAATTATTGAATGCCATCTTTAGTGATAATTGTAGAATTACATCTTTAGTGATAATTGTTGAATGCCATCTTCAGTGATAATTGCTGAATGCCATATTTAGTGATAATTGTTGAATGCAATCTTTAGTTATCATTGTTGAATGACATCTTTAGTGATAATTGTTGAATGCAATCTTTAGTGATAATTTTTGAATGCAATTTTAAGTGATAATTGTTGACTGCCATCTTTAGTGATAATTGTTGAATGCCATCTTTAGTGATAATTGTTGAATGACATCTTTAGTGATAATTGTTGAATGACATCTTTAGTGATTATTGTTGAATGCCATCTTTGGTGATAATTGTTGAATGCTATCTTTAGTGATAATTGTTGAATGACATCTTTAGTGATGATTGTTGATTGACATCTTAAGTGATAATTGTTGAATGCCATCTTTAGTGATAATTGTTGAATGACATCATTAGTGATAATTGTTGAATGCTATCTTTAGTGATAATTGTTGAATGCTATCTTTAGTGATAATTGTTGAATGACATCTTTAGTGATAATTATTGAATGACATCTTTAGTGATAATTGTTGAATGCCATATTTAGTGATAATTATTTAATGCCATCTTTAGTGATAATTGTTGAATGACATCTTTAGTAATGATTGTTGAATGACATCTTTAGTGATAATTATTGAATGCAATCTTTAGTGATAGTTGTTGAATGACATCTTTAGTGATAATTGTTGAATGCCATCTTTAGTGATAATTGTTGAATGCCATCTTTAGTAATGATTGTTGAATGACATCTTTAGTGATAATTATTGAATGCAATCTTTAGTGATAATTATTGAATGACATCTTTAGTGATTATTGTTGAATGCTATCTTTAGTGATAATTGTTGAATGCAATTTTAAGTGATTATTGTTGAATAGCATCTTTAGTGATAATTGTTGAATGACATCTTTAGTGATACTTGTTTAATGCCATCTTTAGTGATAATTGTTGAATGACATCTTTAGTGATAATTGTTTAATGCCATCTTTAGTGATAATTGTTGAATGCAATCTTTAGTAATGATTGTTGAATGACATCTTTATTGATAATTGTTGAATGACATCTTTAGTGATAATTGTTGAATGGCATCTTTAGTGATAATTGTTGTAATGCAATTTTAAGTGATAATTGTTGAATGACATCTTTAGTGATAATTATTTAATAGCATCTTTAGTGATAATTGTTGAATGACATCTTTAGTGATTATTGTTGAATGCCATCTTTAGTGATAATTGTTGAATGCTATCTTTAGTGATAATTGTTGAATGACATCTTTAGTGATGATTGATGATTGACATCTTTAGTGATAATTGTTGAATGCCATCTTTAGTGATAATTGTTGAATAGCATCTTTAGTGATAATTGTTGAATGCTATCTTTAGTGATAATTATTGAATGGCATCTTTAGTGATGATTGTAAAATGACATCTTTAGTGATAATTGTTGAATGACATCTTTAGTGATTATTGTTGAATTCCATCTTTAGTGATGATTGTTGAATGAAATCTTTAGTGATAATTGTTGAATGACATCTTTAGTTATTATTGTTGAATGCCATCTTTAGTTATAATTGTTGAATGCTATCTTTAGTGATAATTGTTGAATGATATTTTTAGTGATGATTGTTGAATGGCATCTTTTGTGATGATTGTTGAATGACATCTTTAGTGATAATTGTTGAATGACATCTTTAGTGATAATTGTTGAATGCTATCTTTAGTTATAATTATTGAATGGCATCTTTAGTGATGATTGTTGAATGACATCTTTAGTGATAATTGTTGAATGACATCTTTAGTGATTATTATTGAATGGCATCTTTAGTGATGATTATTGAATGACATCTTTAGTGATAATTATTGAATGGCATCTTTAGTGATAATTGTTGAATGACATCTTTAGTGATAATTGTTGAATGCCATCTTTAGTGATGATTGTTGAATGCCATCTTTTGTGATAATTGTTGAATGCCATCTTTAGTGATAATTGTTGAATGCCATCTTTAGTGATAATTGTTGAATAGCATCTTTAGTGATAATTGTTGAATGGCATCTTTAGTGATAATTGTTGAATGGCATCTTTTGTGATAATTGTTGAATGGCATCTTTAGTGATAATTGTTGAATGCCATCTTTAGTGATAATTGTTGAATGACATCTTAAGTGATAATTGTTGAATGCCATCTTTAGTGATAATTGTTGAATGACATCTTTAGTAATGATTGTTGAATGACATCTTTAGTGATAATTATTGAATGCAACTTTTAGTGATAAGTGTTGAATGACATCTTTAGTGATTATTGTTGAATGCTATCTTTAGTGATAATTGTTGAATGCCATCTTTAGTGATGATTGTTGAATGCCATCCTTAGTGATAATTATTGAATGCCATCTTTAGTGATAATTGTTGAATGACATCTTTAGTGATAATTGTTGAATTACATCTTTAGTGATGATTATTGAATGACATATTTAGTGATAATTGTTGAATGCAATCTTTAGTGATAATTGTTGAATGACATCTTTAGTGATAATTATTGAATGCCATCTTAAGTGATAATTGTTGAATGACATCTTTAGTGATAATTGTTGAATGCCATCTTTAGTGATAATTGTTGAATGACATCTTTAGTGATAATTGTTGAATGCTATCTTTAGTGATAATTGTTGAATGCTATCTTTAGTGATAATTGTTTAATGACATCTTTAGTGATAATTATTGAATGCAATCTTTAGTGATAATTGTTGAATGACATCTTTAGTGATAATTGTTGAATGGCCTCTTTAGTGATAATTGTTGAATGGCATCTTTAGTGATAATTGTTGAATGACATCTTTAGTGATAATTGTTGAATGCTATCTAGAGTGATAATTGTTGAATGCTATCTTTAGTGATGATTGTGTAATGACATCTTTAGTGATAATTATTGAATGACATCTTTAGTGATAATTGTTGAATGCCATATTTAGTAATAATTGTTGAATGCAATCTTTAGTGATAATTGTTGAATGCCATATTTAGTGATAATTGTTGAATGCTATCTTTAGTGATAATTGTTAGATGCCATCTTTAGTGATAATTATTGAATGCCATCTTTAGTGATAATTGTTGAATGACATCTTTAGTGATAATTATTGAATGACATCTTTAGTGATAATTATTGAATGCCATCTTTAGTTATAATTGTTGAATGCAATCTTTAGTGATAATTGTTGAATGCCATATTTAGTGATAATTGTTGAATGCTATCTTTAGTGATAATTGTTAGATGCCATCTTTAGTGATAATTATTGAATGCCATCTTTAGTGATAATTGTTGAATGACATCTTTAGTGATAATTGTTGAAGTCCATCTTTAGTGATAATTGTTGAATGACATCTTTAGTGATAATTGTTGAATGCCATCTTTAGTAATGATTGTTGAATGACATCTTTAGTGATATTTATTGAATGCAATCTGTAGTGATAATTATTGAATGCCATCTTTAGTGGTAATTGTTGAATGCCATCTTTAGTAATGATTGTTGAATGACATCTTTAGTGATAATTGTTGAATGACATCTTTAGTGATAATTGTTGAATGCCATCTTTAGTAATGATTGTTGAATGGCATCTATAGTGATAATTATTGAATGCAATCTTTAGTGATAATTATTGAATGACATCTCTAGTTATAATTGTTGAATGCCATCTTTAGTAATGATTGTTGAATGACATCTTTAGTGATAATTGTTGAATGACATCTTTAGTGATAATTGTTGAATGCCATCTTTAGTAATGATTGTTGAATGACATCTTTAGTGATAATTATTGAATGCAATCTTTAGTGATAATTATTGAATGGTATCTTTAGTGATAATTGTTGAATGCCATCTTTAGTGATGATTGTTGAATGCCATCTTTAGTGATAATTGTTGAATGCCATCTTTAGTGATAATTGTTCAATAGCATCTTTAGTGATAATTGTTGAATGGCATCTTTAGTGATAATTGTTAAATGGCATCTTTAGTGATAATTGTTGAATGCCATCTTTAGTGATAATTGTTTAATGCCATCTTTAGTGATAATTGTTGAATGCTATCTTTAGTGATAATTGTTGAATAGCATCTTTAGTGATAATCGTTGAATGGCATCTTTAGTGATAATTGTTGAATGGGATCTTTAGTGATAATTGTTGAATGCCATCTTTAGTGATAATTGTTTAATGCCATCTTTAGTGATGATTGTTGAATGACATCTTTAGTGATAATTGTTGAATGCAATTTTAAGTGATAATTGTTAAATGCCATCTTTAGTGATAATTGTTGAATGACATCTTAAGTGATAATTGTTGAATGACATCTTTAGTGATAATTGTTGAATGACATCTTTAGTGATAATTGTTGAATGCCATTTTTAGTGATAATTGTTGAATGCTATCTTTAGTGATGATTGTTGAATGACATCTTTAGTGATAATTGTTGAATGCCATCTTTAGTGATAATTGATGAATGCCATCTTTAGTGATAATTGTTGAATGACATCTTTAGTAATGATTGTTGAATGACATCTTTAGTGATAATTATTGAATGCAACTTTTAGTTATCATTGTTGAATGACATCTTTAGTGATTATTGTTTAATGCTATCTTTAGTGATAATTGTTGAATGCCATCTTTAGTGATGATTGTTGAATGCCATCTTTAGTGATAATTGTTGAATGCCATCTTTAGTGATAATTGTTGAATGACATCTTTAGTGATAATTGTTGAATTACATCTTTAGTTATGATTATTGAATGAAATCTTTAGTGATAATTGTTGAATGCTATCTTTAGTGATAATTGTTGAATGACATCTTTAGTCATAATTATTGAATGACATCTTTAGTGATAATTGTTGAATGCCATATTTAGTGATAATTGTTGAATGCTATCTTTAGTGATAATTATTAGATGCCATCTTTAGTGATAATTATTGAATGCCATCTTTAGTGATAATTGTTGAATGACATCTTTAGTGATAATTGTTGAATGCCATCTTCAGTGATAATTGCTGAATTCCATATTTAGTGATAATTGTTGAATGCAATCTTTAGTTATCATTGTTGAATGACATCTTTAGTGATAATTGTTGAATGCAATCTTTAGTGATAATTATTGAATGCAATTTTAAGTGATAATTGTTGAATGTCATCTTTAGTGATAATTGTTGAATGCCATCTTTAGTGATAATTGTTGAATGACATCTTTAGTGATAATTGTTGAATGACATATTTAGTGATTATTGTTGAATGACATCTTTTGTGATAATTGTTGAATGCCATCTTTAGTGATAATTGTTGAATGACATCTTTAGTGATAATTGTTGAATGACATCTTTAGTGATAATTGTTGAATGCCATCTTCAGTAATGATTGTTGAATGCCATCTTTAGTGATAATTATTGAATGCAATCTTTAGTGATAATTGTTGAATGACATCTTTAGTGATAATTGTTGAATGCCATATTTAGTGATAATTGTTGAATGCTATCTTTAGTGATAATTGTTGAATGCAATCTTTAGTGATAATTGTTGAATGCCATCTTTAGTGATAATTATTGAATGGCATCTTTAGTGATAATTGTTGAATGGCATCTTTAGTGATAATTGTTGAATGGCATCTTTAGTGATAATTGTTGAATGCCATCTTAGTGATAATTATTGAATGACATCTTTAGTGATAATTGTTGAATGCTAACTTTAGTGATAATTGTTGAATGCTATCTTTAGTGATAATTGTTGAATGACATCTTTAGTCATAATTATTGAATGACATCTTTAGTGATAATTGTTGAATGCCATATTTAGTGATAATTGTTGAATGCTATCTTTAGTGATAATTATTAGATGCCATCTTTAGTGATAATTAGTGAATGCCATCTTTAGTGATAATTGTTGAATGTTATCTTTAGTGATAATTGGTGAATGCCATCTTTAGTGATAATTGTTGAATGACATCTTTAGTGATAATTGTTGAATGCTATCTTTAGTGATAATTGTTGAATGCTATCTTTAGTGATAATTGTTTAATGACACTTTTAGTGATAATTATTGAATGACATCTTTAGTGATAATTGTTGGATGCCATATTTAGTGATAATTGTTGAATGCAATCTTTAGTGATAATTGTTGAATGCCATATTTAGTGATAATTGTTGAATGCTATCTTTAGTGATAATTGTTAGATGCCATCTTTAGTGATAATTATTGAATGCCATCTTTAGTGATAATTGTTGAATTACATCTTTAGTGATAATTGTTGAATGCCATCTTCAGTGATAATTGCTGAATGCCATATTTAGTGATAATTGTTGAATGCAATCTTTAGTGATTATTGTTGAATGCAATCTTTAGTGATAATTATTTAATGCAATCTTTAGTGATAATTATTGAATGCAATTTTAAGTGATAATTGTTGAATGTCATCTTTGGTGATGATTGTTGAATGCCATCTTTTGTGATAATTGTTGAATGCCATCTTTAGTGATAATTGTTGAATGACATATTTAGTGATTATTGTTGAATGACATCTTTAGTGATGATTATTGAATGACATCTTTAGTGATAATGTTTGAATGACATCTTTAGTGATTATTGTTGAATGCCATCTTTAGTGATAATTGTTGAATGCTATCTTTAGTGATAATTGTTGAATGACATCTTTAGTGATGATTGTTGAATGCCATCTTTAGTGATAATTGTTGAATGCCCTCTTTAGTGATAATTGTTGAATGACATCTTTAGTGATGATTGTTGAATGACATCTTTAGTGATAATTATTGAATAGCATCTTTAGTGATAATTGTTGAATGACATCTTTAGTGATAATTGTTGAATGCATTCTTTAGTAATGATTGTTGAATGCAATCTTTAGTGATAATTATTGAATGCAATCTTTAGTGATAATTGTTGAATGACATCTTTAGTGATAATTGTTGAATGCCATCTTTAGTGATGATTGTTGAATGCCATCTTTTGTGATAATTGTTGAATGCCATCTTTAGAGATAATTGTTGAATGCCATCTTTAGTGATAATTGTTGAATAGCATCTTTAGTGATAATTGTTGAATGGCATCTTTAGTGATAATTGTTGAATGGCATCTTTAGTGATAATTGTTGAATGGCATCTTTAGTGATAATTGTTTAATGCCATCTTTAGTGATAATTGTTGAATGCCATCTTTAGTGATAATTGTTGAATAGCATCTTTAGTGATAATTGTTGAATGGCATCTTTAGTGATAATTGTTGAATAGCATCTTTAGTGATAATTGTTGAATGCCATCTTTAGTGATAATTGTTTAATGCCATTTTTAGTGATAATTGTTGAATGCAATCTTTAGTGATAATTGTTGAATGCAATTTTAAGTGATTATTGTTGAATGCCATTTTTAGTGATAATTGTTGAATGACATTTTAAGTGATAATTGTTGAATGACATCTTTAGTGATAATTGTTGAATGACATGTTTAGTGATAATTGTTGAATGCCATCTTTAGTGATAATTGTTGAATGCTATCTTTAGTGATGATTGTTGAATGACATCTTTAGTGATAATTGTTGAATGCCATCTTTAGTGATAATTGTTGAATGCCATCTTTAGTGATAATTGTTGAATGACATCTTTAGTAATGATTATTGAATGACATCTTTAGTGATAATTGTTGAATGCCATATTTAGTGATAATTGTTGAATGCTATCTTTAGTGATAATTGTTGAATGCAATCTTTAGTGATAATTGTTGAATGCCATCTTTAGTGATAATTATTGAATGGCATCTTTAGTGATAATTGTTGAATGGCATCTTTAGTGATAATTGTTGAATGGCATCTTTAGTGATAATTGTTGAATGGCATCTTTAGTGATGATTGTTGATTGACATCATTAGTGATAATTGTTGAATGCCATCTTTAGTGATAATTGTTGAATGCCATCTTTAGTGATAATTGTTGAATGACATCTTTAGTGATAATTGGTCAATGACATCTTTAGTGATAATTGTTGAATGCCATCTTTAGTGTTAATTGTTGAATGCCATTTTTAGTGATAATTGTTGAATGCCATTTTTAGTGATAATTGTTGAATGCCATCATTAGTGATAATTGTTGAATGCCATATTTAGTGATAATTGTTGAATGCCATCTTTAGTGATAATTGCTGAATGCCATCTTTAGTGATAATTGTTGAATGCCATCTTTAGTGATAATTGTTGAATGACATCTTTAGTGATAATTGCTGAATGCCATCTTTAGTGATAATTGCTGAATGCCATCTTTAGTGATAATTGTTGAATTACATCTTTAGTGATAATTGCTGAATGCCATCTTTAGTGATAATTGTTGAATGACATCTTAAGTGATAATTGTTGAATGCCATCTTTAGTGATAATTGTTGAATGACATCTTTAGTGATAATTGCTGAATGCCATCTTTAGTGATAATTGTTGAATGACATCTTTAGTGATAATTGTTGAATGCCATCTTTAGTGATAATTGCTGAATGCCATCTTTAGTGATAATTGCTGAATGCCATCTTTAGTGATAATTGTTGAATGCCATCTTTAGTGATAATTGCTGAATGCCATCTTTAGTGATAATTGCTGAATGCCATCTTTAGTGATAATTGTTGAATGCCATCTTTAGTGATAATTGTTGAATGACATCTTTAGTGATAATTGTTGAATGCTATCTTTAGTGATGATTGTTGAATGACATCTTTAGTGATAATTGTTGAATGCCATCTTTAGTGATAATTGTTGAATGCCATCTTTAGTGATAATTGTTGAATGACATCTTTAGTAATGATTATTGAATGACATCTTTAGTGATAATTGTTGAATGCCATATTTAGTGATAATTGTTGAATGCTATCTTTAGTGATAATTGTTGAATGCAATCTTTAGTGATAATTGTTGAATGCCATCTTTAGCGATAATTATTGAATGGCATCTTTAGTGATAATTGTTGAATGGCATCTTTAGTGATAATTGTTGAATGGCATCTTTAGTGATAATTGTTGAATGGCATCTTTAGTGATGATTGTTGATTGACATCATTAGTGATAATTGTTGAATGCCATCTTTAGTGATAATTGTTGAATGCCATCTTTAGTGATAATTGTTGAATGACATCTTTAGTGATAATTGGTCAATGACATCTTTAGTGATAATTGTTGAATGCCATCTTTAGTGTTAATTGTTGAATGCGATTTTTAGTGATAATTGTTGAATGCCATTTTTAGTGATAATTGTTGAATGCCATCATTAGTGATAATTGTTGAATGCCATATTTAGTGATAATTGTTGAATGCCATCTTTAGTGATAATTGCTGAATGCCATCTTTAGTGATAATTGTTGAATGCCATCTTTAGTGATAATTGTTGAATGACATCTTTAGTGATAATTGCTGAATGCCATCTTTAGTGATAATTGCTGAATGCCATCTTTAGTGATAATTGTTGAATTACATCTTTAGTGATAATTGCTGAATGCCATCTTTAGTGATAATTGTTGAATGACATCTTTAGTGATAATTGTTGAATGCCATCTTTAGTGATAATTGTTGAATGACATCTTTAGTGATAATTGCTGAATGCCATCTTTAGTGATAATTGTTGAATGCCATCTTTAGTGATAATTGTTGAATGCCATCTTTAGTGATAATTGCTGAATGCCATCTTTAGTGATAATTGTTGAATGACATCTTTAGTGATAATTGTTGAATGACATCTTTAGTGATAATTGTTGAATGCCATCTTTAGTGATAATTGCTGAATGCCATCTTTAGTGATAATTGTTGAATGACATCTTTAGTGATAATTGCTGAATGCCATCTTTATTGATAATTGTTGAATGACATCTTTAGTGATAATTGTTGAATGACATCTTTAGTGATAATTGTTGAATGACATCTTTAGTGATAATTGTTGAATTACATCTTTAGTGATAATTGCTGAATGCCATCTTTAGTGATAATTGTTGAATGACATCTTTAGTGATAATTGCTGAATGCCATCTTTAGTGATGATTGTTGAATGACATCTTTAGTGATAATTGTTGAATGACATCTTTAGTGATAATTGTTGAATGACATCTTTAGTGATAATTGTTGAATGACATCTTTAGTGATAATTGTTGAATTACATCTTTAGTGATAATTGCTGAATGCCATCTTTAGTGATAATTGTTAAATGACATCTTTAGTGATAATTGTTGAATGACATCTTTAGTGATAATTGTTGAATGACATCTTTAGTGATAATTGCTGAATGCCATCTTTAGTGATAATTGCTTAATGCCATCTTTAGTGATAATTGTTGAATGCCATCTTTAGTGATAATTGCTGAATGCCATCTTTAGTGATAATTGTTGAATGACATCTTTAGTGATAATTGCTGAATGCCATCTTTAGTGATAATTGCTGAATGCCATCTTTAGTGATAATTGTTGAATGCCATCTTTAGTGATAATTGTTGAATGACATCTTTAGTGATAATTGTTGAATGACATCTTTAGTGATAATTGTTGAATGACATCTTTAGTGATAATTGTTCAATTACATCTTTAGTGATAATTGCTGAATGCCATCTTTAGTGATAATTGCTGAATGCCATCTTTAGTGATAATTGTTGAATGCCATCTTTAGTGATAATTGTTGAATGACATCTTTAGTGATAATTGCTGAATGCCATCTTTAGTGATAATTGTTGAATGCCATCTTTAGTGATAATTGTTGAATGACATCTTTAGTGATAATTGCTGAATGCCATCTTTAGTGATAATTGTTGAATGCCATCTTTAGTGATAATTATTGAATGACATCTTTAGTGATAATTGCTGAATGCCATCTTTAGTGATAATTGTTGAATGACATCTTTAGTGATAATTGCTGAATGCCATCTTTAGTGATAATTGTTGAATGCCATCTTTAGTGATAATTATTGAATGACATCTTTAGTGATAATTGCTGAATGCCATCTTTAGTGATAATTGTTGAATGACATCTTTAGTGATAATTGCTGAATGCCATCTTTAGTGATAATTGTTGAATGCCATCTTTAGTGATAATTATTGAATGACATCTTTAGTGATAATTGCTGAATGCCATCTTTAGTGATAATTGTTGAATGCCATCTTTAGTGATAATTGTTGAATGACATCTTTAGTGATAATTGCTGAATGCCATCTTTAGTGATAATTGCTGAATGCCATCTTTAGTGATAATTGTTGAATGCCATATTTAGTGATAATTGTTGAATGCCATCTTTAGTGATAATTGCTGAATGCCATCTTTAGTGATAATTGTTGAATGACATCTTTAGTGATAATTGTTGAATGACATCTTTAGTGATAATTGTTGAATGCCATCTTTAGTGATAATTGCTGAATGCCATCTTTAGTGATAATTGCTGAATGCCATCTTTAGTGATAATTGTTGAATGCCATCTTTAGTGATAATTGCTGAATGCCATCTTTAGTGATAATTGTTGAATGCCATCTTTAGTGATAATTGTTGAATGACATCTTTAGTGATAATTGTTGAATGCCATCTTTAGTGATGATTGTTGAATGCCATCTTTAGTGATAATTGTTGAATGCCATCTTTAGTGATAATTGCTGAATGCCATCTTTAGTGATGATTGTTGAATGCCATCTTTAGTGATAATTGCTGAATGCCATCTTTAGTGATGATTGTTGAATGCCATCTTTAGTGATGATTGTTGAATGCCATCTTTAGTGATAATTGTTGAATGCCATCTTTAGTGATAATTGTTGAATGACATCTTTAGTGATAATTGTTGAATGCCATCTTTAGTGATAATTGTTGAATGACATCTTTAGTGATGATTGTTGAATGCCATCTTTAGTGATAATTGTTGAATGCCATCTTTAGTTATAATTGTTGAATGCCATCTTTAGTGATAATTGCTGAATGCCATCTTGAGTGATAATTGTTGAATGCCATCTTTAGTGATAATTGCTGAATGCCATCTTTAGTGATAATTGTTGAATGACATCTTTAGTGATAATTGTTGAATGCCATCTTTAGTGATAATTGTTGAATGACATCTTTAGTGATAATTGCTGAATGCCATCTTTAGTGATAATTGTTGAATGCCATCTTTAGTGATAATTGTTGAATGCCATCTTTAGTGATAATTGCTGAATGCTATCTTTAGTGATAATTGTTGAATGACATCTTTAGTGATAATTGTTGAATGACATCTTTAGTGATAATTGTTGAATGCCATCTTTAGTGATAATTGCTGAATGCCATCTTTAGTGATAATTGTTGAATGACATCTTTAGTGATAATTGCTGAATGCCATCTTTATTGATAATTGTTGAATGACATCTTTAGTGATAATTGTTGAATGACATCTTTAGTGATAATTGTTGAATGACATCTTTAGTGATAATTGTTGAATTACATCTTTAGTGATAATTGCTGAATGCCATCTTTAGTGATAATTGTTGAATGACATCTTTAGTGATAATTGCTGAATGCCATCTTTAGTGATGATTGTTGAATGACATCGTTAGTGATAATTGTTGAATGACATCTTTAGTGATAATTGTTGAATGACATCTTTAGTGATAATTGTTGAATGACATCTTTAGTGATAATTGTTGAACTACATCTTTAGTGATAATTGCTGAATGCCATCTTTAGTGATAATTGTTAAATGACATCTTTAGTGATAATTGTTGAATGACATCTTTAGTGATAATTGTTGAATGACATCTTTAGTGATAATTGCTGAATGCCATCTTTAGTGATAATTGCTGAATGCCATCTTTAGTGATAATTGTTGAATGCCATCTTTAGTGATAATTGCTGAATGCCATCTTTAGTGATAATTGTTGAATGACATCTTTAGTGATAATTGCTGAATGCCATCTTTAGTGATAATTGCTGAATGCCATCTTTAGTGATAATTGTTGAATGCCATCTTTAGTGATAATTGTTGAATGACATCTTTAGTGATAATTGTTGAATGACATCTTTAGTGATAATTGTTGAATGACATCTTTAGTGATAATTGTTCAATTACATCTTTAGTGATAATTGCTGAATGCCATCTTTAGTGATAATTGTTGAATGACATCTTTAGTGATAATTGTTGAATGCCATCTTTAGTGATAATTGTTGAATGACATCTTTAGTGATAATTGTTGAATGACATCTTTAGTGATAATTGCTGAATGCCATCTTTAGTGATAATTGTTGAATGCCATCTTTAGTGATAATTGTTGAATGACATCTTTAGTGATAATTGCTGAATGCCATCTTTAGTGATAATTGTTGAATGCCATCTTTAGTGATAATTGTTGAATGACATCTTTAGTGATAATTGCTGAATGCCATCTTTAGTGATAATTGTTGAATGCCATCTTTAGTGATAATTATTGAATGACATCTTTAGTGATAATTGCTGAATGCCATCTTTAGTGATAATTGTTGAATGACATCTTTAGTGATAATTGCTGAATGCCATCTTTAGTGATAATTGTTGAATGCCATCTTTAGTGATAATTATTGAATGACATCTTTAGTGATAATTGCTGAATGCCATCTTTAGTGATAATTGTTGAATGACATCTTTAGTGATAATTGCTGAATGCCATCTTTAGTGATAATTGTTGAATGCCATCTTTAGTGATAATTATTGAATGACATCTTTAGTGATAATTGCTGAATGCCATCTTTAGTGATAATTGCTGAATGCCATCTTTAGTGATAATTGTTGAATGCCATATTTAGTGATAATTGTTGAATGCCATCTTTAGTGATAATTGCTGAATGCCATCTTTAGTGATAATTGTTGAATGACACCTTTAGTGATAATTGTTGAATGACATCTTTAGTGATAATTGTTGAATGCCATCTTTAGTGATAATTGCTGAATGCCATCTTTAGTGATAATTGCTGAATGCCATCTTTAGTGATAATTGTTGAATGCCATCTTTAGTGATAATTGCTGAATGCCATCTTTAGTGATAATTGTTGAATGCCATCTTTAGTGATAATTGTTGAATGACATCTTTAGTGATAATTGTTGAATGCCATCTTTAGTGATGATTGTTGAATGCCATCTTTAGTGATAAATGTTGAATGCCATCTTTAGTGATAATTGCTGAATGCCATCTTTAGTGATGATTGTTGAATGCCATCTTTAGTGATAATTGCTGAATGCCATCTTTAGTGATGATTGTTGAATGCCATCTTTAGTGATGATTGTTGAATGCCATCTTTAGTGATAATTGTTGAATGCCATCTTTAGTTATAATTGTTGAATGACATCTTTAGTGATAATTGTTGAATGCCATCTTTAGTGATAATTGTTGAATGACATCTTTAGTGATGATTGTTGAATGCCATCTTTAGTGATAATTGTTGAATGCCATCTTTAGTTATAATTGTTGAATGCCATCTTTAGTGATAATTGCTGAATGCCATCTTTAGTGATAATTGTTGAATGCCATCTTTAGTGATAATTGCTGAATGCCATCTTTAGTGATAATTGTTGAATGACATCTTTAGTGATAATTGTTGAATGCCATCTTTAGTGATAATTGTTGAATGACATCTTTAGTGATAATTATTGAATGCCATCTTTAGTGATGATTGTTGAATGCCATCTTTAGTGATGATTGTTGAATACCATCTTTAGTGATAATTGTTGAATGCCATCTTTAGTGATAATTGTTGAATGACATCTTTAGTGATAATTGCTGAATGCCATCTTTAGTGATAATTGTTGAATGACATCTTTAGTGATAATTGTTGAATGCCATCTTTAGTGATAATTGTTGAATGACATCTTTAGTGATAATTGCTGAATGCCATCTTTAGTGATAATTGTTGAATGCCATCTTTAGTGATAATTGTTGAATGACATCTTTAGTGATAATTGCTGAATGCAAACTTTAGTGATAATTGTTGAATGCCATCTTTAGTGATGATTGTTGAATGCCATCTTTAGTGATAATTGTTGAATGCCATCTTTAGTGATAATTGCTGAATGTCATCTTTAGTGATGATTGTTGAATGCCATCTTTAGTGATAATTGTTGAATGCCATCTTTAGTGATAATTGTTGAATGCCATCTTTAGTGATAATTGTTGAATGACATCTTTAGTAATGATTATTGAATGACATCTTTAGTGATAATTGTTGAATGCCATCTTTAGTGATAATTGCTGAATGCCATCTTTAGTGATAATTGCTGAATGCCATCTTTAGTGATAATTGTTGAATGCCATCTTTAGTGATAATTGCTGAATGCCATCTTTAGTGATAATTGTTGAATGCCATCTTTAGTGATAATTGTTGAATGACATCTTTAGTGATAATTGTTGAATGCCATCTTTAGTGATGATTGTTGAATGCCATCTTTAGTGATAATTGTTGAATGCCATCTTTAGTGATAATTGCTGAATGCCATCTTTAGTGATGATTGTTGAATGCCATCTTTAGTGATAATTGCTGAATGCCATCTTTAGTGATGATTGTTGAATGCCATCTTTAGTGATGATTGTTGAATGCCATCTTTAGTGATAATTGTTGAATGCCATCTTTAGTGATAATTGTTGAATGACATCTTTAGTGATAATTGTTGAATGCCATCTTTAGTGATAATTGTTGAATGACATCTTTAGTGATGATTGTTGAATGCCATCTTTAGTGATAATTGTTGAATGCCATCTTTAGTTATAATTGTTGAATGCCATCTTTAGTGATAATTGCTGAATGCCATCTTTAGTGATAATTGTTGAATGCCATCTTTAGTGATAATTGCTGAATGCCATCTTTAGTGATAATTGTTGAATGACATCTTTAGTTATAATTGTTGAATGCCATCTTTAGTGATAATTGTTGAATGACATCTTTAGTGATAATTGTTGAATGCCATCTTTAGTGATGATTGTTGAATGCCATCTTTAGTGATGATTGTTGAATGCCATCTTTAGTGATAATTGTTGAATGCCATCTTTAGTGATAATTGTTGAATGACATCTTTAGTGATAATTGCTGAATGCCATCTTTAGTGATAATTGTTGAATGACATCTTTAGTGATAATTGTTGAATGCCATCTTTAGTGATAATTGTTGAATGACATCTTTAGTGATAATTGCTGAATGCCATCTTTAGTGATAATTGTTGAATGCCATCTTTAGTGATAATTGTTGAATGACATCTTTAGTGATAATTGCTGAATGCAAACTTTAGTGATAATTGTTGAATGCCATCTTTAGTGATGATTGTTGAATGCCATCTTTAGTGATAATTGTTGAATGCCATCTTTAGTGATAATTGCTGAATGCCATCTTTAGTGATGATTGTTGAATGCCATCTTTAGTGATAATTGTTGAATGCCATCTTTAGTGATAATTGTTGAATGACATCTTTAGTGATAATTGTTGAATGACATGTTTAGTGATAATTGTTGAATGCCATCTTTAGTGATAATTGTTGAATGCTATCTTTAGTGATGATTGTTGAATGACATCTTTAGTGATAATTGTTGAATGCCATCTTTAGTGATAATTGTTGAATGCCATCTTTAGTGATAATTGTTGAATGACATCTTTAGTAATGATTATTGAATGACATCTTTAGTGATAATTGTTGAATGCCATATTTAGTGATAATTGTTGAATGCTATCTTTAGTGATAATTGGGTAATGCAATCTTTAGTGATAATTGTTGAATGCCATCTTTAGTGATAATTATTGAATGGCATCTTTAGTGATAATTGTTGAATGGCATCTTTAGTGATAATTGTTGAATGGCATCTTTAGTGATAATTGTTGAATGGCATCTTTAGTGATGATTGTTGATTGACATCATTAGTGATAATTGTTGAATGCCATCTTTAGTGATAATTGTTGAATGCCATCTTTAGTGATAATTGTTGAATGACATCTTTAGTGATAATTGGTCAATGACATCTTTAGTGATAATTGTTGAATGCCATCTTTAGTGTTAATTGTTGAATGCCATTTTTAGTGATAATTGTTGAATGCCATTTTTAGTGATAATTGTTGAATGCCATCATTAGTGATAATTGTTGAATGCCATATTTAGTGATAATTGTTGAATGCCATCTTTAGTGATAATTGCTGAATGCCATCTTTAGTGATAATTGTTGAATGCCATCTTTAGTGATAATTGTTGAATGACATCTTTAGTGATAATTGCTGAATGCCATCTTTAGTTATAATTGCTGAATGCCATCTTTAGTGATAATTGTTGAATGCCATCTTTAGTGATAATTGTTGAATGACATCTTTAGTGATAATTGCTGAATGCCATCTTTAGTGATAATTGTTGAATGACATCTTTAGTGATAATTGTTGAATGCCATCTTTAGTGATAATTTTTTAATGACATCTTTAGTGATAATTGCTGAATGCCATCTTTAGTGATAATTGTTGAATGACATCTTTAGTGATAATTGTTGAATGCCATCTTTAGTGATAATTGTTGAATGACATCTTTAGTGATAATTGCTGAATGCCATCTTTAGTGATAATTGTTGAATGACATCTTTAGTGATAATTGTTGAATGCCATCTTTAGTGATAATTGTTGAATGCCATCTTTAGTGATAATTGTTGAATGACATCTTTAGTGATAATTGCTGAATGCCATCTTTAGTGATAATTGTTGAATGCCATCTTTAGTGATAATTGTTGAATGCCATCTTTAGTGATAATTGTTGAATGACATCTTTAGTGATAATTGCTGAATGCCATCTTTAGTGATAATTGTTGAATGCCATCTTTAGTGATAATTGTTGAATGACATCTTTAGTGATAATTGCTGAATGCCATCTTTAGTGATAATTGTTGAATGACATCTTTAGTGATAATTGTTGAATGCCATCTTTAGTGATAATTTTTGAATGACATCTTTAGTGATAATTGCTGAATGCCATCTTTAGTGATAATTGTTGAATGACATCTTTAGTGATAATTGTTGAATGCCATCTTTAGTGATAATTGTTGAATGACATCTTTAGTGATAATTGCTGAATGCCATCTTTAGTGATAATTGTTGAATGACATCTTTAGTGATAATTGTTGAATGCCATCTTTAGTGATAATTGTTGAATGACATCTTTAGTGATAATTGTTGAATGCCATCTTTAGTGATAATTGCTGAATGCCATCTATAGTGATAATTGTTGAATGCCAACTTTAGTGATAATTGCTGAATGCCATCTTTAGTGATAATTGTTGAATGCCATCTTTAGTGATAATTGCTGAATGCCATCTTTAGTGATAATTGCTGAATGCCATCTTTAGTGATAATTGTTGAATGCCATCTTTAGTGATAATTGCTGAATGCCATCTTTAGTGATAATTGTTGAATGCCATCTTTAGTGATAATTGCTGAATGCCATCTTTAGTGATAATTGTTGAATGCCATCTTTAGTGATAATTGCTGAATGCCATCTTTAGTGATGATTGTTGAATGCCATCTTTAGTGATAATTGCTGAATGCCATCTTTAGTGATGATTGTTGAATGCCATCTTTAGTGATGATTGTTGAATGCCATCTTTAGTGATAATTGTTGAATGCCATCTTTAGTGATAATTGTTGAATGACATCTTTAGTGATAATTGTTGAATGCCATCTTTAGTGATAATTGTTGAATGACATCTTTAGTGATGATTGTTGAATGCCATCTTTAGTGATAATTGTTGAATGCCATCTTTAGTTATAATTGTTGAATGCCATCTTTAGTGATAATTGCTGAATGCCATCTTTAGTGATAATTGTTGAATGCCATCTTTAGTGATAATTGCTGAATGCCATCTTTAGTGATAATTGTTGAATGACATCTTTAGTGATAATTGTTGAATGCCATCTTTAGTGATAATTGTTGAATGACATCTTTAGTGATAATTGTTGAATGCCATCTTTAGTGATGATTGTTGAATGCCATCTTTAGTGATGATTGTTGAATGCCATCTTTAGTGATAATTGTTGAATGCCATCTTTAGTGATAATTGTTGAATGACATCTTTAGTGATAATTGCTGAATGCCATCTTTAGTGATAATTGTTGAATGACATCTTTAGTGATAATTGTTGAATGCCATCTTTAGTGATAATTGTTGAATGACATCTTTAGTGATAATTGCTGAATGCCATCTTTAGTGATAATTGTTGAATGCCATCTTTAGTGATAATTGTTGAATGACATCTTTAGTGATAATTGCTGAATGCCATCTTTAGTGATAATTGTTGAATGCCATCTTTAGTGATGATTGTTGAATGCCATCTTTAGTGATAATTGTTGAATGCCATCTTTAGTGATAATTGCTGAATGCCATCTTTAGTGATGATTGTTGAATGCCATCTTTAGTGATAATTGTTGAATGCCATCTTTAGTGATAATTGTTGAATGACATCTTTAGTGATAATTGCTGAATGCCATCTTTAGTGATAATTGTTGAATGCCATCTTTAGTGATAATTGTTGAATGCCATCTTTAGTGATAATTGCTGAATGCCATCTTTAGTGATAATTGTTGAATGCCATCTTTAGTGATGATTGTTGAATGCCATCTTTAGTGATAATTGCTGAATGCCATCTTTAGTGATAATTGCTGAATGTCATCTTTAGTGATGATTGTTGAATGACATCTTTAGTGATAATTGTTGAATGACATCTTTAGTGATAATTGCTGAATGTCATCTTTAGTGATGATTGTTGAATGACATCTTTAGTGATAATTGTTAGATGCAATCTTTAGTGATGATTGTTGAATGACATCTTTAGTGATAATTGTTGAATGACATCTTTAGTGATGATTGTTGAATGCCATCTTTAGTTATAATTGCTGAATGCCATCTTTAGTGATGATTGTTGAATGCCATCTTTAGTGATGATTGTTGAATGCCATCTTTAGTGATAATTGTTGAATGCCATCTTTAGTGATGATTGTTGAATGCCATCTTTAGTGATAATTGTTGAATGACATCTTTAGTGATAATTGCTGAATGTCATCTTTAGTGATGATTGTTGAATGACATCTTTAGTGATAATTGTTAGATGCAATCTTTAGTGATAATTGCTGAATGCCATCTTTAGTGATAATTGTTGAATGCCATCTTTAGTGATAATTGTTGAATGACATCTTTAGTGATAATTGCTGAATGTCATCTTTAGTGATAATTGTTGAATGCCATCTTTAGTGATAATTGTTGAATGCCATCTTTAGTGATAATTGCTGAATGCCATCTTTAGTGATAATTGTTGAATGCCATCTTTAGTGATGATTGTTGAATGCCATCTTTAGTGATAATTGTTGAATGACATCTTTAGTGATAATTGCTGAATGTCATCTTTAGTGATGATTGTTGAATGACATCTTTAGTGATAATTGTTAGATGCAATCTTTAGTGATGATTGTTGAATGACATCTTTAGTGATAATTGTTGAATGACATCTTTAGTGATAATTGCTGAATGACATCTTTAGTGATAATTGCTGAATGCCACCTCTAGTGATAATTGTTGAATGCCATCTTTAGTGATAATTGTTGAATGCCACCTCTAGTGATAATTGTTGAATGCCATCTTTAGTGATAATTGTTGAATGCCATCTTTAGTAATAATGTGTGGGATGTGTTCCTATTTATTTGCCTTCTCACAAGGGCAGATTTTGACAGAAGTTCGGTTTTTAATGTGGGGAAAAAGCACTCTGGATTGATAAAATAAATTACCTCGGTCTAGAAAGATTTCTCCTTCACTCATCGAGCACAGAAAAGGTGCAATGCAACATCTGAACAGATACTGCACTTTGCTCCTAGCCAAAAGGCCAATGAGAGAAGCTGGGAAGTGTTAGATTATGTAGAAAGAGGACATATTCTACTTGAAATTAAGTTGACGTGTTCCAAGGAAATGACGTCACGGAAAATCTCTAGTGAAACAGGTAAAAAAAGTAGTCAAATCTTTCTCTCGGCTTTTAGCCTGCAAGACGAGCAGGCATGTTTTGCGAGCAATTCTCCCTCCAACAGGGATGTGTTAATAATGTATAATCCCCCAAAGAGCAATTTAAAGAGAAAACTGAAATAATAATATTGAAGTCGAAATCCAACGTTTGTTCCTATTTACTTGCCTCCCCACGATGGCAGAGTTAGACACTATGGCGGTTTTTAATATGGGGAAAATCCATCTCCCCCAAAAAGGGAACTCTGGATTAGAACAAAAATTAAAATTGCCCCAGTCTAGAAAGATTTCTCCTTCACTGACCGAGGACAGAGAAGACAAAGTGTAGTATCAGAACAGATACTACACTTTGCTGCTAGCAAAAAAAACTAGTTATTTACTTTCAGGAGGTTAAACACAAGGTCAACGTATTTTTTATTTACCTCCTCTCCAGGAGGCAAGACACAAAGTCAGATGTAGTTAGCTAGTGTGCTAGGATTTGTGCGCTCTGGTCTACAAAAAATGCCTGAGCCACCCCAGTAGTGGTTCCTCAGGCGATTAGCAAAAGACAAACCCCTTTTCAAAGAGAGGGTAAAGCCTGGGAGGGTGGACCTCCTAGAAATGTACAAGACCATCGAAATCAAGGCCTGAAGGTCAAGATGATACCAGTCTACAGAGTGTGACATTCATTGGAACAGATACTACACTCTGATTTTAGCCAAAAGGCCAACTAAGATTTTTTGTATTATTTACCTCCTCTTCAGGAGGTTAGGCACAAGGCCAGTTTTATCTTACTCGCACAAGGTAAGATTTGACCCATGGTCGGGTTGGAAAGTAGGGCTTGAAAAGCCAGCATCCGAGAAGGTGAGCACTCTGGCCATTAAAAATTCTCTGGGCAGCCCCGTCGGCATTCCCCGGTAGGGGCGCCTCAGGCAGTAAGCAATAAACTTATTCCTCCCCAAAGAGGGGAGGCAAAGCCTGGTAGGGTGGACCTTCTAGAACTGCACAGGACAGACTCAAGAATAGACCCATAGACCGGCATAAATCAAGCCCCAAAGGACAAGACAATACCAGTCTATGGGGGTGTAGTATCCATCGGAACAGATACTACACTTTGATCTTAGCCAGAAGGCCAACTAAGATTGTTTGTTTTATTTATCTACCTCCCACAAGGTAAGATGTGACACAAGGTCGGGAAAGTGGGATTAGAAAAACCAGCACTCGAGAAGTTGAGCACTCTGGTCATTAAAAATTGCCTGGGCAGCCCCGTCGGCATTCCCCGGTAGGGGCGCCTCAGGCAGTAAGCAATAAACTTACTCTTCCCCAAAGAGGGGAGGCAAAGCCTGGTAAGGTGGACCTTCTAGAACTGCACAGGACAGACTCAAGAATAGACACATAGACCGGCATAAATCAAGCCCCAAAGGACAAGACAATACCAGTCTATGGGGGTGTAGTATCCATCGGAACAAATACTACACTCTGATTTTAGCCAGAAGGCCAACTAAGATTGTTTGTTGTTGTTCTACAATTTCAAGTAGGAACAATAGCACAAGAGTGTGTACTTGTTGCTATCAAAATCACAAGAGAAAGAGAGAGGCAGATCAACTTTATTACTGCCACGAACACTACTACAGCTACGACGTATCAACAAGACTACCACTACTACTACTACTACTACTACTATGAGAGGTGTACACAACAGCCCGGCTTTTTACGACGTGTGTTCGCAAGATATTTGTTACAGCCAAAATACAAAGAATTATTGACCGTAGTGTTACACATCGATAGTATTTCACCAATGAAAATCATACATTTATTTAGTGATTTCTTTGCGGTTTCTATAAATCTCTAATGAGGCCCGACCCGATCAATCAGCTGGTCACGTTATGCTCTGGTATCAATAAGTTCATCCCCAACTGTATTATTGGTGATATCCCTGCTGTTTCCGTAAAAATCAATGTCTCCATGTTTCCAATAGAAATAAAGATTAAGGAATCTACATAAAATGTATAAGTGCATTCTTATGTAAAATTTACCAAGACAATGGAAGTGTTCCCGAATTTCTAAATGCAACCCCCTTAAAACTTAAAATATATCCTATTTTTATGAAATTTTAATCATGTATATAAAATTTTCTTGGAAAGACAATGCAAGTTATCCCGATTCCTTAAGTGCCCTCTTAATCTAAAGGGAGTTGTGGGGGCCTAAACTCCTTTAAAACTTCAAATATATAATAGTTTTTTATGAAATTTATATCATATGTATAAAATTCTCGAGAGAAGACAATTAAAGTAGTCCCGAATCTCTACATTACCCTCTATATGCCGAATATCTACGTACCCCCACCTCTAAATGACCCATGAGAGAATAACCCCAGTAAAACTTCAAATACGTATATTCGATTTTAATGAAATTTAAACCATATGGATAAGGCACTAATTCAGAGAGTTTTCTAACATTTTAGCTTGTTCCGACTATATTAGGGGCGAAACGGGAGGGGGGGCAGTAAAAACAAAGAAAGTAATACGATGCTTTGAGCATAGTGAATTTCAAGCCTCGGTAGAGCAATGAGTTTAGTAGAAGGCACACTGAAAGAACACCTGGAAAACAATGTCCCACAGAACAATCATCCTCTACTTGGTAGAGAGAGTGGGTCATATTTATATCAAATACACTATTGACTTAAGAGAAATATAATTATTTTTTTCATCTTTTCATTCTATGTCGAGAATTCTCTACATAGAGTTACCAGTCGAAGATACGTCCTCGATAATGAGTTCAAAAGAGGGTGGGCTGCTGTGGCATTTTCTGGCCCTGCTTTGTCGGGCTGAGCCATTTGTTTTGGGTGGTCCTAGAAGGTCCACCCTCTAAGGCTTTATCTTCTTTCTCTGAGAAGGTGTTGAATTATGGCCAATCAGCTGAAGCGTCCATCCTGGGGCCTGCCGACGGGGCTGCTTAGGAATGTTTTTCAGGGCCAGACTGCACTACCTCTTATGCACTGGTCTACCATGCCCACCTTCTAGACTTGTGTCACATCTTCCCGCGGTGAGAGAGAGAGGTTAATACCTTCAACGCTTCCTAAAAGTGAATAAGGGCCCAGTGTGCTCATAAAACGCCATATTACTATTTTGCTTCTTCTTTTCTGAGTTCTGTAATTTTTAACTTTCAAATTATAAAAAAACATTAAATAAAGCGTCGTCTTTGCCTTTCATTGGTGTCCAACTGTAACGTTACTGTCTATTCTTCTTGTAACATATCTTTTGTTGCATGTGTAACTAGCTAACAGCTGTGTTTTGTTTACACGCAATAGTAGAGAGCTCAATCAGTTGTAACGTCTGTCTTTTTCCTCTTCATTTTTTTGTTGTTGTTAACAGCCATAGTCGTAACAATAAAAAAGACAACCCCATTTTTTTGTTGTTGTTAACAGCCATAGTCGTAACAATAAAAAAGACAACCCCATTTTTTTTGTTGTTAACAGCCATAGTCGTAACAATAAAAAAGACAACCCCATTTTTTTTTGTTGTTAACAGCCATAGTCGTAACAATAAAAAAGACAACCCCATTTTTTTTTGTTGTTAACAGCCATAGTCGTAACAATAAAAAAGACAACCCCATTTTTTTTTGTTGTTAACAGCCATAGTCGTAACAATAAAAAAGACAACCCCATTTTTTGTTGTTGTTAACAGCCATAGTCGTAACAATAAAAAAGACAACCCCATTTTTTTTGTTGTTAACAGCCATAGTCGTAACAATAAAAAAGACAACCCCATTTTTTTTTGTTGTTAACAGCCATAGTCGTAACAATAAAAAAGACAACCCCATTTTTTTTGTTGTTAACAGCCATAGTCGTAACAATAAAAAAGACAACCCCATTTTTTTTTGTTGTTAACAGCCATAGTCGTAACAATAAAAAAGACAACCCCATTTTTTTTGTTGTTAACAGCCATAGTCGTAACAATAAAAAAGACAACCCCATTTTTTTTTGTTGTTAACAGCCATAGTCGTAACAATAAAAAAGACAACCCCATTTTTTTTTGTTGTTAACAGCCATAGTCGTAACAATAAAAAAGACAACTCCATTTTTTTTTGTTGTTAACAGCCATAGTCGTAACAATAAAAAAGACAACCCCATTTTTTTTTGTTGTTAACAGCTATAGTCGTAACAATAAAAAAGACAACCCCATTTTTTTTTTGTTAACAGCCATAGTCGTAAAAAAAGACAACCCCATTTTTTTTTGTTGTTAACAGCCATAGTCGTAACAATAAAAAAGACAACCCCATTTTTTTTGTTGTTAACAGCCATAGTCGTAACAATAAAAAAGACAACCCCATTTTTTTTGTTGTTAACAGCCATAGTCGTAACAATAAAAAAGACAACCCCATTTTTTTTTGTTGTTAACAGCCATAGTCGTAACAATAAAAAAGACAACCCCATTTTTTTTGTTGTTAACAGCCATAGTCGTAACAATAAAAAAGACAACCCCATTTTTTTTTGTTGTTAACAGCCATAGTCGTAACAATAAAAAAGACAACCCCATTTTTTTTGTTGTTAACAGCCATAGTCGTAACAATAAAAAAGACAACCCCATTTTTTTTTGTTGTTAACAGCCATAGTCGTAACAATAAAAAAGACAACCCCATTTTTTTTTGTTGTTAACAGCCATAGTCGTAACAATAAAAAAGACAACTCCATTTTTTTTTGTTGTTAACAGCCATAGTCGTAACAATAAAAAAGACAACCCCATTTTTTTTTGTTGTTAACAGCTATAGTCGTAACAATAAAAAAGACAACCCCATTTTTTTTTTGTTAACAGCCATAGTCGTAAAAAAAGACAACCCCATTTTTTTTTGTTGTTAACAGCCATAGTCGTAACAATAAAAAAGACAACCCCATTTTTTTTGTTGTTAACAGCCATAGTCGTAACAATAAAAAAGACAACCCCATTTTTTTTTTTTGTTAACAGCCATAGTCGTAACAATAAAAAAGACAACCCCATTTTTTGTTGTTAACAGCCATAGTCGTAACAATAAAAAAGACAACCCCATTTTTTTTTGTTGTTAACAGCCATAGTCGTAACAATAAAAAAGACAACCCCATTTTTTTTGTTGTTAACAGCCATAGTCGTAACAATAAAAAAGACAACCCCATTTTTTTTGTTGTTAACAGCCATAGTCGTAACAATAAAAAAGACAACCCCATTTTTTTTTGTTGTTAACAGCCATAGTCGTAACAATAAAAAAGACAACCCCATTTTTTTTGTTGTTAACAGCCATAGTCGTAACAATAAAAAAGACAACCCCATTTTTTTTTGTTGTTAACAGCCATAGTCGTAACAATAAAAAAGACAACCCCATTTTTTTTGTTGTTAACAGCCATAGTCGTAACAATAAAAAAGACAACCCCATTTTTTTTGTTGTTAACAGCCATAGTCGTAACAATAAAAAAGACAACCCCATTTTTTTTGTTGTTAACAGCCATAGTCGTAACAATAAAAAAGACAACCCCATTTTTTTTGTTGTTAACAGCCATAGTCGTAACAATAAAAAAGACAACCCCATTTTTTTTTGTTGTTAACAGCCATAGTCGTAACAATAAAAAAGACAACCCCATTTTTTGTTGTTGTTAACAGCCATAGTCGTAACAATAAAAAAGACAACTCCATTTTTTTTTGTTGTTAACAGCCATAGTCGTAACAATAAAAAAGACAACCCCATTTTTTTTTGTTGTTAACAGCTATAGTCGTAACAATAAAAAAGACAACCCCATTTTTTTTTGTTGTTAACAGCCATAGTCGTAAAAAAAGACAACCCCATTTTTTTTTGTTGTTAACAGCCATAGTCGTAACAATAAAAAAGACAACCCCATTTTTTTTTGTTGTTAACAGCCATAGTCGTAACAATAAAAAAGACAACCCCATTTTTTTTGTTGTTAACAGCCATAGTCGTAACAATAAAAAAGACAACCCCATTTTTTTTTGTTGTTAACAGCCATAGTCGTAACAATAAAAAAGACAACCCCATTTTTTTTGTTGTTAACAGCCATAGTCGTAACAATAAAAAAGACAACCCCATTTTTTTTGTTGTTAACAGCCATAGTCGTAACAATAAAAAAGACAACCCCATTTTTTTTTGTTGTTAACAGCCATAGTCGTAACAATAAAAAAGACAACTCCATTTTTTTTTTGTTGTTAACAGCCATAGTCGTAACAATAAAAAAGACAACCCCATTTTTTTTTGTTGTTAACAGCTATAGTCGTAACAATAAAAAACACAACCCCATTTTTTTTTTGTTAACAGCCATAGTCGTAAAAAAAGACAACCCCATTTTTTTTTTTGCTCTGCGGCTTTCCTGTTCTTTGTGCAGATTTATTTTCTTTTTATAAATACAATCACATTACACACAGTATACTGGAGAGTGACATTAGTGCTACATAATCTTCCTCTCGCCAATCCCTTGACACCATGATATTACCTTATATATAACGTCAGATGTGATTTCCTCTTATTTGCTTGACCGGTATAACTTTATACATAGAAGCTGCATATAAAATTCTGGTTCGTATGCTCTTTTGTCCGGTTATTGGTACAGTTTTTTCATTCAAATTAACCGATTTTTGTATTTTGTCCGTTAGGCTATTGTCTCTTTGCTTAATAATTTTAGCGCAAGCGTAGAAGTGACTAACACCTCCACACACAGTAATAAGTCTTCATCCTTCGACCCAAAACACCGTAAAATAAATACAGTAGAAATCTACTTAGAGTAACCCTGTTGTATTACATCGTTTGTCCACTCACTTCATATTATTCAATATCCACATACATATATGTTTCATCTTTACCAAGAATCATCAGTGTAGCTAGGTATAAGTGTACCACTTGTTGCAGGATTCGAACCCCAAGCTGAAGGTATCTTTGACTTCTATCCGACGTATTTGCCCCAACAACAACTAAGATAACTATACAAAAGAAAAAGAGAAACATCCCTATTAGTCATTAAACAGTCAGCCTCCGTAGAGTGTTCAACCAACCGAGTAGAGGGAACTTTGCAATGTTGCTTAATTAGAAGCTTTTTATATTTGCCTTACCGAGTGCTCTTACTTGAAGTGAGCTTTAAATAAATATTATAATAAATATTTTTCAATATCCACATAAATATATGTTTCATCTTAACCACGAATCATCAGTGTGGCTAGATATAAATGTACCACCAGTCGCAGGATGTCGGGATCAAAAGAATTTTCTACGTTATCGGTCACATGGCCCTGTCGGACTGCCCATGATGGAATTTGGCCGCAATAGTGACCGGATGTGTGTTTACTAACATCAAGATAATGTGCTTAAGATATGCTTAATATGCAGATACAGATTGCCCTTTTTATGTATACAAGTAAACTGATCATTGTCCCAATTTACTTGCCTTCCCACGAGGACAGAGTGGGATACAATGTCGGTTTGTAATGTAGAAAAAATCTGGCTCCCCCAAAAAGGGTTTCTTGGATTGGTACAAAATTAAAACTTATCGCAGTGTTGTAGTATTTCGGTTTTACTGACTGAGGACAGAAAAGATGTAGTGTAGCATCAGAACAGATGCTACACGTTGCTTCTAGCCCAAACTGAGAATTGAAGATTTTTCTGGTTTCGTGCTAAATTCGTGCCAACGTAGAAGACTTCATTATAGTCATCTTCATGAAAACTGTATCCATAATTTTGCTATAACATTAAATAAGGCTATAACACTAATAGTATTTTATTACTATAATAATAAACATTACATTAAAAAGGCCATAACATTAAAAACGTGTTGTTACTATGATAATAAACATTAGATTAAACAAGGCTATAACACTAATAACGTTTTGTTACTATGATAACGGACATTACATAAAACAAGGCTATAACACTAATAACGTTTTGTTACTATGCTAATGGGCATTACATAACACAAGACTATAACACTAATAACGTTTTGTTACTATGATTACGGACATTACATTAAACAAAGCTATAATACTAATAACGTTTTGTTACTATGATAACGGACATTACATAAAACAAGGCTATAACACTAATAACGTTTTGTTACTATGATAATGGACATCACATAAAACAAGGCTATAACACTAATAACGTTTTGTTACTATGATAATGGACATTACATAAAACAAGGCTATAACACTAATAACGTTTTGTTACTATGATAATGGACATTACATTAAACAAGACTATAACACTAATAACGTTTTGTTACTATGATAATGGGCATTACATAACACAAGACTTTAGATTAAGAGGGCACTAAAGGAATCGGGATCACTTGCATTGTCTTTCCAAGAAAAATTTATATACATAACTTAAATTTAATAAAAATAAGATATATTTGAAGTTTTAAGAGGGGTTGCATTTAGAAATTCGGGAAGATTTCCATTGTCTCCCTTGGTAAATTTTATATAAGAATGCACTTATACATTTTATGTAGATTCCCTAATCTTTATTTCTATAGGAAACACACAGACATTGATTTTTACGGAAACAGCAATGCTATAACCAATATTAGAGTTGGGGATGAACTAATAAAGTTGTGTTACTATGATAACGGACATTAAATAAAACAAGGCTATAATACTAATAACGTTTTGTTACTATGATAATGGACATTACATAAAACAAGGCTATAATACTAATAACGTTTTGTTACTATGATAATGGACATTACATTAAACAAGGCTATAATATTAATAACGTTTTGTTTCTATGATAACGGACATTACATTAAACAAGGCTATAATACTAATAACGTTTTGTTACTATGATAACGGACATTACATTTAACAAGGCTATAACACTAATAAAGTTTTGTTACTATTATAACGGACATTACATTAAACAAGGCTATAATACTAATAACGTTTTGTTACTATGATAATGGACATTACATAAAACAAGGCTATAACACTAATAACGTTTTGTTACTATGATAACGGACATTACATAAAACAAGGCTATAACACTAATAACGTTTTGTTACTATGATAATGGGCATTACATAACACAAGACTATAACACTTATAACGTTTTGTTACTATGATAATGGGCATTACATAAAACAAAGCTATAATACTAATAACGTTTTGTTACTATGATAATGGACATTACATAACACAAGACTTTAGATTAAGAGGGTACTAAAGGAATCGGGATCACTTGCATTGTCTTTCCAAGAAAAATTTATATACATAACTTAAATTTAATAAAAATAAGATATATTTGAAGTTTTAAGGGGGTTACATTTAGAAATTCGAGAAGACTTCCATTGTCTTCCTTGGTAAATTTTATATAAGAATGCACTTATACATTTTATGTAGATTCCCTAATATTTATTTCTATAGGAAACACACAGACATTGATGTTTACGGACACAGCAGGGATATACCCAATATTACAGTTGGGGATAAACTAATACAGTTGTGTTACTATGATAACGGACATTACATTAAACAATGCTATAATACTAATAACGTTTTGTTACTATGATAACGGACATTACATAAAACAAGGCTATAATACTAATAACGTTTAGTTTCTATGATAACGGACATTACATTCAAGAAGGATATAATACTAATAACGTTTTGTTACTATGATAGCGGACATTACATAAAACAAGGCTATAATACTAATAACGTTTTGTTACTATGATAATGGACATTACATTAAACATGGCTATAACACTAATAACGTTTTGTTACTATGATAATGGACATTACATTAAACAAGGCTATACTACTAATAACGTTTTGTTACTATTATAACGGACATTACATTAAACAAGGCTATAAAACTAAGAAGGTTTTGTTACTTTGATAAAAGAAATTGCATAAAACAAGGCTATTACACTAATAACGTGTTGTTACTATGATAATGGACATCACATAAAACAAGGCTATAATGCTAATAACCTTTTGTTACTATGATAACGGACATTACAAAAAACAAGGCTATAACACTAATAACGTTTTATTACTATGATAATGGACATTACATTAAACAAGGCTATAACACTAATAACATTTTGTTACTATGATAATGGACATCACATAAAACAAGGCTATTACACTAATAACGTTTTGTTACTATGATAATGGACATTACATTAAACAAGGCTATAACACTAATAACGTTTTGTTACTATGATAACGGACATTACATTAAACAAGGCTATAATACTAATAACGTTTTTTTTCTATGATTATGAACATTACATTAAACAAGGCTATAACACTAATAAAGTTTTGTTACTATGATAATGGACATTACATTAAACAAGGCTATAACACTAATAACGTTTTGTTACTATGATAACGGACATTACATTAAACAAGGCTATAACACTAATAACGTTTTGTTTCTATGATTATGGACATTACATTAAACAAGGCAATAAAAATAATAACGTTTTGTTACTATGATAACGGAAATTACATTAAACAAGGCTATAACACTAATAACGTTTTGTTACTATGATAATGGACATTACATAACACAAGACTTTAGATTAAGATGGGCACTTAAGGAATCGGGATCACTTGCATTGTCTTTCCAAGAAAATTTTATATACATAATTTAAATTTAATAAAAATAGGATATATTTGAAGTTTTAAGGGGGTTGCATTTAGAAATTTCGGAAGACTTCCATTGTCTTCCTTGGTTTATTTTATATAAGAATACACTTATACATTTTATGTAGATACCCTAATCTTTATTTCTATAGTAAACACACAGACATTGATTTTTACGAAAACAGCATGGATATCACCAATAATACAGTTGGGGATGAACTAATAAAGTTGTGTTACTATGATAACGGACATTACATAAAACAAGGCTACAATATTAATAATGTTTTGTTACTATAATAATGGGCATTACATAAAACAAGGCTATAATACTAATAACGTTTTGTTACTATTATAACGGACATTACATAAAACAAGGCTATAATACTAATAAAGTTTTGTTACTATTATAACGGACATTACAAAAAACAAGGCTATAACACTAATAACGTTTTGTTACTATGATAACGGACATTACATTAAACAAGGCTATAACACTAATAACGTTTTGTTACTATGATAATGGACATTACATTAAACAAGGCTATAACACTAATAACATTTTGTTACTATGATAATGGACATCACATAAAACAAGGCTATAATACTAATAACGTTTTGTTACTATGATGACGGACATTACATAAAACAAGGCTACAATATTAATAACGTTTTGTTACTATGATAATGGACATTACATAAAACAAGGCTAAAATACTAATAACGTTTTGTTACTATTATAACGGACATTACATAAAACAAGGCTATAATACTAATAAAGTTTTGTTACTATTATAACGGACATTACATAAAACAAGGCTATAATACTAATAACGTTTTGTTACTATTATAACGGACATTACATAAAACAAGGCTATAATACTAATAAAGTTTTGTTACTATTATAACGGACATTACATAAAACAAGTCTATAACACTAATAACGTTTTGTTACTATGATAACGGACATTACATTAAACAAGGCTATAACACTAATAACGTTTTGTTACTATGATAATGGACATTACATTAAACAACGCTATAACACTAATAAAATGTTGTTACTATGATAATGGACATCACATAAAACAAGGCTATAATACTAATAACGTTTTGTTACTATGATAACGGACATTACAAAAAAAAGGCTATAACACTAATAACGTTTTATTACTATGATAACGGACATTACATAAAACAAGGCTATAACACTAATAACGTTTTGTTACTATGATAATGGACATTACATAAAACAAGGCTATAACACTAATAACGTTTTATTACTATGATAACGGACATTACATAAAACAAGGCTATAACACTAATAACGTTTTGTTACTATGATAACGGACATTACATAAAACAAGGCTATAACACTAATAACGTTGTGTTACTATAATAACGGACATTATATAAAACAAGGCTATAATACTAATAACGTTTTGTTACTATGATAACGGACATTATATTAAACAAGGCTATAATACTAATAACGTTTTGTTACTATGATAATGGGCATTACATTAAACAAGGCTATTACACTAATAACGTTTTGTTACTATGATAATGGACATTACATTAAACAAGGCTATAACACTAATAACGTTTTGTTACTATGATAACGGGCATTACATTAAACAAGGCTATAATACTAATAACGTTTTGTTTCTATGATTATGAACATTACATAAAACAAGGCTATAACACAAATAAAGTTTTGTTACTATGATAATGGACATTACATTAAACAAGGCTATAACACTAATAACGTGTTGTTACTATGATAACGGACATTACATTAAACAAGGCTATAACACTAATAACGTTTTGTTTCTATGATTATGGACATTACATTAAACAAGGCAATAAAAATAATAACGTTTTGTTACTATGATAACGGAAATTACATTAAACAAGGCTATAACACTAATAACGTTTTGTTACTATGATAATGGACATTACATAACACAAGACTTTAGATTAAGATGGGCACTTAAGGAATCGGGATCACTTGCATTGTCTTTCCAAGAAAATTTTATATACATAATTTAAATTTAATAAAAATAGGATATATTTGAAGTTTTAAGGGGGTTGCATTTAGAAATTTCGGAAGACTTCCATTGTCTTCCTTGGTTTATTTTATATAAGAATACACTTATACATTTTATGTAGATACCCTAATCTTTATTTCTATAGTAAACACACAGACATTGATTTTTACGAAAACAGCATGGATATCACCAATAATACAGTTGGGGATGAACTAATAAAGTTGTGTTACTATGATAACGGACATTACATAAAACAAGGCTACAATATTAATAATGTTTTGTTACTATGATAATGGGCATTACATAAAACAAGGCTATAATACTAATAACGTTTTGTTACTATTATAACGGACATTACATAAAACAAGGCTATAATACTAATAAAGTTTTGTTACTATTATAACGGACATTACAAAAAACAAGGCTATAACACTAATAACGTTTTGTTACTATGATAACGGACATTACATTAAACAAGTCTATAACACTAATAACGTTTTGTTACTATGATAATGGACATTACATTAAACAAGGCTATAACACTAATAACATTTTGTTACTATGATAATGGACATCACATAAAACAAGGCTATAATACTAATAACGTTTTGTTACTATGATGACGGACATTACATAAAACAAGGCTACAATATTAATAACGTTTTGTTACTATGATAATGGACATTACATAAAACAAGGCTAAAATACTAATAACGTTTTGTTACTATTATAACGGACATTACATAAAACAAGGCTATAATACTAATAAAGTTTTGTTACTATTATAACGGACATTACATAAAACAAGGCTATAATACTAATAACGTTTTGTTACTATTATAACGGACATTACATAAAACAAGGCTATAATACTAATAAAGTTTTGTTACTATTATAACGGACATTACATAAAACAAGTCTATAACACTAATAACGTTTTGTTACTATGATAACGGACATTACATTAAACAAGGCTATAACACTAATAACGTTTTGTTACTATGATAATGGACATTACATTAAACAACGCTATAACACTAATAAAATGTTTTTACTATGATAATGGACATCACATAAAACAAGGCTATAATACTAATAACGTTTTGTTACTATGATAACGGACATTACAAAAAAAAGGCTATAACACTAATAACGTTTTATTACTATGATAACGGACATTACATAAAACAAGGCTATAACACTAATAACGTTTTGTTACTATGATAATGGACATTACATAAAACAAGGCTATAACACTAATAACGTTTTATTACTATGATAACGGACATTACATAAAACAAGGCTATAACACTAATAACGTTTTGTTACTATGATAACGGACATTACATAAAACAAGGCTATAACACTAATAACGTTGTGTTACTATAATAACGGACATTATATAAAACAAGGCTATAATACTAATAACGTTTTGTTACTATGATAACGGACATTATATTAAACAAGGCTATAATACTAATAACGTTTTGTTACTATGATAATGGGCATTACATTAAACAAGGCTATTACACTAATAACGTTTTGTTACTATGATAATGGACATTACATTAAACAAGGCTATAACACTAATAACGTTTTGTTACTATGATAACGGGCATTACATTAAACAAGGCTATAATACTAATAACGTTTTGTTTCTATGATTATGAACATTACATAAAACAAGGCTATAACACAAATAAAGTTTTGTTACTATGATAATGGACATTACATTAAACAAGGCTATAACACTAATAACGTGTTGTTACTATGATAACGGACATTACATTAAACAAGGCTATAACACTAATAACGTTTTGTTTTTATGATTATGGACATTACATTAAACAAGGAAATAAAAATAATAACGTTTTGTTACTATGATAACGGAAATTACATAAAACAAGGCTATAACACTAATAACGTTTTGTTACTATGATAATGGACATTACATAACACAAGACTTTAGATTAAGATGGGCACTTAAGGAATCGGGATAACTTGCATTGTCTTTCCAAGAAAATTTTATATACATAATTTAAATTTAATAAAAATAGGATATATTTGAAGTTTTAAGGGGGTTGCATTTAGAAATTTCGGAAGACTTCCATTGTCTTCCTTGGTTTATTTTATATAAGAATACACTTATACATTTTATGTAGATACCCTAATCTTTATTTCTATAGTAAACACACAGACATTGATTTTTACGGAAACAGCAGGGATATCACCAATAATACAGTTGGGGATGAACTAATAAAGTTGTGTTACTATGATAACGGACATTACATAAAGCAAGGCTACAATATTAATAACGTTTTGTTACTATGATAATGGACATTACATAAAACAAGGCTATAACACTAATAACGTTTTGTTACTATTATATCGGACATTACATAAAACAAGGCTATAATACTAATGAAGTTTTGTTACTATTATATCGGACATTACATAAAACAAGGCTATAATACTAATAACGTTTTGTTACTATTATATCGGACATTACATAAAACAAGGCTATAATACTAATGAAGTTTTGTTACTATTATAACGGACATTACATAAAACAAGGCTATAATACTAATAACGTTTTGTTACTATTATAACGGACATTACATAAAACAAGGCTATAATACTAATAAAGTTTTGTTACTATGATAATGGACATTACATAAAACAAGGCTATAATACTAATAACGTTTTGTTACTATTATATCGGACATTACATAAAACAAGGTTATAATACTAATAACGTTTTGTTACTATTATATCGGACATTACATTAAACAAGGCTATAATACTAATAACGTTTTGTTACTATGATAATAGACATTACATAAAACAAGGCTATAACACTAATAACGTTTTGTTACTATGATAATGGACATTACATAAAACAAGGCTATAACACTAATAACGTTTTGTTACTATGATAACGGACATTATATAAAACAAGGCTATAATACTAATAACGTTTTGTTACTATGATAATGTTTTTGTCTTGTTAGTTAATCCTTTTTAATAAATAACAGGATGTCCACCCAAATACAATCCATTCATATAATCTTTCATTTAATTCACATTGAAAACGATGTGAAAAATTGGCAATAACTCTCACACATTCCTGATTTATTATGGTCTGGTGAGTGTGAAGCCCATCCAGGATCACGTTTTTACTGATGAGACTATCACCAAAGTTTCCCCGCATATCTTTGAATGGCGATATTTATCACTGGAACTTGGTGAGCACATCAAATGTTGACTGTAGTTTATTTGTATCAGATATGGTTGAATTGCAGAAAGAATTGTCAAATTCATTAACGATCCCTTGGATGCCATTTTATGGGGAGGGGCACTCTATCTTTCGCACCGCTCTTCTTATATTCTATTTATTTCTCCTTTTGCTAACAATCCAAGTTATAGGCCGTTGTGTAATAACAGAAGACGGTGCTGAAAATTACTGAGGTGCGTTCAAAAACAATTCCTTTCAAATCAATTAATCAGTGACATCGTAGGCTCAATGTAAGTAGACGTATTCGCCCATTTCAGGATCAAGTCGGAGTCCAATTGAAGGGAATGGTTCGATTGAAAATAGTTATCCAATTGAATTGTCCAATTAAAGGCTATTGGGTTTTTTTTTCAAATTGAAGGCTGTCGTCTGATTGAAGGTCATTGTCCGATTGAAGACCTTGTTTGATTGAAGGTCGTTATCCGATTGAAGGTGGTTGTCCGCTTCGAAACAATTGTCCGATGGAAGGCCGTTGTGCGGTTTCTCCATTTAATATTGTTGTTCGATTGAAGGTTGTTGTTCAATTGAAGGTTGTTGTTCGATTGAAGGTTGTTGTTCGATTGAAGATTGTTGTTCGAATGAAGGTTGTTGTTCGAATGAAGGTTGTTGTTCAATTGAAGGTTGTTGTTTGAATGAAGGTTGTTGTTCAATTGAAGGTTGTTGTTCGATTGAAGGTTGTTGTTCGATTGAAGGTTGTTGTTTGAATGAAGGTTGTTGTTCAATTGAAGGTTGTTGTTCGAATGAAGGTGGTTGTTCGATTGAAGGTTGTTGTTCGAATGAAGGTGGTTGTTCAATTGAAGGTTGTTGTTCGAATGAAGGTGGTTGTTCAATTGAAGGTTGTTGTTCGAATGAAGGTGGTTGTTCGATTGAAGGTTGTTGTTTGAATGAAGGTTGTTGTTCGATTGAAGGTTGTTGTTCGATTGAAGGTTGTTGTTCGAATGAAGGTGGTTGTTCGATTGAAGGTGGTTGTTCGATTGAGGGCCGTTGTCTGATTGAAACAATACACTTGCAGTCCTGTAAACACTTTTTTTACGTTTATTATCGCAAATGTTTGCAATCTTACTCATAAATATTTTCAATATGTTTCAGGATCTACGTTATCTTTTAAAACCGAAGCCGTCAAAGTCGACGGCGAGATGTACGCTTACGCATTTGATGAGTCCGTCACAGTAGCAGGGCCATTATCGCCGCTGCCAATCATGGCCATCATTACTGGGGCCACCCGATTACCCACGTGTGGCACGGTGCTTTTCTCGGGCACAGAGAGTACTGGTGCGGGTGGAAGAGATCTCAAATATCAGTGGCACCTGGACACAATTGGTAAGCGATTTTCGATTTTTATACTTTCACGTCAAATCATTGTGAAAAGCAGTTGTTCTGTCGGCTATAAGGGTGTAATAGAACGGGGGGGGGGTGTTTGTCCATTCCTTACATTTATCGCACGAAATGAATTAAACGAACAACCGAGTAACAGGCAACAAAAAAGAGTTTGAAAATGTCGGAACATTTGTTTCCAATGTCATTTTTACATACTTTGATTTTGAATAATTAATTTTTTTTAAGTTTTAAAATTCTGACATTGATAAGGACATTGGATCGAAGGTGCTGATTCCAAGTCTGAGGTTAGTTTGACTCTTAGATCAAATGTTCAACTGTGACATCACGACACACATACACACAACTTTACTGTATTTATATATATATATATATATATATATATATATATATATATATATATATATATAGTATAAAAAATTGTACTACCCACATATATACATATCCACAATTGATAATAATATTAATAAAATTAGACTTATCATTTACTATAAGGAATTTAAGACCCAAAATCTTGTAGTAAAAAATAACTCCTTCTAACCCCCAAAACATCATAACAAACAAATGTTATTTATAAGTTTAAATGCCCTTTGGGAAAATGGAACTCCCATAACAATAATAATAATGAAGTATGCTTTTAATATTTAAAACTAGTCAGATATGATTTATTGCCCAAAGTTTGACAGAAAAATCATTTTTACTTATGGAATTTTTGAAAATTATTGTCCAAAATACGATTGAAAGACTGGAATGTGTGTACATGTGACTAAACCCCTCCCCCGGGGGTTTTCACGCCCCCAAACAAAGATAAGAAGCGACAGCAATTAGTTAAGTATCTTTTTGTTTCTCCTGTTTAAACAAAAAAAAAAGAAGCTAACATATAACTCCTTGCTTTTAATATTTAAAACTAGTAAGATATGATTTATTGCCCAAAGTGTGAAAAAATAATCATTTTTACTTACGGAATTTTTGAAAATTATTGTCCAAAATGTAAAGACTTGTATGTGTTTTATAATCCGGCGTACACTTATCAGATAAAAACGGGAGGGGAATCTATTGTCTCCCCCCCGGGTGTCTAAGATTAGCCTATAAAACCTATACTATGTAGTTAAGTAACATATATATATATATATATATATATATATATATAAATTTTATTTTTTTAGTGTGATAGTGCACATTTCACCTTATTAAAAGGAGATAAACACTATCCCTTTGACAGGATCACAGGAAAACTAAACCTTGGCCTGGTGTAGCAACATACACCAACATATGAGTAATGCACAATAATAACAATGAAACCCGTGGGACTCAAAAGAAAGATATGAGTGTCATGATGGGCAGGTGCACCCTCGATGGCCAACAGGGGGGGGGGGGGACCCGGTCCGCATCCTGCGAATGTTGGCTCTTTTGATTTCAGGAACAAAACTGCGGACAAAAAACAGGTAAGTAACCCCTTCAATTCCAGGTATGACAAGAACACAGACCAAACACAAAAAAGCAGGAATGAAAAAAAAACTGGCTACTATACAACGGAACAAAGGATAGCAGACCAAGCAAAACATATCCTCAAAAGAGAATGGTTCTCGGAGATGGAACTGACGGAAATCAAACAAAAGAGCGGAACAGAGCAAGAAATACCACCAGACTACCCCCCCCCCAGGAAGAAGACAGACAAAACATAAAACCAGTAACAGAAGAGGTCAAAAACTACGAAATCACAGAACTCACCGAAGTAGAATTCACCGAGGAAGAAGCAAGAAAAGTGGAAAACATCAAACGATACATGTCTGAGAACAAAACAAATCTCCCATCTCTAAGGAACAAAGATTGGAAGAAGTTAAAAGTTGACACGGAGACAGTAAACAAGGTACTCGTGTACATCCCAACAGACACTATCACAGACCTAAACAACTTGATATATGCGGTGGAAAAATTAGGACGTATGAAACTAAAAAAAGAAAAAAAGCCTGGCCAAAAGAATGGACCGACAAAACCTGGATGGGAAATCAGACTGGAAACCCAGATAACCAAACTCCGGAAAGAATCTAACACCGTAAACAGGATGAAAGAGAATAGGAAAGGATGGAAGAGCAGAAATCCGGTTCACAAGGAAACACTGAATAAGAAACATGAAGAATTAAAACAAAAGATAGCAGCAATAGAGGGAAGACTGAGACGATATAAATTCAAATCAGAACAGCAAAAACAAAAGAGGACCTTTGAAAATAATGAAAGCCAGTTTTACAAAAACGTAAACGGAGAACGAATAACATCAGAACAACCTGACCCGACAGAGACAAAACACTTCTGGAGCAAGATATGGGAAAAGCCTAAAACAGACAACAAAAATGCCAAGTGGTTGAAAAACATGAAAAATGAACTACAGGAAATAGAAGAAGGAACAGAAACGGAGATTACTAAATAAACAATTTAGGACACCCTAAGGAAACTGGCAAACTGGAAAGCACCAGACCATGATGGAATACATGTATATTGGTTTTAAAAATTCCCGACCCTACATGAAAGACTGGCGCAGAAACTGAGAGGATGTATCCACAAAACAGATATACCAGTGTGGATGATCAAAGGAAGGGCAATGCTTATACAGAAAGATGCCAAAAAAAGAAACGACCCCAAGCAACTACAGACCTATAACCTGTTTACCAACAATGTGGAAAATCCTGATGGCACAACTGAGAGAACAAATCTACCAGTCCCTAAACAAACGTGGACTACTCCCCGAAGAACAAAAAAGATGCTGTAAAGGAAAAAGAAGGGCACATGACCTCCTATACATCGATCAAAAGATCCTAAAGGAGGTAAAAAAACAGAAAAAAGAACATGGCCATGGCATGGATTGACTACAAAAAAGCTTACGACAGAATCCCTCAAGCATAGATAATTGAATGTTTAAAAATATACAATATACCCGAAAGGATGATTAATCTTATTAAGAAAGCAATGGAAACATGGAGACTGGAACTGACAGCCGGAGGACAACACCTGGCTGAGATAAAGATACAGACAGGCATCTTCCAAGGAGACTCCCTATCACCACTACTTTTTATAATAGCTATGATGCCACTTAACTACATACTCAGAAAATGTGATGCTGGATACAAGTTTACAGACACTGAACTACGTGTAAACCACCTGATGTACATGGATGACCTGAAACTATTTGGAAAAAGCAAAAAGGAATTGGAAAAGCTGATAAGTACGACCAGAATCTTCAGCCAGGACATCCAAATGGAATTCGGAATGGAAAAATGTGCACTACTAGAAATAAAAAGAGGAAAACTGGAGACAACAGAGGGCATGGAACTCCCCAACCAAGAGGAGATGAGAGCACAAGGCGAACAGGATAGCTACAAATATCTTGGAGTTCTGGAAGCAGACACCATCAAATCTACAGAAATGAAAGAGAAGATTGAAAAAGAATATTTACGAAGAACAAGAAAACTCATAGAAACGAAATTATATAGCAGGAAAGTGGAACTCAGGCACCTTACCAGAGGACTAGAAAATTAATGACTATGCACAACGCACTACATCCAAAAGACGATACAGACAGACTCTACATGAAAAGAAACGAAGGGGGAAGAGGACTGGTACGTATAGAAGATTGTGAGGAAGGCTAAAAAAAAGAGCTGGAGAAATACATAACTCAACACATGGAAATCCTTATCACTGCAGCAAGAGTCACCGTTCCAACGAACAACCTGGGAAGCACCGAAACCAGAAACAAACGACAAGAAAAGAAAAGTGGGAAGAAAAACAACTACATGGACGCTTCAGAAGACTGACAAGAGAAGAAACCAACGAAAATAGCTGGGCATGGCTAAGAAAAGGACACTTGAACAGAGAAACGGAATCTTTACTAATGGCTGCACAGAACAATGCAATTAGGACAAACTACATTAAAGCTAAAATAGATAAAACCCAGGAAAACAGTAAATACAGACTGTGTGGACAAAGAGAGGAAACAGTAAATCATATAATAAGTGAATGTAGCAATCTAGCCCAAAAAGAATACAAGAACAGAAATGACTGTGTGGGGAAAGCAGTACACCGGGAACTGTGCAAACAATTGAATTTCGAATGCGCAGACAAATGGTACAAACATAAACGAGAAACAGTACTGGAAAACGAAAAACACAAAATCCTCTGGGATATGGATATACAAACAAACTCATAAAGCAAGGAGACCGGATGTTATAATAATCAACAAGAAGGAAAAATCTTGCAAAGTCGTAGACTTCGCCGTTTCAGCAGACAACAGAGTGAAAATCAAAGAAACGGAAAAACGAAGCAAATACACGGAACTAGCCAGAGAACTGAAAGAAATATGGAGCATAAAGAAAGTCAGTATAATACCAATAATCGTAGGAGCACTAGGAACAATCGCAAGAAACCTGGAAAAAAAACTGGGAGAAATTGGAATCAAAGGGATCATTGGAACTATACAAAGGACGGCAATGGTCAAAACAGCTACAATCTTAAGAAAAATCATTGAATGCGGAAACCAACCCGCATAAGCTACGAAGGGTCACACAGAATCTACTACATGAAGAAAACAAAACCACAGAAAGAACACATCGCAAACAAAGAAACAGAAAATGCAAGAAACATCACTTTATAAGCTCCCCCCAATAAATTACACCGGCCTCAACTGACACGACACAAAAATGAACCAATGAACAGAAATAGCAAGAAACAACATCAGCTTCCCCCCCCCCCCAAAAAAAAAAAATTAATGGTACCAGCCTAAGCTGACACCACACAAAATATTTGCATAGGGTCAAGGAAGATGAGAAGACCGAGGAGGGACAGCACAAACCAGACCTCCACTGGAAGTGCAGAGACTGCTGGAACCTTGGGGAGGCTTATTGCCACCCATATCCCAGAGAAGACCAATGGTCCTTACCAGCGAGAAATCAATGGTAAACAGCTGTTGTGATACTGCAAGTTTATTTGCGGTGGTTATCGAAAAGAGGTGGAGAATACTGGAAATCTGGAGACACTTGTTGTCACTGAGACTCCAGGGAATACCACCGGTTGTCGGTGAGCAATCACTGACGACCTGTGTGAGAACTCCCATAAGGAAGTAAATCATCAAACTGATGCAGAATGGATGAAAGATATTGAAAGGGGGTGTCCTCTAGAGTAGAAGGACAAACGAATATAACAGTCACCGTTGAGATGCTGAAGGAAGCTTTCAAATTGGAAAGAACCCGGACCTGACAGATTCCAGGGATACTGGTTTAAAAACCTTCCAGCTCTACATCCACGTCTTGCAGAAATGATACATGGCTGTTTGACGACGAGTAGATTCCTTAAATGGCTGGCAAACGACTGCACAGTCTTGATCATAAAAGATAAAAAGAAAAGGGGGTGAAGTGACAAACTCTAGACCAATCACTTGCCTCTCACTTATGTGGAAACTCCTCACTAGTAAATTGTCTGAAAGTATTTATGGCCAAAACAATTTGCTGCCTGAGGAACAGAAAGGCTGCCGAAAAAGATCACATGGCACCAAAGATCAGCTTCTAATCGATAAAATGATCCTTAGAAACTTCAAACGAAGAACTACTAACCTTGCCATGGCGTGGGTGGATTATAAGAAAGTATTTGACATGCTCCCTTATTCATGGATACACAAATGCCTGCAGATTTTTGGAATAGCCCCAACATTCAAACAACTTTAAAGAACAGCATGAAGAATTGGGAAACCAATTTAACTTCAGGAGGTGTTGCATTAGGTAAAGTGAAAATCAGGAGAGGAATTTTCCAGGGCGATAGTATTTCCCCTTTGCTTTTTGGCATTAGTTTGATTCCAATGACACTTCTCTTGTGTAATGTGAAGGCAAGATATGGAATTGGGAAAAGACTTCATACAATCAACTACTTACTATTCATGGATGACCTTAAGGTTTTGGGAAAGAATGAAACTCAACTTGATACCCTAATGAATACGGTTAAATTATTTAGTGACGACATACGAATGGAATTTGGCATCATTAAATGTGCTATTCTTGTTATAAAAAGGGTAAACTCGTTCATTCAGATGGCCTTGAACTCCCAATAACAGATCTGATAAAGAATTTAGACAGTGGGGGCACTACAAATACTTGGGAATTCTGAAGGCTGATAAGATTAAAAACAAGGGAATGAAAAACCAGATACAGCTGAGTACAACAGAAGAGTAAGGAGTATTCTTAAATCACACCTCCACAGTCGAAATACAATCTATGCTATCAATGTCAGAGCAGCAGATATCGTTCGATATACTGCCGGTATACTTGACTGAAATGTAGATGAACTAAAATGTTTGGATACCAAAACACGGAAAATGCTTACAATTTATGGAACTTTTGCAAAGAAAGGAGATGCAGATCGATTGTATCTACCTAGAAAGGAAGGTGGTTGAGGTTTACTTAGTGTTGAAGATGTTGTGAATATATAAGATGGTTGTCTATATAAATATATTTTTGAAAGTAATGAGATTCTTCTTCATGAAGTGAAAAGAGAGGAAATACTAAGAACTGGGGTGAAAAAGAATCAAAGGTTACAAGAGAGCTGGTTAAAATTATTTGGAAATAAACTACGCATATCTACCGAGAGCACCTTAATGGCAGCGCAGGAACAAGCCACCCGCACTAGGTCTATCAAACATTACATTGACAAAACTGCAGAATCACCGATGTGCCGATTGTGAATGAAAGAGAAGAAATTTTAGCGCATATTGTATCTGAATGCCCAATGCTAGCACAACAACAGTATAAAAATGGAGACACGACAAAGTCGCTCAGGTACTACACTGGAATATATGCAAACTTTATGAATTGGACCACAAGTAGAAATGGTATAAGCATAAGCCAGAAATGGTACAGGAGAACGACAATGTCAAACTTCTTTTGGACATGCGCATATAAACTGATAAGGTTCTTGAACATTCAAAACCGACTTAATCTTTCTAAACAAAAACAAGAGAACTTGCTTAATCATTGATATAGCCTGCCCCTTCGATACCAGAGTGCAGGAGAAAGAACACGAAAAAACATTCAGAGCATTCACTATATAGGTTGAACTGAGGGGGAGGAATTACATAGGAGTAAAATACATAAGTGTAAATTCTTCAATAAAAAATAAGATAGAAATGTAAAAAATGGTACGTAGAATTTGGTATATTCGGACTACTGTTCTCATCTTGGGTGTTTTATCACAACGTTTCGGCCGATGTAACCTCCGACCTTCTTAATGTGTACTTTGTCGAACTCGGGAATCTGGACGGAATTTTGAACAGAACCCTTTATTTAATCCATGGGGATAGCATGATCTCGTTCTCGAGCGTTCTCGAGCATTGCCCTCGTAAAGATAAAACACCCAAGATGAGAACAGTAGTTCGAATATACCAAATTCTACGAATTATCAACCCTCATCTAAAAAATTCCGAAGCATAAAAAATGGTAGCATTGAATAATATTAGGAGCGATAAGAGAATTCTTTATAATTATAAACACTGTTAGAATCGTATAAAATGAGATAAAATATAATGAAGTGAAGTTTAATATGGTATATGAGATGGTAAAATTGGGAATTACTGTAACATGAATTGGAACAAATACATTGAAGACATTGCCAAGGCTGCCACAAAGAAGGTTGGCTCCCTCTACCGTGCTAGTAAACTCCTCACACCTGACATTATCCTGTATCTCTACAAAGCCACCATTCGCTCATGCATGGAGTATTGTTGTCACATCTGGGCTGGTGCATCATCTACTAGTCTCTCCCTCCTTGACAAGGTCCAAAAAAGAATCGCCAACCTAATAGGTCCCTCACTGTCAACCAAGCTTCAGCCTCTGTCCCATCGCCACAATGTGGCATCCTTGTGCTTGTTTTACAAATACTTCAATGGATTATGCTCCGATGAATTGGCTACTCTGGTGCCCCCTCGACGTAAATTCCCTAGACTAACTCGACAATCAACTAAATCTCATTCATTCACTGTGGAGGTCCCCAGATGTCGGAGAGCCTTCTACTCAAATAGCTTCTTTCCTCGTACTGATGGCCTCTGGAACTCTCTCCCTGCCCTCTGTTTCCCCGACAGAACAGATATGCAGAAGTTTAAAACTAATGTAAACAGACATCTCGCTGTGCAGATCCCAAGTTAGGTTGACCCCCCACCTCTTTCTTTCTCCCATTTCTTTTCTCAGTAGCCCCTTACGTCTACAGTGGCGGCTTGCCTTGTTTGGGGTGAACTATGTTAAAAAAAAAAAATTTTTAAGTTAGATATGGTATATGAGATGGTAAAATTGGGAATTACTGTAGTAAAATAATAATTACTCGTAGATGAAAACCAATAATAATAGTTTGAAATGATACAAAAAGATGGTAATAATTAAATAAAATAATTGGTTAAAAAATTGATAAAGGAGAAAAAGGAGAAATAAATGAATAAAAAAAACAGATTTAATTTTATGTTTTTTATATGAAAAGTCGAGTGTATCATTTTAGATCAATAGAAATTGAAATAATGTCGAGTCGGCACCCCTACCCCTGCGCTATCATACGACACTGACTGAATGTAAGTAATATCTCAATGTAAACATTGTAAGTGCCGGGAGCTCGAATTCGTGACGGGTCTTCTACTGGTATATATATATATATATATATATATATATATATATATATATATATATATATATATACATATATAAGGAAATTGTAGTTTGCTTGAAGCATTGCTGGTAAATATAAATGTAAGTTTGTAATCCGAGGCAGGAGCAATGTGATATAGGTACCGGAAGGTAGAACACATAAACAAAAAAAAAATAAGAAAAAATATGAATGGAATCTCAAATCAATTTATTAATATTTCACGTTATAACAGTTTAAATACCAGATCAGTAAATAAAAAAAAGTTTACTGTCAAGCAATTCAAAAAGTTCCGGAAAAGGTAAACTTTAATTTTCGAGAGCGGAACCTCTCATTATCAAAAGATCAAAAATATGACCGAGTGGTCGAAAAGGCGAGATGGACACAACTGTTGACGAAATACCGCAGAGAATTGGTGGCAGATTCGCAGAAAATGAGTTTAGATAAGCTAATTGGATATCAATATTAATTATTCCTATCATAATTTAATTGTATAATTATTCAGCTTAAAGCTTGTCATCTAATTAATATTTGTTTATTCATATACTTTATTATTTATCATTATTTTTTTTCTCTTACCTTTTCTTTTTAAATTCAATTTTAATTTTAAATTTGATAAATTTTAGCCGTTAATATGTTACTAGAAAATGAACGGTCAAGGGGAGGCAACTGTGAAATCAAGAATCTGGTTAGAATTAATTTAAATTCAAAACTGAAATCAATTGTGAAATAAAAGGTAACTTTATAGTAATAAGAATTATGATATCCAAAGAAGATCAAGACTCAATTGAATCAAAAGGGATGGTGGGGGGGGGATTAAGATATATATATATATATATATATATATATATATATATATATATATATATATATAGATATAGATAGATAGTATTATTATTATTTTTATTTTTTTATTATTGTTATAATTAATGTTATTTGATATGCAAATTACTATATCATACGGTAGTCTTAAGGGTAATATATTATTATTATTATTATTACTTTATCATTATTATTATTTTTTTATGTATATATTAGTGATATTTTAAGCTGAATTATTTCGACACTTGATTATTGGGGAAATGGTCGTATAATCAGTACCATTGGAGAGCCATGAATATTATAACTGTCCTGTTTTTAAATCTCCGAAACAGTTACATGGTGAACAGCTGATGATCCTCGTGTTAATATTAGACGCTTAAGATCTCCTGTTTTTGTTTCACTCTTAGATAATTAACCCCCCCTTTTTTAAATTAAAAAAAAATTTTTTTTTTTATTTTTCTTATATTTTTTCATTTATTAATTTTCCAACGAATGTTAAGTCTGCTATATCTTGGATTTAGTTAGTTTCTCTGGGAATTTAAACTGCATTTTACATTTTTTTTTTAATTGCTCAAAGCTTCTTTAGACTATATATATATATATATATATATATATATATATATATATATATATATATATATATATATATATATATATGAAGTGTATATTTCTTAATTCTTATATTTTTTATTAATATGTAATGTTATAGGGTATACTTATTCCTAAAATTAATTTATTTAAATTTTATTTAGAGATTATAAATATATATATATATATATATATATATATATATATATATATATATATATATATATATATAAAGTGTATATACATATTATAAAGTGTATATTTCTTAATTCTTATTCATTTTTTTTATTATTTATTAATATGCAATGTTATGTATAATTATTCCTAAATATTCCTAAAACTAATATATTTAAATTTATTTATTATATGTAAAATTAATTATGTAATTTAAGCACAGAATAAAAGGCATCGAGGTGTGGGGTGGATTGGTTCTAGGCAGATAGATGGTAGAGGCAGAGGCAATGAGGCAAGGAGTGTAAGCATCAGAGAATGAATGGAGAAGAAAGTTGACCGCAATGTCGGTCAACTTCGAATTTCGGAAGCCATTCGAATCTCTAAATATCACCCCCCCCCCTTTGAATAACAGATACGAACTTTCTTCTCACATTAGTTTTAAATTTGAATGCTTTTTTCTTTCTTTGCGGCTATGGTACGGTTTCGGCAGCAACTCTGAAATGGTAAAGCTTACAAAAAGAAAATAATGCGCCAACTGTTGTGAACCTCAAGTAATGTTTCACAACAGCACGAAGAATGGAGAAATCATTGATTTGAAAAGAGAACCTTTATTGATTATGGGGCTTCTCTCCTGCCAGCGGCTTATCGTCGATATTCAGACATTCTCAACCCGTCGTGTCACCTCCAAGCTTCATCACGACTACCAATTACTCCTTTCTCTTTCCCATCCAGTTGGCGTCACGTCCGTTTCCGATACACGGTAGGGTCGAGATAACATTTGAATGCACCCGCTGACCCGATGACCTGTGTACATGTCAATATCGGCCCGTGAATAAAAGTCCTGAGAGTAATACTAGCAAACGTACCCACTTACAAATTAACACAACGTTACGCACAAATCTTTTTAAAAATGTATTATTTTCTCTATTATTTTGAGAGAAGGTGAGAGTTCGGATGGCAAGGTTTATTAAAAAGGTACTGTGCCCATGTTACTCACCGTATTTCCTAGAATATATATTCCAAAATTCATAATGATTCGTCTATTAGTTTAGGATATTATCCTATATATATATATATATATATATATATATATATATATATATATATAGAGAGAGAGAGAGAGAGAGAGAGAGAGAGAGAGAGAGAGAGAGAGAGAGAGAAGGGTATAGAAGTATGAAAATTTCATGGGTTATGTTTTATCTGTAATGATTATTTTTTGTGTGTGCAGGAGGAGGGAACCAGAGCCAGTTGGAAGTAAACACCAGCAAATTAACAACCGGGCAAAATTATTCCCTGAACTTGACCGTGACGAATTTCATGTCGGGCTCGGACACGACAACCCTGGTAATCGCCCGTCAAGCTGAACCAATTCCAATTATTTACATCACGTCAAATGTCGACACAAACGATGTACAAGTAGCAGACACGTAAGACGAATTCCCTATTTACTAGAGTTTCCCATTTTGCATTCAAGTATAGTTTAATCATCATCATCATCATCATCATCATCATCATCATCATCATCATCATCTCTTATCTGCTATAGATTTGTATTTACTTTTACTCCCAGCCCTGAACCACATATAATTTTTATTATTATTTTTTAAAAATATACTAGTAGGTACATTGTCATTGCTGACGAATAAATGAGAACCCATGTGTACTCCTGTTCCGAGTCTTAAAACCCCATCATCATCATCATCATCATCATCATCATCATCATCATCATCATCATCATCTGTGTTACGAAACGTCAAAATTGTGAACGAAAAAATGAACGAGAACGGTGCTGAGTCAGCACGGCGGTAAGATGTGACATAAGGTCATGAAAATGAAATTTTAAAAACCACTCTGACCGACCAAAAAATGCCTAAGCAGCCCTGTCAGCATTCCCTGGTAGGCCGCCTCAGGAGATTAGCAATATACTAAACCATTCTCAAACGGCGAGAAGGCAAAGCCTTGGAGGATGGACATCCTCGAACTGCACAGGGCCACACCTCAGCCAAACAAAGAACAAGCAAACTCAACATCGGCAGTTGGGTAACTAGGCTGGTGTCGGCTTTGTTGGAGTATTTAAATGATTTCAAACCTGCCACCCTCACTATCAATTGTTTATGGCCGTATTACCATTATAGTCCTTTCGTTAGTAGAGTTCAGTTTACTAAAGTCACTTTTAACTGCAGCATTGCCATCAAACTGCTTGTACGGTTGTTGGCTGGCTTTTTCCTAGTGCGTATATTTCCCGATCACATGATAACAGAGTGGTACAAAAATGTATCGTTTTAGCCACGTGGTCATCCATATAAAAGTTGCGACTTATAAGTCCACGTCTTCTGCTTTTCGGGTCTGAACGTCACATTCCTCTCCCATTTTCCGCTTGTTCGGTTTGATCAAAGAAAGACAATATTCGTTTATCCACTGATCTTATTTCGTACAAGTCAGTTCTCTGATAATCGCCGAAAGATTAGTTCAGGTGCTTTATGTAAGAGAACATTCGGCTAGCCGTTGCTACGTCCGTACCAGTTATGTTCGATATGCCTCTACACATATTTGACAAGTTCATTTCTCATATATCCACGTATTAGGAAGATTTAACATGTATGCATATTTTTGATGTGTTACTTGTAAGCGCGAATAAATCCTGTTATAATAAGGTTTTGAAGGTAATTAGAATAGTTCGGTGGCGCACATTGTTACCATACTAACCTCATTTAACCGTGTTAAAATAAGTGGCCGACCATAGTCTATGGCGACACGAAGGCTCCTTTTTCATTGACTACTACACCAAGGTGTAGAAGAGAGCACCACTCCTTTCCCAGGATTACCCTTGGTCCTTACCTGATAATGCTGAGTTTTTAGTAAGGGAGCATCAAGTAACATTTTTGTAATCTTTCTCCCGGCCCATTAGTGAACACGTTATCCATTATGCTAAATGGGCCGGTTTTATGCTAAATGGGCTGGTTTCATTCTAAATGGGCCGGTTTTATTCTAAATGGGCCGGTTTTATGCTAAATTAGGCTGGTTTTATGCTAAATGGCCTAGTTTTGTGCTAAATTAAGCCGGTTTTATTCTAAATGGTCTGGTTTTATGCTAAATTAGGCCGGTTTTATGCTTAATGGGGGTTTATGCTAAATGGACGGTTTTATGCTAAATGGGCCGGTTTTATGCTAAATGGTCTGGTTTTATGCTAAATTAGGCCGGTGTTATGCTAAATGGGGGTTTATGCTAAATGGACGGTGTTATGCTAAATGGGGGTTTATGCTAAATGGACGGTTTTATGCTAAATGGGCCGGTTTTATGCTAAATTAGGCCGGTTTTATGCTAAATGAGCTGATTTTATGCTAAATTAGGCCGGTGTTATGTTAAATTAGGCCGGTTTTATGCTAAATGGGCTGGTTTTATGCTAAATTAGGCCGGTTTGCCTGTTAAAGTTAACTAAAGTAGCTGGTTGAGCCAAACCATTACCAAGACTTTCCATTGTACCTTCACGTTGATACCAGACCTCGAACATGAGTTGGGGTCATGCAAACAGGCACCGTTTTTGTAACACTTCTGCAACTGAATAATCTCCTCTTTAACTCGTCACATATAGTCGACCCCCCCCTCTTTCCGCATCAGCTATTTTTCCGACAAAAAGTTTTTAAAATATTAATATATTGATTATTGAATATTGATTGATTCACGTTCCTATGAACTAAAAGAATGTTGTCCCTAAACGGGTACATATATTATAGTTTGGATTTGTCCTTTTATCATTTCGGGGTCCAATACCTCAATTCTGCTCCTGTCTCGATTGTTCTATTGTGGGCGGCGTTGCTCGTCTAGTAGTGACGTGAAGCTGAAACTAAATCCTTAAGGCAGTGATTCTCAAATTTCTCGGCCTTTTGGCCGGGATCAAAGTGTAGTATCTGTTCCGATGGATACTACACCCCATAGACTGGTATCGTCTTGGCCTTCGGGGCTTGATTTCCGCCAGTCTATGACCTGTGCAGTTCTATGAGGTCCACCTTCCCAGGCTTTGCCTCTCCTCTTTGGGGAGGAGTAAGTTTATTGCTTACTGTCTGAGGCGCCCTTACCGAGGAATGCCGACGGGGCTGCCCAGGCAATTTTTTAATGACCAGAGTGCTCACCTTCTCGGGTGCTGGCTTTTCAAATCCCACTTTCCTGACCTTGTGTCACATCTTACCGCTGTGGGAGGAAGATAAATGAAAGTGTGCCCGGGCGCACCGGTGCGCCCAGAGCTTTATCAGGTGCTCTCCGTAGTATTCGTGAAAAATTTATCAAGATAGAAGAAAAATGTAGTTATTATTTTCAGTCAATATGACTGAATTACAAACCCTTTTGTAGAAACTGCAAAAGATTCTAGTTTGACACTGAGAGAAAAAGAAACTGTTTCCACTGATCATAGACTAATGATTAAATCCAAAAAGATTGTCTTTTGAAGCTTTTTGGATTTCCATAAAAAAAAATGATGATTAAATCCAAAAAGATTGTCTTTCGAAGCTTTTTGGATTTCCATAAAAAAAAAATGATGATTAAATCCAAAAAGATTATCTTTCGAAGCTTTTTGGATTTCCATAAAAAAAAATGATGATTAAATCCAAAAAGATTGTCTTTTGAAGCTTTTTGGATTTCCATAAAAAAAAATGATGATTGAATCCAAAAAGATTGTCTTTTGAAGCTTTTTGGATTTCCATTAAAAAAAAATGATGATTAAATCCAAAAAGATTGTCTTTTGAAGCTTTTTGGATTTCCATAAAAAAAATGATGATTAAATCAAAAAAGATTGTCTTTTGAAGCTTTTTGGATTTCCATTAAAAAAAATGATGATTAAATCCAAAAAGATTGTCTTTTGAAGCTTTTTGGATTTCCATAAAAAAAAATAATGATTAAATCCAAAAAGATTGTCTTTTGAAGCTTTTTGGATTTCCATAAAAAAAGTGATGATTAAATCCAAAAAGATTGTCTTTTGAAGCTTTTTGGATTTCCATTAAAAAAAATGATGATTAAATCCAAAAAGATTGTCTTTTGAAGCTTTTTGGATTTCCATAAAAAAAAATAATGATTAAATCCAAAAAGATTGTCTTTTGAAGCTTTTTGGATTTCCATAAAAAAAGTGATGATTAAATCCAAAAAGATTGTCTTTTGAAGCTTTTTGGATTTCCATAAAAAAAAAATATGATTAAATCCAAAAAGATTGTCTTTCGAAGCTTTTTGGATTTCCATAAAAAAAATGATGATTAAATCCAAAAAGATTGTCTTTTGAAGCTTTTTGGATTTCCATAAAAAAAAATGATGATTAAATCCAAAAAGATTGTCTTTTGAAGCTTTTTGGATTTCCATAAAAAAAATGATGATTAAATCCAAAAAGATTGTCTTTTGAAGCTTTTTGGATTTCCATTAAAAAAAAATGATGATTAAATCCAAAAAGATTGTCTTTTGAAGCTTTTTGGATTTCCATAAAAAAAATGATGATTAAATCAAAAAAGATTGTCTTTTGAAGCTTTTTGGATTTCCATTAAAAAAAATGATGATTAAATCCAAAAAGATTGTCTTTTTAAGCTTTTTGGATTTCCATAAAAAAAAATGATGATTAAATCCAAAAAGATTGTCTTTTGAAGCTTTTTGGATTTCCATAAAAAAAGTGATGATTAAATCCAAAAAGATTGTCTTTTGAAGCTTTTTGGATTTCCATAAAAAAAAAATATGATTAAATCCAAAAAGATTGTCTTTCGAAGCTTTTTGGATTTCCATAAAAAAAATGATGATTAAATCCAAAAAGATTGTCTTTTGAAGCTTTTTGGATTTCCATAAAAAAAAATGATGATTAAATCCAAAAAGATTGTCTTTTGAAGCTTTTTGGATTTCCATAAAAAAAAATGATGATTAAATCCAAAAAGATTGTCTTTTGAAGCTTTTTGGATTTCCATAAAAAAAAATGATGATTAAATCCAAAAAGATTGTCTTTTGAAGCTTTTTAGATTTCCATAAAAAAAATGATGATTAAATCCAAAAAGATTGTCTTTTGAAGCTTTTTGGATTTCCATAAAAAAAAAACATGGGTCGATATCTAAAAAAGCGCTGGCCATTTTATTGCAATTTTCCACCCCATATTTATGTGAACTGGGATTTTCAACCCTCGCAACAATTAAGTGTAAAAAGAGAGGAACTCTTCAATGCATTGATAAGGAAACGAAAGTTTCTCTCTCAGACATTTACGAAATCGCAAGGTTTCATCATCTACATGTTTCTAATTAGCACAGAAATTAATAAACCTAATAGAAGTATGTTAAGTTTGTTTTGTTAAATGCGTTAATTTTTTATATATTTAACAGTTAACTTTATACGATATGGTTCCTATTCTGTACACAGTGCGCTATCAAGTATCTGTAGTACTGTAAGTACATCCAGACTGTATAAAGTTATAGAACCACTGTCTTAGAGAACTTTTTTCTTTGATTCAAAAAGGAATTATACGGACATCATTTTTAGTGTTCAGATGATCGTTTATTGTGTCTTACAGATTTAAGAATTATGGTGGCCATATCTGCATCCCCATGTCCAATGTTCGTTTAAGGTTCCATGTTAAAAATCCAGGTATCACCGCTATTGTATCGATATCGTCTTCGTATCACATTTGCTCTGATCGGTTTTTCGTTAATAATTTTGTCCACACGCTGTGAAATTAGATCGACAAAACTCTTGTTCTCACGCCACTGAACTGAACGAAGTGTTTATTACTTCTCTGTGGTGTTATAGGAAAATGCTGTATTTACTTCAAAGACAGAAGATGGTGGAGTTTGCGAGATGAAGACAATGACTGAATAAGAAATAAACAAGACATTTTCTTGTCCTTTTTAATATAATTTATTTCTTAAAGTTCTATTCGTATAAGCCAAACACTGACGTACAGATTACATTTCGATGGAGCTAGCACTGCCATACACGCATCTCTCCACCTCTGTGACAAGTTTCAGACTGGCTTTCTCTCACTAAATAGGAAATAAAGAACACAACGACTGGCTTTCTCTCACTAAAAAGGAAATAAAGAACACAACGACTGGCTGTCTAAATCATCCCTAGTTCACCCGGTACCCGCACACGCTTAGGGTTTCATATTTGTGAGCTCGTCGTTACATGCAGGTTTCCACTCGCTGAACTCTGCACTTAATCACCAGTCGATCACTTCAACATGGGATCGGGGTTTTTATTGGCAGTTACCGTATGCCTATGAGTTTTTAACCCTTAATTATTTCCAAGGACAAGTGAGGCCAATATTGGATAGCTAGAATAAAGGTTGCAATATCATTTTATCGAGTTTGACTTGTGCCAAAATAATATAACTTGGATGCTGTTTGTGTTACAATAATATCTCGCCGCAGGATTGAGAGCAAACAAAAGAGCCATGACTATTTGAACCAATGTTTCATATAAAGACGTTTTTTCAGCGTCACCTTTGCTGATAACTCTCCTCTTACTTTACAAAACCTATATTTTTCTCTGTAATGTCATTTTCACCCGGTTGGTTGTTTCTGTTAACTTTTCTTTCTAACGGTCGGCTGTTTTTGACCTCACAACCCTTCTAGACAGTTTCGTCTTTGAGCATCCCAGTACAGCCGAACTAAAAATAACCCGTTAATTAAGACAAGTTAACTGACTCCACTTTGTAGATTATACATACAATAAATGCTCACTTGTATGTATCTACTTACATCTTGTCAAACAGCCGAATTATCTTATTAAAAATGGTTGAAATTCAAAAGTCAGTGCAGAAAAATGAAATTTATGATACAGGATGGTCACGACAAATTTGATTTTGTGTTTTAATATTCTTACATTTCAGAACCATTTCAAGAATTTAATAGCGGTAAAGTGCAACGGATAGCTGTTTCAGTGTACTATTGGTGTGTTTGAGGGGTGACGGCCATGGACGATAGAAAAGCACCAGAATTTTGGAAGTGAGTGACGTGCATCATGATGATTTACGCCGGATTAAATTCGGATTAAATCTTTGCTGCAGCTCAGTGATTCTTGCATAACTTAAAGGGCGTAAGATGTGAGTCGGAGAATTGCGACGAAGATATGGAAGCAGTGGCTAGCAGGAAAGATCATAGCAAGCTTTCTGACTGTGTCCACACAACGAAATTCGTTTAAAAGCTGTAAATTAGGTGCAGTAAGATCTAGGCAAGGTAATGCGGACCTTGACGAAAGAGATGAGCGTCAGAGTGACGATTATGAAAGAAGCGCTGAACGAGGATTTTCGCTACTCATACAAGAGCTGCAAGGTTCAACTATTAACCAATAAAATCCAAGAGAACCGCCTTACGAAAGCCAAGAAACTCTTTAGCAAGGTCAAACACCCAGCGGAGCCGGGGGTACTCTAGTTCTTTGTAGAATCAGTTAACACGATGTGCAGAACAACAGGTGGCTAGCCTACAGTCAGCACGAAATCTGGTGCATCATGAAGACTAAGTTTCTCTCGACCGGTGATGGTTTTTGGTATGTGTGTTTCCAGCGAAATCCACGTCATGCTGACCCAGATCTTCAAAAAGGGACTCAAACTTGATTCAGATGGCTATATTGGGTTGCTGTCCCTTGTTGCCAAACGCTAGGTGGTAAGGGTGGCTACAGAAAGACAATATCTATGCCACACATCCTGAAATACACAGAAACGGCTATCTGAGAACTTCAACGACTTCACTTGTTCAAACATTTACAACTTGTCTAATTGTGACCCCATGGATTATCATGTGTGATGCACAATTGCGGAAGACACCAACCATACCGCCTGCAACACCAAGGAGGAGCTGATTGCCAATATGAAACTGGTGCCAGACGTCTCTCGAAGGACACCATTAAGGGCGCGTGCTCCAGTTTCAGGTCCAACCTGGAGGTCGTGGTGGAATCTCAGTATGCTGTCTTAGAATATTCAGCAAAGGATCCTCAAAGAGATGCACTTTGAATTTTGAAAATATGTAAATTAAGATAAGGCATTTTTTTCTTTCCATTTCCAAAAATGTCAAATTCGTCTCGAACACGCTGCCAGTATTTTACGAAAATTAGGAGCCCGGGCGACGCCAGATAGCCCTGTTAGTATCAAATCATTCTCAATATTCAAAAATAAAAATACATAGAGTTTTAGATATGTGACGTTATTTCTGTTATGGACATACCGACACTGCATTTCAATTATAAGATCTTCCCTGTGTATAGTGTCATTTTTTCTTGCGTTTATTTTATTTTTTTTTACTT
>OY744552.1:34938570-34946070 GCA_963556195.1 Sepiola atlantica | reverse complement strand
GATTCTTGCCACCTTATTAATTGTCAACCTTTGAATACGCCCCAGGTGTAAGATATCTTTTGTACATAGTGATTTGTTGTTTGAACGGTATACTCAAGAATGGGCCGTAACAAAGTTATGTGTAAGGGATGGAAAGTACCTGCTGTTATATTGAAACAGGATCTCCAGATCAGGTAGAGAACCCTGTTGGCTTTGTTCGCCATCGTGATACAATGGCGCTTTGGTTTGAAGGCGTTCTCCAGAATCGTACCAAGGTCCTTCGCATTGGCGACGATATTGACTAGTTGAGGTAGAAAACCGATAGTCAGACGGGTAGGTTGAGAGCAGATAGGAAGATGACTGCATTTTTCAGAGTTCTACGGTAAACTGCAGCTTGAAGACCAGGACTAAACTTTAGTCAGATTATCCTGAACTTGATCATAGTTATATCCAGGAATCATCAGTTTAATGTCGTTCTCAAAGAGTAGTACCTTTTCAGTCAATTCAGCTGGGAGATAATTAACATACAAGAGAACAGAACAGGCCGCAGACAGATCCTTGAGGATCTCCACTGCAAGCATTCGCCTCTATGGAAAGACAATCACGAAAGGTAAGATGATGAAGGAATTTCCTAATCCATTCTACTACAAGAGATAAATCTTGTTTATTATTTCTTTGTTTCCTATCGGTGGTCGATTTTTCTCTGCTTTGAACTCCTAAAGAGTTCATTCTTTTATAGAACATTATCATTTGATATGTCTATTCTGATTGGCTTACCAACCACAGTTCACTTCAAAATTTTTCCACTATTCTACGATTGGTCAGTCAATTAGATCCTTCGTTTCACGCATGTAGGAGGGGCGTCTAGTCAAGCTACGATATAGAGGTTTGATCTATTAAGGGTACAAGCACACGTTTTCATTTTGACAGGTAGGATAATTATCCTATGTGTGGAATGCACCCAGTGACTTCCAGTAAGAAGCAAAATTATAAAAACATATTTAGCCGCACAAATCAATGTGACTTTTAAAAATTGTACCAGTTCAAAAACATTGAATATGCGGTGAGGATTTTGGGAGAGGATTTTGCATTTTTTCATGTGGATGTATTTTCTTTGGCTGTGTCGGATCTAGCTATAGAGTGAGCCAAACTATTCGCTTTTTAGGACGTACATCGCGTTACTTAATCTAGTCGTCCGCTCCATACGATTGTATAGTTAAACTCATTTGCCCCTGATATCGACAATTTCTAGACAGCGTCTTTTCTGACATGTCGCTCACGCAACTTCCGCTGAGGACATCTTTGCGTCTTGTTTATTCTTTTCGCAAAGATATCACATCTGACCTGTGATTCCGGTGACGACTACTCATAACCCTGGCTCTCTTGTAACCTAATCTAAATAAGTCTGGTTCAATGTGTATCATCGGCAAAAGTCATGAGCTGAGCAAAGATTTGACATGACTGTTACATGATTGGCTATTTTACATCTAAACTCTTTCATTATTCTAATAATACGATTTGTCTGTACTAATGAGTCATCGCTTATCGAGGCTCAAAGGCCACTCGAGGATGTCTGGTGGACGGTGGGACAAACACCTTGAGGATTGGAGACGATGGTTGAGACTAGGCAGAGTTTATCTCTTTAAAAGGACGGCTCAACAAAGATTTGTTAATGTGGGACTTGAAACGACCATGTTGTAAGCACCATTGTATTGTGTTCCACAGACAAGTAGTTATATTAAAGAAATTCTGCTCATGGAAGTTCAGTATATATATATATATATATATATATATATATATATATATATATATATATATATATAGTCTCGGAAGTTTCTCAACCGTTAAAACTATATAAAAAATAAAAAAATAAAAAAAAAACTTATAGTCTCAAGTCTTCCAGTGGAAAATCACTCATGTAAGTCAATTTATTTTTTACAGTTATTATATTAGTTAGTTTCTAACACTATTTTAAGGGATCATCAGTTGTTTACCATGAAAAACTGTTTCGGGAATTTAAAAACAAGACAGTATTTAATTTCATGGTTTCCCAGCAGAGTTGATCAGACCCCACTTCCCTTAAAAGACAAAAACATAAACGTTCCTTATACTAAATCTACGTTTTGTTCCATATAAATGTTTTGCTAACTTATATTAGTTATTTAAGACACACAAAAAAAAAATTCTTTACCTGTGCTGTATATATATAGGACTTTTAAATCTCCCATATGTGTAGAACGCCATCACGCTCTCATGTTCATTTCAACTTTACGACGCTTTTTCAAGTTATAATCTACTCGCCGTTAAAATTCAAAAATGAGCACAACAGTAAAGTCATAATTTGTAAAGACACTAAAACTAATACCGTCTGAAGATGATTTGACGATTCAAATCGAAAGTACTTGCAAAAAAGAAAAAAGAATGGAACAAGAAACCCATGGATCATATTTATATCAATTTGACCGAAACATTAGATGGACAATTCGGAAAATTGAAAAAATAAAAAAAGTCGCATCAAACAAAACCACTCCGTGTTATTTAATAATGTTTGCCTATATATATATATATATATATATATATATATATATATATATATATATATATATATATATATATATATATATATATAATTTAGCCTCATGTTTCCCTGTGGGGATGAATAGTGACGCCCCTGTTACTTTGCATGGATATTTTCATACTACTATATATATATTTTTAATAACAAAATAAGTTAGCAAAACATTAATCTGGAACAAAACTTAGATCTAATATAAGGAACATTTTTGTTCTTGCCTTTTAAGGGAAGTGGGGTCTGATCAACTCTGCTGGGAAGCCATGAGATAAAATACTGTTCTGTTTTTAAATTCCCGAAACAGTTGTTCATGGTAAACAACTAATTATTTCTTAAATAATGTTAAGACTAGCGTAAATTCTTGGAAGCAAACTAATATAGTGACTGTAAAAAGTTAATTGACTTACAAGAAAAGTAATTTTCCACCGAACGACTTGGGACTAAAGTGTTTCTTTGTTTTTTTTTGCATATAGTTTTAATGGTTGAAAAACTTCTGAGACTATATTATATATATATATATATATATATATATATATATATATATATATATATATATATATATATTATATATATATATATATATATATAAATTCTGGGTTTATTTTTAAAGCATCTTTATTTATACAATTGTTTCTGTTTTTTCCACAACACATTACTTCTTGTGAATTGATAAACACGAAAATATGTTTTCAAAAAGTTTCCTCGGTGAATATTATCTCAGAATCCAGAAAAATACATATAGGGTTGACTGGGCACAAATACCATGGTACCATAGTCTGGGGGGGAGCACAGAAACTTCGAAACCTATGACTTTGTTAGTTTCTGTCACCTAGCGTACATATATACATATCTCTCTCTCTCTCTCTCTCTCTCTCTCTCTCTCTCTCTCTTCATCCCTCTTATTTCTTAATAGTATTTTGTGAGCGTCTTAGTGGCTTTATTTGCATCCCCACGTGTGAAACGTGTCGCTATCTTGGATTACATGCGGAAATACATTTCCAATATTAAAAACATATATATATATATATATATGTATATATATATATATATATAGTGTGTGTGTGTGTCAGATTGTATATGAAAAGAAATCAAATAAAGTGCTCGATCATATAAGAGAGCTAATATAATTTATTTAGATACTGTATATTACATATTTCAGCAATGTACCGCGGTTTCATCCAAAAGGACAGATGTAGACATCTTTAGTAAATCTCTGGGCCCAGTGGAATCATCGGCAAGCTGAAATGATTGTAGTCCCGTCTCGATACGGAATGGCATCAACAATGACAGAAAACGGTGTGTCTCTGAGGGGGTCCCCGAAAAAATCCGGTGTGGGATAGTGATTAACTAAGACTTAAGGGAGATCGATGTTAGTTCGTGTATGAAAGGCCTTCATTTTATTCCCTAGCGAGTTTTATTTATTTATTTATTTATTTATTTATCTGTTAGCAAGTTTTATCTATTTATTTATTTATTTATCTGTTCTTTTTTGGATTTGTAATGTTATTGTTTTACCTAGTCTGAAAAAATACGAAAGGGGCGGCTTATAAGTTTGTCGTTTGGGTTTGTGAACTTAGGGTGCTTTTTTGTTGTCGTTTTTGGGAATAAATTTATGTATCGGATTAATTGTTTGATATAGTGCTTAAAAGATGATGCAATAATATTTTTATGGACTTAACGTGTTTGTTTTCTCTCAGATGGTCGTTGATGGGCAGAAGTCTGAAGCACATAGTATTAATGTTTGCGTGCCTCACGGATCAATTCTGAGCCCAACCCTCTTCCTGATATTCATCAATGATCTCCCGAAACATATTCTAAGATGATACAACCATCTATGGCAACACTTTGAAGAGAATTAGTGATCATGATCTTTCTTATTCTCTATCTTCCGCCCTGGAGCACGTGGTGCAATGGGGAAATATGTGGCTGGTTACTTTTAATGCGTCTAAAAGCAAGCTTATCTTCTTTCACCATCAATGCTCCGATCCTCACTTTGCTATAATTGAAATGAATAGCTTCTTTCCTCGTGCTGCTGGCCTCTGGAACTCCCTCCCTGTCCCCTGTTTCCCCGACAGTACAGACATGCAAAAATTAAAAACTAATGTAAACAGACGTCTCGCTGCGCAGATCCCAATTTAGGTTGACCCCCCAACCTTCTCCCCTTTTTTCTCAGTAGCTCCTTACGTCTACAGTGGCGGCCTGCCTTGTTTGGGGTGAACTATGTTTTTTTTTTAATAATAATAATATGGGTACAACCTCCCATTTTAAAATCAAAATGTTTCAGGTTTGCATTGAATTTGATCCAGAGTCATAAAACACTAATTAATCAAGATTCCCTGGATTTCAATTTCTTCTTAAGACCCTTTAAGCTTAAGCCTTAAATTTTAGACATTTTCTCGAATAAAAATTATGTAATTGATTCTGATTCAAATTAGAATAAAGATTCTAGCCATGATATTTAGTATTATTATATCTTGATTTTAATATTCGTAAGAGGACATAAAAGTGGTGCAAACATAATGTTGGTTCAAAATAACTCTGTTCGGGGAATTAATTTTGTCTGTCCTGGAACGGGTATTTTTCTTATTTATATAGATAACTGTATTTCAATGTTTGTATAATTATTTTCAGTTTATATACTGTCTTAAATGTCAGCGGATATTGAACTGTTTTATCAAATATTTTTAGTGTTACTTGAGATGTTTTGTTATTTCAGGTGGAGCTCTTCGTACGGTCGGGGTGGACAGTAAAGAACTGGTGATCGACGGCAGTATGTCATACGACCCGGATTTTAAAGGGGCGACTGACCCTATTTTAAAATTCCAATGGACTTGTATTCAGGTAAGGATAGAACATCAATAACGTTGGTGCATCTGTAAAGTGAACTGTCCAAGCAGAGGAAGGACATTCAGACGAAAATGTTAAATACTTCTGTTCTGTTGATTTTGGCTAAGAAGAAAGTGTAGTATCTGTTCCGATGGATACTGCACCCCATAGATTGGTATTGTCTTGGCCTTCGGGGCTTGATTTACGCCGGTCTATGGGTCTGTCCTGTGTCGTTCTAGGAGGTCCACCCTCCAAGGCTTTGCCTCCCCACTTTGGGGAGGAGTAAGATTATTGCTTACTGCCTGAGGCGCCCTTACCGGGGAATGCTGACGGGGCTGCCCAGGCAATTTTTAAATCCCACTTTCCCGACCCGACCTTGGGTCACATCTTACTTGTGGGAGTAAGATAAAAACTGGCCTTGTGCCTAACTCCTGGAGAGGAGTAAATCAATACTCTTTTGAGCAGGCGCGTTTTCCTGAGTGGTAAGAGTGTGCGTCCAATCTCGCTTCTTTCATCTCCGTTTTGTTACCTCAGCCTAGGAGGTTACGTATTCGGTCAAATTTGTAATTATGTTTGTTTGTCTGTCTGTTTGTGTACCGTCGAGCGTCCACATCGCATGACGAAACGTTGTAGCAGTCACCTCCTCCTTTCGCACATAACTGCACCGGCTGGCCGTTAGGTGTCGCTTATTCACCGACAGGTGGCGCTGAAAAGCGACACCAGAGTTATCTGCCCTTCTTGGTATAAAATCGATGTAAACACAAAAATCACTCTCTTATTCAGTCAATCCGCCTCGCAGAGACGACCCCTCGGCACAGCTCGGAAGCATCGCCGAGAACACCGACGAGGAACCCGGAAAAGCCTTTTCTCCTGCTACATTCGTCTCACTCGAAGACTACTACCATCTTCACTTGAGGAAAACCCACGGGCAGCCCAGAAAACTATAATATTTTCCTTTTCCGCAACCGGACACTATCTCACTCTCTGTTACCTATACTAAACGGTAGAGGTAACCCTCTGTTCAATAAACCCTCTTTTTCGATGCCTGTTACTCAGTTGATCATTTAATTCATTTCGTGCGATAAATTTAAGGAAGGGACAAACTATCCCTTCCATTACAAATGGTGACCCAGACGTGATCCCATTACAACGTCACTAAACCTAGTCAAAATATCGGGCATGGTCTGAATTAGAATTAATCTCATTTTTAGATCGAAGTTCAATTAAGGTAACGGGAAGGTACAAGTCACACTTTTGGCGATATCTGTACGAGCTGCGAAAGCTAGCGCGCACGTATGTGTATTAATATCAAACCTGAATCGATAATGGAGGTCAAATTGTCTAACCGACTTTCATTAAATGGAAAGAAACAAATTAATTAAAATTTAAAAAAATAAATTTTAAATGTAAGGTAAGACCAAAAATGTAATGCAATAAAAAAATTATGAGTTAATTACGTGTTCAGTTGCAGAATAGAAATATTGTTTTTATTTCGCTTCCTGCAGCTGTAGTGAAAGGTTTTGGGCCCGAAGAGGTCTAGCTATTTTTAGCTTTAACAGAAAAATATATTCAAATATGTAGCCAAATGATATTCGTATAAATAAAAATGTTATACCAACCAAATAAACGTCAAGTTCTAAAAGACGTCAAAGATGTTGTCAATTTCCTTACTTAAGAAGCGCTAATCTGCGCATAACATCGCCAGGACTACACTTATCCTAACGTCTTTTAGAACTTGACGTCTCTTTCTGCTCATATCGTGATTCGACCCCTCGGGGTTAATACCATCAAAATGAGGAGGAAGAAAAGAAGAAAAAAACTATAAGACAGTCTCGCCTGACAAAGTTGTTCTAAAGCGAAAGCTTGCAAAAAAATTAAATAAATGAATTTTTCATTTAAATTGCACGATTGTTGATTTTCAAAATATTTCACTTATATATATATATATATATATATATATATATATATATATATATATATAATTAATTAAGTTCAAATATTAACTAAAAGAACAAAACCATTACTTTTAAAAAGTGCTCAATTTATATTAGAGCTTTTATATAAAAATAAACATAGTTTGAGTATCTGACAATCGTTTCAGAACCTTCTCGGTTCCTCTTCAG
>OY744552.1:34888570-34933570 GCA_963556195.1 Sepiola atlantica | reverse complement strand
TAATTGATTGGAAATAGTAAAGCAACTAAAGATTTATTTTCCACGTAATTGATTGAACATAGTAAGGCAACTAAAGATTTATTTTCCACGTAATTGATTGGAAATAGTAAAGCAACTAAAGATTTATTTTCCATGTAATTGATTGAAAATAGTAAGGCAACTAAAGATTTATTTTCCACGTAATTTATTGAAAATAGTAAGGCAACTAAAGATTTATTTTCCACGTAATTGATTGGAAATAGTAAAGCAACTAATGATTTATTTTCCACGTAATTGATTGAAAATAGTAAGGCAACTAAAGATTTATTTTCCACGTAATTGATTGAAAATAGTAAAGCAACTAAAGATTTATTTTCCACGTAATTGATTGAAAATAGTAAAGCAACTAAAGATTTATTTTCCACGTAATTGATTGAAAATAGTAAGGCAACTAAAGATTTATTTTCTACGTAATTGATTCAAAATAGTAAAGCAACTAAAGATTTATTTTCCACGTAATTGATTGAAAATAGTAAGGCAACTAAAGATTTATTTTCTTTTAAACCAAAGCTGATTACCAGCAGTTCGTTGTAAGTTGACAATTTGAATTTTTTTATAAACAATTGAACATAGTCGACCAAGACGTTTTTTTCTAATAAAAAATGTTTTTAAAAATTACTATATTATGTTTCAAATAAAGATAATGCAAAGAGAAATAAAAGAAGAAGAAAAAAGGGACAGAAACCTGTCCCCTTTTTTCTTTCCTTATTTTTCGTAGATTACAAAGTAATGGTCATTTCTAACAAACAACTTGCGGAAGTGATGTAGTGTCCACATTAACAACACATCTAACCCCCACATCCGGTGTCACAACTTTCTAAGAAAATATAAAGTTGAACTGTTACATTTACTTGGTTAATGACAATGTAATAGTTAGTCTGTAACTAAGTAGAATTATACTAATTATAACTAAATTGAAATCCACTTTTCTGAACTGTTTAGGGTATGAATTTAACATGGGCACATACTTTTTTAACAGATGTTATGTTGAAAATTCCCGACGCACGGTACATAGATTTTTTTTACTATACACCCGATTCAGCAACAACTTTTGACATTATGAAAAACTATTTTTGAAAAACTTATCTATTCAATTTTTAGTGTGGTCACCGAGTGGTCATTCAACGTAAATTGACCACCTACACGAGAGAATGTTAACTCATACCACGTGGGGGTGAATGTATATCAAATTTACAAAGTAAATTAACTTCGTCGCCTAATCTAGATATTAAACGGGCTAGTTTGTCATTTTTTGATAATCTTGACATTTGTGGTGTCTTTAAAATTCGGTAATTCTAACAAGGTATCTAAGTGCACTTTCCCCCCACGTATAAGAGCACGATCATGCTTTAAAATTTGAACAGGCCCACATCATCAAACACATTCATAACAAAGCTCGGCGAAGACTACTTGAAACAGCACTCATCACAGCTTCTAACACCATTAGACAACGAAATGGTTTCTGCAATCTATCCCTCCTTGATAAGCAAAATTATCCTGACCGAACAAAAACTAAACCTAGATCATGACTAACCCTTCTTCTCATCGTTATCAATTGCATTTATATACAATTCCCCGCATACACACTTACGTACTAACTCCTTCTCACATATATATTCATTCACATACTCATGAATCACCCACTACGAATCAAAACTACTTAACCACAAATAACAGCCTTACAAATGAACACAATCTACACATCCTTACAAATATTTAGATATTTAAACCCCTTTCGCTCTCAATTTACTCTCAAACCATCGACACATCCTGAACGAAACCACATTTTACTTATCACTCCCCAAAATTAAAATCATTTTTCTTTTTTCTTTCTTGTCATGCTCACAGCACACTTCTACACATTCTTTCAACCACACTTTATACTCACACATTCCTGACATAGCCAGTTGGTCAATATTCCTACCCTCTCTCCCTCCCTCTCTCCTTCCAGCATCAAAAAGATTTCCACCTGACCATAACAAAATCTCCCCTCTCCCCTCTCACTTATCTCACACTTTTGACTATTTCTTTCACACTTTTACCTACCCCCGCCCATTTTCAAGTTATCTTCCTTTCTTCAAATCTTTTTCTAAAACTATGATACCACCTACATGCCAAACACACAGAGTTCCCCTCTTCCCTCCTCTTTCCCCAGCCTCTCAAAATCCATGCCACATCTAATCACGACAAAAATCTCAGGCCCCCTTTCCTCTCTCCCACCCTAAGGCAAATTCACTAATACTCTTACCCCTCCTTTTTTCACTGCTGCCTTAATGGTACCCACTCAAAGCTTTCCATATTCATTTCATTCTTCGCCACTACTGACTTCTCGAAGCCTGGACTCTCCTCCAGCGCTCACAGTAGCCACGACTACTACTTTTCCTTATCAACCCATCATGTCAACCCAATATTTCGATGTACTTGCATGATATTTTTCTCCAAATTATTATCCTGAGGAAGTCTTACAATAAAGACGAAACGTTGATGAATATATATAAAAAATATCTCTTGGGTTTCCTTGTTCATTTCCCATGTATATATATATATGTATATATATATATATATATATATATATATATATATATATATATATATATATATATATATATATATATATATATACATGTGTGTGTGTGTGTATGTGTATTATGGTGAATAAATATAGGCAAATAAGGTTTAAATGGGTAACGATGTATGCGTACGTGTGTATATAGATACTATAACTAATATCTTATATGTATAGTGTAAAAGTTGTATATTTTTATTTTTATATTTATTTAGTGTGTACGTATGCGTAGGTTAATGGGCATATTTATATGTCACTGTGTTCAGTTATGTATGTGCTGTATGAACATGTCCATATATGTGAGTAGGTATTTTTATATTGTTTTATATATTTATATAGACATATGTATATGGTATACCAGTATGTGAGAGTATAAGTAAAATATTAGTAGTACAAGCATTTACACATGTATGTATATATGTGATTAGGTATTGGTGGAGTTACATTCTATGGTGATGCATATACATGAATGTAAGTCTGCACACGTGTTTATAACGAGTTAATTCAAAAATCGTTAGAATAATAACAAAGGGAGCACATATATTTATATGTGTTGTAATATATTATACTGAACTAATCAGTGGAAAATGAGATGTATTCATGGGCTGTATGTGTATGTATGTATGTATGTATGTATGTATGTATGTATGTATGTATGTATGTATGTATGTGTGTGAGTGGATGCGGATTTTTGAATCTATATGTATGCATGCGTATATCTATGTATGTGCATGCATGTGTGTGTGTATATATATATGTATATATATATATATGTATGTGTGTGTGTGGATATGTATGTATATATGTGTATATATGTGTATATCCGTGTATGGATATATGCGTATATATTTCTATATGTTTTATTTTATATATGTATATATATATATATATATATATATATATATATATATATATATATATATATATATATATATATATGTCAATGCGTGTACTTGTGTATCTAAAGATTTTTGCGCTCGTGTGTATTTTATATTAAGATCAGATATTTATGCTTGAAAATGTATGTATGTAGATTAAAACTTTGAAGTGTTAAATAGAGAAGAAAGGAATCCAAGCTTAGTGTGTAATAAAAAAAAATTAAAAATAAAGAAATAGAAGGAACTGTGGGTAATAAAAATGATTAAAAAAATAGAAACTAATTGAAAGATTTACTTAATGGGAAAGTTTTCCAAATTTATCTCACTTCCTTGTCTTCTTTGGTCTGAAAAGGCTGACTCTCTGTGAAGAGTACAACCGAAACATGTATGCACATATATAACCAATAATGTTTGTATAAATAAAAAAAGTCGATACGTCGTATAATAGAATCTACAGTAATAGCCCTCTCTACAAACAAAATTAGACAAAGAATGGGTTTGTACTGTATCTCCCCCAACCTCTCTAAAACAATCTTACACGAAAATAATATTCGTCTAGACACTGGATGATTCCCTGAATATTATTTTTTTTTTCCTTTTTTCTTTTTTTCTTTTTTTCTTCTTTTTTCTTTTTCTGTTGCCCCTATCTTCTCTTTAGTTTCTCCCTCTTTTTTATATTACTATGTACATTTGAAATTGCAGGTTTATTTATGCATACATATATGTATTTTAAATATTAAAATATATATAAATATATATAAATATATATATATATATATATATATATATATATATATATATAGGCAAACATTATTAAATAACACGGAGCGGTTTTGTTTGATGCGACTTTTTTTTATTTTTTCAACTTTCCGAATTGTCCATCTAATGTTTTGGTCAAATTGATGTAAATATGATCCATGGGTTTCTTGTTCAATTCTTTTTTCTTTTTTCCAAGTACTTTCGATTTGAAACAGTCAAACTTTTAAATCTCTCATATGTGTAGAACGTCATCACGCTCTCATGTACATTTCAACTTTACAGACGCTTTTTCAAGTTATAAACTACTTGCCGTTATAATTAAAAGATGAGCACAACAGTAGAGTGATAATCTGTAAAGACACTAAAACTAATACCGCCTGAAGATGATTTGACGATTCAAATCGAAAGTACTTACTTTTTCTTTTTTGCAAGTACTTTTGATTTGAATCGTCAAATCATCTTCAGGCGGTATTAGTGTATATATATATATATATATATATATATATATATATATATATATATAATTATATGCTGACATTTTGCACACTTATTTGTGACACTTTACATATTTGCATATATTTCACTCCATTCAAACCCTACCACTATATATATTCCCTGATTATATGACCTTCCCGTCTTTTATCATTTTTAACACACTTGTCATCCGCTCTTAGAAAAGCCCACATCACATCGGGCGAAACGTTGAGCTTATGGGTCTTCCACTTGTTCCATTTTTAATTTCATCTCTTCGGATTGGTTTATCCTTTTATCTACCTATATATATATATATATATATATATATATATATATATATATATATATATATATATATATATATATATATATATAACCCTAGAATGAGTTTGTGACATATTTCATTTCATTTCAAATTATTTTATTAAATAAAAAATAAGAGTTCATAACTAAATGCAGACACATCAACAAATACTTGCGTTGCTATTGAAGCCGAGATAAAGTAAGCAAAAATATTTATGTTGTTTCCAAAAATATTTATGTTGTTTCCAAAAATATTTATGTTGTCAATTAGTGAACAAATAATTAACAACTAATATTATATACGAAAAACGCGCGAAAATAAACGCAATGTGATTAGGTACTTCTGCTTCTTCCTCTTTCGTCCATGACTGATCCCAGTTACAATCACATTCTGATAATAGGCGATACCGTGAAACTGCAGTAAGATGTCAAAGCAAAAAATGAATTCATGATCTATTATTTTCTTAAATATTTTTATGAGATAAGAAGATATGTATTACCTCCACCCTACGATCAAATGGATGAACTTAAATCCACGGAATCTCATCAGCTTACGGAATCTCATCAGCTTACGGAACCTCATCAGCTTACGGAATCTCATCAGATAATAAGCTGATGAGATTCCGATAATATCTCTATATTATCTGATCTAATAATATCTCTATATTATCACAAATAAATAAATGGATTTTTAAAATTATTTGTTCGTCTATTCATTATTATTATTATTATTATTTGATCATTCTTGGGAATGTCGTGTTGTCCAACTCTTTACTGGTCTTGTGTAACGTTATTCTCCTTTCTTTACCAGTCTTATGTAACGTATTCACTTTCTTTACTGGTCTTGTGTAACGTTATTCTCATTTCTTTACTGGTCTTGTGTAACGTTATTCTCATTTCTTTACTGGTCTTGTGTAACGTATTCACTTTCTTTACTGGTCTTGTGTAACGTTATTCTCATTTCTTTACTGGTCTTGTGTAACGTTATTCTCATTTCTTTACTGGTCTTGTGTAACGTATTCACTTTCTTTACTGGTCTTGTGTAACGTTATTCTCATTTCTTTACTGGTCTTGTGTAACGTTATTCTCATTTCTTTACTGGTCTTGTGTAACGTATTCACTTTCTTTACTGGTCTTGTGTAACGTTATTCTCATTTCTTTACTGGTCTTGTGTAACGTATTCACTTTCTTTACTGGTCTTGTGTAATGTTATTCTCCTTTCTTTACCGGTCTTGTGTAACGTTATTCTCTTTTCTTTACTGGTCTTGTGTAACGTTATTCTCATTTCTTTACTGGTCTTGTGTAACGTTATTCTCATTTCTTTACTGGTCTTGTGTAACGTAGTCACTTTCTTTACTGGTTTTGTGTGATGTTATTCCTTTTCTTTACTGGTCTTGTGTAACGTTATTCTCCTTTCTTACCGGTCTTATGTAACGTATTCACTTTCTTTACTGGTCTTGTGTAACGTTATTCTCCTTTCTTTACCGGTCTTATGTAACGTATTCACTTTCTTTACTGGTCTTGTGTAACGTTATTCTCCTTTCTTTACCGGTCTTATGTAACGTATTCACTTTCTTTACTGGTCTTGTGTAACGTTATTCTCCTTTCTTTACCGGTCTTATGTAACGTATTCACTTTCTTTACTGGTCTTGTGTAACGTTATTCTCCTTTCTTTACCGGTCTTATGTAACGTATTCACTTTCTTTACTGGTCTTGTGTAACGTTATTCTCCTTTCTTTACCGGTCTTATGTAACGTATTCACTTTCTTTACTGGTCTTGTGTGATGTTATTCCTTTTCTTTACTGGTCTTGTGTAACGTTATTGTCCTTTCTTTACCGGTCTTATGTAACGTATTCACTTTCTTTACTGGTCTTGTGTAACGTTATTCTCCTTTCTTTACCGGTCTTATGTAACGTATTCACTTTCTTTACTGGTCTTGTGTAACGTTATTCTCCTTTCTTTACCGGTCTTATGTAACGTATTCACTTTCTTTACTGGTCTTGTGTAACGTTATTCTCCTTTCTTTACCGGTCTTATGTAACGTATTCACTTTCTTTACTGGTCTTGTGTAACGTTATTCTCCTTTCTTTACCGGTCTTATGTAACGTATTCACTTTCTTTACTGGTCTTGTGTAACGTTATTCTCCTTTCTTTACCGGTCTTATGTAACGTATTCACTTTCTTTACTGGTCTTGTGTGATGTTATTCCTTTTCTTTACTGGTCTTGTGTAACGTTATTCTCCTTTCTTTACCGGTCTTATGTAACGTATTCACTTTCTTTACTGGTTTTGTGTGATGTTATTTCTTTTTCTTTACTGGTCTTATGTAACGTTATTCTAATTTCTTTACCGGTTTTATGTAACGTATTCACTTTCTTTACTGGTCTTGTGTAATGTTATTCCTTTTCTTTACTGGTCTTGTGTAACGATATTTCTCTTTCTTTACCGGTCTTATGTAACGTATTCACTTTCTTTACTGGTCTTGTGTAATGTTATTCTTTTTTTTACTGGTCTTGTGTAACGTTATTTACCTTTCTTTACCGGTCTTATGTAACGTATTCACTTTCTTTACTGGTCTTATGTAACGTATTCACTTTCTTTACTGGTCTTGTGTAATGTTATTCCTTTTCTTTACTGGTCTTGTGTAACGTTATTCTCATTTCTTTACTGGTCTTATGTAACGTATTCACTTTCTTTACTGGTCTTGTGTAACGTTATTCCTTTTCTTTACTGGTCTTGTGTAACGTTATTCTCTTTTCTTTACTGGTCTTGTGTAACGTTATTTTTATTTCTTTACTGGTCTTATGTAACGTATTCACTTTCTTTACTAGTCTTGTGTAACGTTATTCCCTTTTTTTACTAGCTTTGCGTAACGTTATTCCCTTTCTTTACTTGTTTTGTGTAACGTTATTCCCGTTTTTTTACTGGTGGTGTGTAACATTATTCTCTTTCTTTACTTATTTTGTTTAACGTTATTCCCTTTCTTTACTTATTTTGTTTAACGTTATTCCCTTTTTTACTAGTCTTGTGTAACGATATTTTCTTTTTTACTTGTTTTGTGTAACGTTATTCCCTACGTTACTGGTCTCAAAATCCAGGAGATGTTGCTGCAAAAATGAAGAATCTAAATAAGAAAGGTTTTTTTTTTATAGATTACAATTTAGTAAAATGTCGATATTCTCTTGCAACACTCATGCCTTAAAGCTGCAGTCAACTCCCCATCCCCTATGGAGGGAGCAAAAGGTGAAAGTCCGCTCACTTCGATCGTAAGTTTCGCTCTGTCATTTTTTTTTCGATTCTCTCTCGATCGGTGCGTAATTCTGCAAAATAACACATTTCTGAAATCGGCATACATCACAATACAGACAATAAAATGTTTATATATTTTATTTTTGCCTCAACCTTGAAAGTATCACAACAATAACAGTCGCATTCTTAACGCGATGTCTCCCCACGCCCTTGACTGACATCTCGTTACCATCTAGGCTATAATTCTTATTTACTATCCTGCTTTTTCGATGACCCTGAGGTAATGTTGTTACGGAAAGACTTTTTTTAAATTGTGTGTGAAGAGATTTTTTTTCAATCTAAATTAAAACATTGAGTATATTTTCCAATAAAAATAGAACATTAAGAATAAAGCTAATAGAAAATAAAATAGAAAGCTACTTAATGAATTCACGCATGTACTTATGTTAATAAGTAAACATTATGTGATTATATTTTTCTTTCTCCTGATTTCCTCGTGTCAGTACTCCTTATCGCAACAAAATATTACCACGGTCTTGCTCTGCCAAATGATATCTCTCCGAACAGTCCAGCACACACACCAACGTAGTCACCAACTCAAATCATCAACTCATAGTCGCCCCCTTCCTTCAAAACATTCCCCTTTTATTGCCAGTGACATTGCCTTCATGCAAATGAGCAGTGAGCTCTTCTGCCAAAGATATGTACTAATCAAAAAAATGAGAAGATAATGAGGGTGGCGGTTTCGTATCGTATGTGTCCGCTTTTATTTTCCTTTTTATCTTGCATTGAACAGATAAATAAAAGTGGTTAATTAAATGGAGAACTAATGACGTAGACTCCACATGAAGAAGACAAAGTGTTTGATATTTGCTTCCCTTCGCGGGCGTGTACCAAGGTTTCATCTCTGCCAGCTGGTGTATCTTGTCGTTTGGCCGTGATCGATAACATAAACTCCGGGGTTTAGTTCAGAAGATTTATTTAACATAAAAGACAAACAGATTGGGTGGCTCTTGCACGTGCGCAAGAGAGAGGAAAGAAATAATTACTGGGGAAAGATATTCAGGCCATTTGCACGACTTGTGTTCATTATCCTGCCCCACCCTTTCGTTCGGTAATCAGGAACAAGAGATTGACAAAGCCTCCCACCGTCATGCTGTCACTTCCGACTTCCGTTTTAGCTCCCACCATCTCTTTAGAGCCTGTGATTATATTTTTCTTTCTCCTGATTTCCCCGTGTCCGTACTCTTTATCGCAACAAAATGTTACCACGGTCTTCCTCTGCCAAATGATATCTCTCCGAACAGTCTTTCATCTAGCGCACACACCAACGTAGTCACCAACTCAAATCACCAACTCATTGTCGCCCACTTCCTTCAAAACATTCCCCTTTTATTGCCAGTGACATTGCACTCATGCAAATGAGCATGCAAATGAGCAGTGAGCTCTTCTGTCAGAGAGATCAGGAAGTAATTGGGAGGTCTTTGCTATAACTAGCCATTTCACTCAGGTTCTGTTTCTTTATGAATCCATTCCTGGCTGGGGTAAGTCATATTTTGCTAACCACACATGAATACAAAAATGGTTGTGTTTTGTTGTTTGTATGGTAGTGCGGACGGGGGAATAGAGAGTGATGGAAGCCAATAAAAAATGTAGACTTTTGAAGGTATTGCATTCGTGTAGCTTTGATATGTATTTGATTTTTATTGAAATCTGTTTTTTTGTTGTTTTTTTTAAGGTTGAACTGGGATCGTTGGCCCAAGAAGGCAATGTGCTACCCACAGACCCTGTTTGGCTTCGAGCTTACATCCGCTCCTCAACCGCAGTTATGGTCACATGGAACACACTGGATACTGGAAACGCAGGTAGTCTTCTTTCCCACCCCGGGTGTCATCAGGGGCCGAAATGTTGACCATTAATAATATTGGTTCTCATGTGGATCTTCTGTAATAGAAGGGTGGGGTGTTGGTCCCTTCCTTACATTTATCGCACGAAATGAATTGAACGAACAACAACCGAGTATTGATTTACTCCTCTGCAGGAGTTAGGCACAAGGCCAGTTTTTATCTTACTCCCACAAGTAAGATGTGACCCAAGGTCGGGTCGGGAAAGTGGGGTTTAAAAATTGCCTGGGCAGCCCCGTCAGCATTCCCCGGTAGGGGCGCCTCAGGCAGTAAGCAATAAACTTACTCCTCCCCAAAGAGGGGAGGCAAAGCCTGGGAGGGTGGACCTCCTAGAACTGCACAGGACAGACCCATTGACCGGCGTAAATCAAGACCCGAAGGCCAAGACAATACCAGTCTATGGGGTGCAGTATCCATCGGAACAGATACTACACTTTGATCTTAGCCAAAAGAGTAACAGGTAACAAAAAAGGGTTTATTTAACAGAGGGTTGGAACTGTGTCCCAGTGAAGAAAAGAAGCTGCCGGGTCGTCTGCAAATATATTCCCAGTGGAGATGGCTGCTGCTGGAACGATGCCGGAGAAAGGCAGGAGAGAGATGTTTCTTCGTTGCTGGCCGATTTCTCTCTGCTGAATTCTTCAACTGACCAGGTGGTAGAAAATAGTCCATGAGGGGACAGTTGATATCAATACGCCCTGCAAGCCGATTGGTCAGCGTATGACCAATTTGCTCACAGGGGACGAGAAGAAATAGATCCTATTTTAGTCTGCTACACTTCAACGGCTCCTATATTGATTTCTATAATGGACAAACGAACATACTTCTTTTGTATAGAGAGAGTTTAAGTGAACAAAAGCTCTATTCTGATTATTTTGTAGTTGTGTGGGGGATGCTAACGCATTCTATTCCTCTTAAATATTGAAGAAAAACGAGCAAGAAAACGTCAACATTCAACACAAATGAAGGGCAAATAAAATATCCAATACTCAAACATTTATATTAACAACAACAATTTATTTTGCATTTTTACACATAAAAATTATGTTCCATATTTGACGAAAGTCTTTTAGTGTCTTTTGGATAAATGTCTCTTTGACGGCTTGAAAGAAATAGTGTCTTTTTGTTATTTAAAGCAATGTCTCTTTAAATAAGTTTTGTAAGAAGAAAGACGCACGTGTGTGCGTGTGTGCGTGTGTGCGTGTGTAATTGAAAAGAGAGAAAGAAAGTGCCAAGCTTACTATGTGTGTCCAGCAGTCAGAAAAAGGGGAGAAGGAATCTTTTGACGCGACAGGTAGTCGTCGCATCGTCTTGCGACTGGCCGATGGAGCGAAACAATTCTCCTTGCTGTGTCTGAAGAAATTCTGGAGGCAAGAGACCGGATCCGTCGCAAACGACGTTTATATATGTCCTAATCAGCAGGGGCAGTGACCGGAAACATATGATCCCTATTTTGGCGTTTTCTTCGGGGTGTTGAAAAACGCCTGTCGACTGCTGTTGAAAGGTGAATTCCATAGTTGATAGTTCAAAATATGTTATTACAATCGAATCTTTTTCACTTTTGCTTTCAAAGTGTTCATATTCGATCAATAAAAACAATGCATATAAAATCGACATATAAATGAATAATTAATTAATACCCACAACACCGATCCATATTTATCTAATTTTCCCCTTCTATTTTTTATTCATTCTTTTCTTGTTTATCGTTTCCCATACAATTATAGGGTGCCATTAATCATCGTTTCAATTGTGAATTAATCTCGTATCAAAAACTTTCGGCCATGCTATAAATCACCGATTGTTTATTATTGCTACACTAATTTTTATTTGAACTATCATTATTACCAATTATGTAATCAATATCTAAGAAAATAATAAAAAATAGCGAAAACTTCAGAATTCAAAAGAGAAGTATTAACTTATTTCAACTTCCGGTAAAATTAAATAACCCCTATTCTTTATTCACAATTTATTATTTTAATTATTAATTATTACTACAACTATTATTATCATTATTACCACTTATGTAATCAATATCTAAGAAAATAATAAAAAATAGCGAAAACTTCAGAATTCAAAAGAGAAGCGTTAACTTATTTCAACTTCCGATAAAATTAACCCCTATTCTTTATTCACAATTTATTATTTTAATTATTAATTATTACTACAACTATTATTATTATCATTATTACCAATTATGTAATCAATATCTAAGAAAATAATAAAAAATAGCGAAAAATTCAGAATTCAAAAGAGAAGCGTTAACTTATTTCAACTTCCGATAAAATTAAATAACCCCTATTCTTTATTCACAATTTATTATTTTAATTATTAATTATTACTACAACTATTATTATTATCATTATTACCAATTATGTAATCAATATCTAAGAAAATAATAAAAAATAGCGAAAAATTCAGAATTCAAAAGAGAAGCGTTAACTTATTTCAACTTCCGGTAAAATTAAATAACCCTATTTTTTATTCACAATTTATTATTTTAATTAATCCCTAATTCATTTTTCCTTGTTATTATTATTTACTCACCAGGAGTTCTCACACAGGTCATCAGTGATTGCTCACCGAAAACCGGGGGTATTCCCTGGAGTCTGAGTGACAACAAGTCTCCCCAGATTTCCAGTACGCTCCACCTCCCTTCGATAGCCACCGCAAATAAATTTGCAGTATTACAACAGCCGTTTACCATTGATTTTTCGCTGGTAAGGACCATTGGTCTTCAATGGGGTTTGGGTGGAAATAAGCCTCCCCGAGGTCCCAGCAATCTCTGCACTTCCAGTGGAGGTCTGGTTTGTGCTGTCCCTCCTCGGTCTTCTCATCCTCCTTGACCCTATGCAAATATTTTGTGTGGTGTCAGCCTAGGCATTATTATTATTATTATTATTATTATTATTATTATTATTATTATTATTATTATTATTATTGTTATTGTTATTGTTTATTTATTTATTATTATTATTATTATTATTATTATTATTGTTGTTGTTGTTGTTGTTGTTGTTGTTGTTCCAAACGATATAAAGCTAGTGGTTATCTGTGGCGTTAATTTTATTCAACTGCCAGTTTATTTACATTCCCATATTTTCATTTTAAAATTGTTATTATTATTTGTACTCACTAGGAGTTTTCATACAGGTCATCGTTAGTGATTGCTCACCGACAATAACCAGTGGTATTTCCTGGAGTCTGAGTGACAACAAGCCTCCCCAGATTTACAGTATTCTTCACCTCTTTTCAATAACGACCGCAAATAACCTTGCGGTATCGCAACAGCCACTTACCATTGATTTCTCGCTGGTAAGAACCATTGGCTTCTCTGAGATTTGGGTAGCAATAAGCCTCCCCAAGGTCCCAGCATTTTTCGCACTTTTCCAGTGGAGGTCTGGTTTGTGCTGGCCCCTCTCGATCTTCTCATCCTCCTCGACTCTCTACAAATATTGTTTTTTTGGGGGTGGGGAGGGAGGGGGAGAGAGCTTATAGTGTTTCTTGTGATTTCTGTTCATTGGTGAGGCCGGTGTAATTTATTAGGGGGAGAGATTATGAAGTGATGTTTCTTGCAGTTTCTGTTCCTTGGTTCGTGTTGTGGTGTTCTTCGTGTGGTTTTGTTTTCTCCCTGTTGCAAATTCCTTGTGATTGGTTACCCTTTGTAGCTTATGCGGGTTGGTTTCCGCATTTAAGGATTTTCCTTAAGATTGCAGCTGTTTTGCTTATTGCTGTCCTTTGTGTGGTTTCGATGGTCACTTTGATTTCAATTTCTCCCATTCTTTTCTCCAGGTTTTTTTAGAATTGTTCCTAGTGCTCCTACGATTATTGGTATTACACTAACTTTCTTCATGCTCCATATTCCTTTCAGTTCCCTGGCTAGTTCTGTGCATTTGCTTCGTTTTTGACGTGTCTTTGATCTTCACTCTGTGGACTGCTGGAACGGCAAAGTCTACGATTTTACAAGATTTTTCCATCTTTAGATTAGATCAAATAAAATAAGGAATAATATTTAATGGGTTTATAATTACCCATTAAATATTATTCTTAATTAAATAAGAATGGAGAAATCAATCTTTAAATGTAGATTAAGCGACACTAAAAGTTATATTTTAATTAAGGTAGTGTTTCAGTTAGACCACAAATGATATTTTTAAATTTCGAAGGGACGATCGAGGAATCGAATAGATAGAATCTTTAGATACAAGCGTGATAAAATCGTAGGTCTAGGATCGCTCAAAAAGCGCCCAATGAATACTATTAGAAAAATGGAAGCAGATTGAAATAATTTAGAACAAGATTCAAAAGTTGCAATCAAATCAAAACTTAAAATTGGATTAATAAATTTAGTATATTAGAGTTAAATCCTATAAATATGTAACGGTGTGTTTTGGTTTAATGAATATGATTACTGAGTTTTTTTGTGTTATTTAAAGGTATTAAAGGGGGGCGTAATTCACGGCTGTTTAATAAGGTTGAGAGTGTTAGGTAATGAGTAATTAGGGTTGTCGAGTTTATTTCAGACTACCCGATTTGAGATTGGAGGGTGTACAAAATTAAGCGATCCTAGATCCATAGATCTTAATATAAAGTTATACTTGTTAATAAGGAGAATTTTAATTTATGAGTCTATTTAAATATAGCAGAAGATAATTCACATGGTTGAAGTTTAATGTGTATAAGGTCATTACAATTAATTGATTTCTTGAAATACTCGGTTATTAAGGATTAGACCAAGTTTTTGAGGGAAGCTGCGGCTGGGGATTTGCACAAACCTACCCAAACTTACAAAATTATGGGAGTATATATATCACCCATTAAAACGACCAAGATATGCGGTATAGAAGCTGTAAAGGACCCCCTATGGTGAGGAGATTAATGAGTAGTACAAGAAGGTAGGAGGTGGACAAAAATATAAATATCATGCTAAATTGTATTGCCAAATAATAATGTAGGAAGAAAGGAATTATGCGGATATAAATTATTGGGAATAATAAATGCAAAGCGTGTAATCTTCATTTATATACATGCACATACACATACATATATATACACATACATACACACATTTACATACATATACACACATGTATATACACACATATACATACAAATACACATATACACATGTACATATATATATATATATATATATATATATATATATATATATATATATATATAGTAAGCAATGAAAATATATATGGCAATCAAGCTACACAGAGGCTCCCGTGTTTCATCCCCGGGGATGAAACACGGGAGCCTCTGTGTAGCTTGATTGCCATATATATTTTCATTGCTTACTACCTAGCTCTACTTATGTATCGAGCACTGTTGAAGTAAATACTGAAAACTGATACATAAAAAATTATATCTCCTTATAATATTTTATGTGGATACATGAAGTACTAATATATATATATATATATATATATATATATATATATATATATATATATATATATATATATATATATATATATATATATATATTTCCGAGAGAGAGAGACTATGGCACCCTAAATTTGTTACATTTAAACCGAGTTTTATGTAAGCAGTTAGATAATATTTCATCTTTTTTATTTAATAGAAGACCCTTATATTTAATGATTATGAAGGATTCATGTCTACATAGGCAATAGTGTCTGTCTAATTGTTTATAAGAGTAGCGAGAGAAGTGTATTTAGACAGCGAGCTGTAATTGAAAGTATATATATATATATATATATATATATATATATATATATATATATATGTGTGTGTGTGTGTGTGTGTGGGTGTGTGTTTAGACGTTCTATCCCTCAGTTAGCCTGCAGCCGAATGTAAACAGCCTGCTTAGTAAGGGAGTTAATAGTGATAGGTCTGTCGTTATTGCTTATTTCGCGATGTTCAAGATAGCACTATCATTATTAATATTGGCCTCATCAGTATTTGAGTAAGCATCATCGCTGCTGTTCCGACTATTGTTCTGTACTACTGTACACTTATAAACTACACTTTTATAGAAGCTATTCAAGCAGCATTGATTTCTGTTATTACAGTTACAAAGAAGGTTTGATTGAACTATGTTATTGTTATTTTGGGCGAGGTCTGTTATTACAGTTACAAAGAAGGTTTGATGGAACTATGTTATTGTTATTTTGGGCAGGATCTGTTATTACAGTTACAAAGAAGGTTTGATGGAACTATGTTATTGTTATTTTGGATGAGATCTGTTATTACAGTTAGAAAGAAGGTTTGATGGAACTATGTTATTGTTATTTGGAGCGAGGTCTGTTATTACAGTTACAAAGAAGGTTTGATGGAACTATGTTATTGTTATTTTGGGCGAGATCTGTTATTACAGTTACAAAGAAGGTTTGATGGAACTATGTTATTGTTATTTTGGATGAGATCTGTTATTACAGTCACAAAGAAGGTTTGATGGAACTATATTATTGTTATTTTGGGCGAGGTCTGTTATTACGGTTACAAAGAAGGTTTGATTGAACTATGTTATTGTTATTTTGGATGAGATCTGTTATTACAGTTACAAAGAAGGATTGATGGAACTATGTTATTGTTATTTTGGGCGAGATCTGTTATTACGGTTACAAAGAAGGTTTGATTGAACTATGTTATTGTTATTTTGGGCGAGATCTTTTATTACAGATACAAAGAAGGTTTGATGGAACTATGTTATTGTTATTTTGGGCAGGATCTGTTATTACAGTCACAAAGAAGGTTTGATGGAACTATGTTATTGTTATTTTGGGCAGGATCTGTTATTACAGTTACAAAGAAGGTTTGATGGAACTATGTTATTGTTATTTTGGATGAGATCTGTTATTACAGTTAGAAAGAAGGTTTGATGGAACTATGTTATTGTTATTTTGGATGAGATCTGTTATTACAGTTACAAAGAAGGTTTGATGGAACTATGTTATTGTTATTTTGGGCGAGATCTGTTATTACAGTTACAAAGAAGGTTTGATGGAACTATGTTATTGTTATTTTGGATGAGATCTGTTATTACAGTTACAAAGAAGGTTTGATGGAACTATGTTATTGTTATTTTGGGCGAGATCTGTTATTACAGTTACAAAGAAGGTTTGATGGAACTATGTTATTGTTATTTTGGGCAGGATCTGTTATTACAGTCACAAAGAAGGTTTGATGGAACTATGTTATTGTTATTTTGGGCGAGGTCTGTTATTACAGTTACAAAGAAGGTTTGATGGAAGTATGTTATTGTTATTTTGGGCAGGATCTGTTATTACAGTCACAAAGAAGGTTTGATGGAACTATGTTATTGTTATTTTGGGCGAGGTCTGTTATTACAGTTACAAAGAAGGTTTGATGGAAGTATGTTATTGTTATTTTGGGCAGGATCTGTAATTACAGTCACAAAGAAGGTTTGATGGAACTATGTTATTGTTATTTTGGGCGAGGTCTGTTATTACAGTTACAAAGAAGGTTTGATTGAACTATGTTATTGTTATTTTGGATGAGATCTGTTATTACAGTTACAAAGAAGGTTTGATTGAACTATGTTATTGTTATTTTGGATGAGATCTGTTATTACAGTCACAAAGAAGGTTTGATTGAACTATGTTATTGTTATTTTGGATGAGATCTGTTATTACAGTTACAAAGAAGGTTTGATTGAACTATGTTATTGTTATTTTGGATGAGATCTGTTATTACAGTCACAAAGAAGGTTTGATTGAACTATGTTATTGTTATTTTGGATGAGATCTGTTATTACAGTCACAAAGAAGGTTTGATTGAACTATGTTATTGTTATTTTGGATGAGATCTGTTATTACAGTCACAAAGAAGGTTTGATTGAACTATGTTATTGTTATTTTGGATGAGATCTGTTATTACAGTCACAAAGAAGGTTTGATTGAACTATGTTATTGTTATTTTGGATGAGATCTGTTATTACAGTTACAAAGAAGGTTTGATTGAACTATGTTATTGTTATTTTGGATGAGATCTGTTATTACAGTCACAAAGACGGTTTGATTGAACTATGTTATTGTTATTTTGGGCGAGATCTGTTATTACAGTTACAAAGAAGGTTTGATTGAACTATGTTATTGTTATTTTGGGCGAGATCTGTTATTACAGTTACAAAGAAGGTTTGATTGAACTATGTTATTGTTATTTTGGGCGAGATCTGTTATTACAGTTACAAAGAAGATTTGATTGAACTATGTTATTGTAATTTTGGGCGAGGTCTGTTATTACAGTTACAAAGAAGGTTTGATGGAACTATGTTATTGTTATTTTGGGCGAGGTCTGTTATTACAGTTACAAAGAAGATTTGATTGAACTATGTTATTGTTATTTTGGGCGAGATCTGTTATTACAGTTACAAAGAAGGTTTGATGGAACTATGTTATTGTTATTTTGGGCGAGGTCTGTTATTACAGTTACAAAGAAGGTTTGATGGAAGTATGTTATTGTTATTTTGGGCAGGATCTGTAATTACAGTCACAAAGAAGGTTTGATGGAACTATGTTATTGTTATTTTGGATGAGATCTGTTATTACAGTTACAAAGAAGGTTTGATTGAACTATGTTATTGTTATTTGGGGCGAGGTCTGTTATTACAGTCACAAAGAAGGTTTGATGGAACTATGTTATTGTTATTTTGGGCAGGATCTGTTATTACAGTTACAAAGAAGGTTTGATGGAACTATGTTATTGTTATTTTGGATGAGATCTGTTATTACAGTTAGAAAGAAGGTTTGATGGAACTATGTTATTGTTATTTGGAGCGAGGTCTGTTATTACAGTTACAAAGAAGGTTTGATGGAACTATGTTATTGTTATTTTGGGCGAGATCTGTTATTACAGTTACAAAGAAGGTTTGATGGAACTATGTTATTGTTATTTTGGGCAAGATCTGTTATTTTACTTACAAAGAAGGTTTGATGGAACTATATTATTTTTTTTGGATTAGATCTGTTATTTTACTTACAAAGAAGGTTTGATTGAACTATGTTATTGTTATTTTGGATGAGATCTGTTATTACAGTTACAAAGAAGGTTTGAGTTAACTATGTTATTGTTATTTTGGGCAAGATCTGTTATTACAGTTACAAAGAAGGTTTGATGGAACTATGTTATTGTTATTTTGGGCAAGATCTGTTATTTTACTTACAAAGAAGGTTTGATGGAACTATATTATTTTTTTTGGATTAGATCTGTTATTTTACTTACAAAGAAGGTTTGATGGAACTATGTTATTGTTATTTTTGATGAGATCTGTTATTACAGTTACAAAGAAGGTTTGATGGAACTATGTTATTGTTATTTTGGGTGAGATCTGTTATTACACTTACAAAGAAGGTTTGATGGAACTATGTTATTGTTATTTTGGGCGAGATCTGTTATTACAGTTACAAAGTAGGTTTGATGGAACTATATTATTGTTATTTTGGGCGAAATCTGTTATTACAGTTACAAAGAGGGGTTGATGGAACTATGTTATTGTTATTTTTGACGAGATCTATTTTCGCAGAGTTAGATCCCATTATTCTTTTATCTAAGTTTGGAACAGTACAGAAATAAATTCTTACAGTGTTTTTATTCAAGAGTTTATTATATTTATGTGGAGCTTTAAAATTATCCTCCACAATCTTGAAAAATATTTTAGGGATATTTGTTTGTATATTTTTACTAGAAGGTTGATTACACGATAGACAGCAGTGCCTTCTGTTTTAGGAGTATTTGTCCTAGATCGTGATGGCCTTCGAGGCTATTAATATTATTGTTATATGGGTATGATACATATTTGCATTAGGGCCTTTAGTTTTTTAATACTGTTACACCGGCCGTTCTTACACAGGAGAAACTATACCGGTTGTCACTATAAATAGTGCGAGTCACCAGAGACACAGAGAAGACAAAGCACAGTCTTGTAACTGTCTAGCCAAGTGTTAGTCAATTTCTTACTTTGTTAATACACTTGTTAAACCAACCCTCGATTTGACTTCCTTTATTTATTATTTACTGTTGGACAACTTCACAACAAATACCATCACTACCGGAGATGTTTTCATAAAATGTAGAATATTTAATGTTTTTGTTTTTTATTGTAACCTGAATTTTTTAAATCATTGTCATAGAATTTAGAATTAGCTTAAAATATGAATTCATTGGATGATCTGTTGGAAATTCTTCTATCGAATTAGTAATATTGGGATGGTTATGCTCCTTATGGACGTAATATAAGACTTGGTTTGGTTTGTGGTTTGTGGTTCATACATTTTACTCGAAAGGTTTAGAGTTGAATCTAGGTAGTTTACTACTTTTTTGTTAATGTCAAAAGTAATTTATGATCCAAAATTTTTCAAGAGATTACGGAGACTAATTTGTTTTCATAAACTCTATCAGTAAATCTTATGGTTCGGAGAGCATCATCTCTATAGCGCCCCCTATATTATCTTCATTCCTAAACCTGATATGGATTTCATTTAGTAAGAATTCGTACAATATAATATACATACTGATCAATATGTTTATATTTCTATCAAAAATTCATCTCTATCTAAATTTCCATATTCCTTATAAACGACTCTCCCCGTCGATTTTGACGTATGAGTACCCCGCCTGGGGCGGCCCGCACGTGAATTTGTAATTGCAAGGGTTGCGCAATCCCAAAGAACCGCTCTCCTTAGCTGGCATTGCTTGATTCCAATGGCAAGTAGTAATACAAGACGACTGGAAACAATGCCGAGATAAGCAGAGAGCACATACAGCACCTGGTATTCCCAAATAATCACCCATTTTAGTACTGGCCAGGCTCGACGCCGCTTAACTTCGGTGATCTAACAGGAACCGGTGTGTCAAAGTGATTATGCTGTATATATTCCTTACATACATACATACATACATACATACATACATACATACATACATTCATACATACATATATCTACATACATATCACCACATATACTATAAACTCACACACACTTTTATCGCAAGGGTATAGATGTACTGAATTTCCTCACGCATACATGCCGTTCTTATGAAATGCAGGGGTTATGAATTAAGGAATACATCTACCGATATTCATCCTGTAAATTCACTTATATACGCGCTCATACATGTCATTCTACTTTCATACCTCTCTGTGAACTGTGATTTCATAATCTTATTGATATATCATACAGCCCAAAATGATAATATTCCCCGCCTGAGTATCCCACATCATCACTAATCTTATCTAATAATCCTAATTTAATTTGTTTACATTTGGACTGCCACTAGAATTAATTCAAGGGACAAACACAAAGCAAACATTACCAATGCAAACAAACAGAATAAAATAAAAAATCTGAGCGGACTATATAATGACTAAGTCTAGGGTAAATAAACACAAATTAGCATCAAATAAACTAAAATACAGGTTCAATATAAACATAAAGGTTAAGTATAACATAGGAAAAAAAGAAAAATAAAGAAAATATTTTTAAAAATAGATAAAATCAAAACCTACACTAATGTGAGATATAGTAACATAGAATAACATTAAATAATAAAATTAAAATTAAAAAATATATAAAAATAAAATTAAAATACAAAGAATAATATAAAAAATAGATAAAATAAAATTAAAATAAAAATAAAATTTAAAAAATATAAAAAATAAAATTAAAATAAAATTAAAATAAAATGTAAAAAAAATAGATAAAATCAAAACCTACACTAATGTGAGATATAGTAACAAAGAATAACATAAAATAATAAAATTAAAAGTAAAAAAATATATAAAAATAAAATGAAAATAAAATAAAAATAAAATATAAAAAAATAGATAAAAATAAAATTAAAAATAAAATTTTAAAAATAGATAAAAATAAAGTAAAAATAAATCATAAAAAATAAATAAAAATAAAATAAAAATAAAATATTAAAAAAATAGATAAAATCAAAACCTACACTAATGTGAGATATAGTAACATAGAATAACATTAAATAATAAAATTAAAATTAAAAAATATATAAAAATAAAATAAAAATAAAAAAATAATATAAAAAATAGATAAAATAAAATTAAAATAAAAATAAAATTTAAAAAATATAAAAAATAAAATAAAAATAAAATAAAAATAAAATGTAAAAAAGATAGATAAAATCAAAACCTACACTAATGTGAGATATAGTAACAAAGAATAACATAAAATAATAAAATTAAAAGTAAAAAATATATGAACATAAAATAAAAATAAAATAAAAATAAAATATAAAAAAATAGATAAAAATAAAATACAAATAAAATTTTAAAAATAGATAAAAATAAAGTAAAAATAAATCATAAAAAAATAAATGAAAATAAAATAAAAATAAAATAAAAATAAAATATTTAAAAAATAGATAAAATCAAAACCTACACTAATGTGAGATATAGTAACATAGAATAACATTAAATAATAAAATTAAAATTAAGAAATATATAAAAATAAAATAAAAATACAAAGAATAATATAAAATAGATAAAAAAAAATAAAAATAAAAATAAAATTTAAAAAATATTTTAAAAAATGAAAATAAAATAAAAATAAAATAAAAATAAATATTAAAAAAATAGATAATTCAAAACCTACACTAATGTGAGATATAGTAACATAGAATAACATTAAATAATAAAATTAAAATTAACAGATATATAAAAATAAAATAAAAATACAAAGAATAATATAAAAAATAGATAAAATAAAATAAAAATAAAAATAAAATTTAAAAAATATAAAAAAATAAATAAGAATAAAATAAAAATAAAATAAAAATAAAATGTTAAAAAAATAGATATAATTCAAAACCTACACTAATGTGAGATATAGAACATAGAATAACATTAAATAATAAAATTAAAATTAAGAAATATATAAAAATAAAATAAAAATACAAAGAATAATATAAAAATAGATAAAATAAAATAAAAAAAAAAAAATTTTTTTAAATATAAAAAAAAAAATGAAAATAAAATAAAAATAAAATAAAAATAGAATATTAAAAAAATAGATAATTCAAAACCTACACTAATGTGAGATATAGTAACATAGAATAACATTAAATAATAAAATTAAAATTAAAAGATATATAAAAATAAAATAAAAATACAAAGAATAATATAAAAAATAGATAAAATAAAATTAAAATAAAAATAAAATTTAAAAAATATAAAAAAATAAATAAGAATAGAATAAAAATAAAATAAAAATAAAATGTTAAAAAAATAGATGAAATCAAAACCTACACTAATGTGAGATATAGTAACAAAGAATAACATAAAATAATAAAATTAAAAGTAAAAAAATATATAAAAATAAAATTAAAATAAAATATAAAAAAATAGATAAAAATAAAATCAAAAATAAAATTTTAAAAATAGATAAAGATAAAGTAAAAATAAATCATAAAAGATAAATAAAAATAAAATAAAAATAAAATAAAAATAAAATATTAAAAAAATTGATAAAATCAAAACCTACACTAACGTGAGATATAGCAACATAGAATAACATAAAATAATAAAATTAAAATCAAAAAAATATATAAAAATAAAATGAAAATAAAATAAAAATAAAATATAAAAAAATAGATGAAAATAAAATAAAAATACAAATAAAATTTTAAAAAATAGATAAAAATAAAATAAAAATAAAATATAAAAAATAAATAAAAATAAAATAAAAATAAAATAAAAATAAAATATTAAAAAAATAGATAAAATCAAAACATACACTAATGTGAGATATAGTAACATAGAATAAATTATAAAATTAAAATAAAAAAATATATGAAAATAAAATTAAAATAAAATATAAAAAATAGATGAAAATAAAATAAAAATAAAATTTTAAAAATAGATAAAAATTTTTAAAAAAATATATAAAAAAAAAAAAAAATAAAATAAAGATAAAAATAAAATATTAAAAAAATAGATAAAATCAAAACCTACACTAATGTGAAATATAGTAACATAGAATAGCATAAAATAATAAAATTAAAAGTAAAAAAATATATAAAAATAAAATTAAAATAAAATTAAAATAAAATATAAGAATAGATAAAAATAAAATTAAAATAAAATAAAAATAAAATTTAAAAAATAGATAAAAGTAAAATAAAAATAAAATATAAAAAATAAATTAAAATAAAATTAAATTAAAAATAAAATAAAAATAAAATAGTTAAAAAATAGATAAAATCAAAACCTACACTAATGTGAGATGTAGTAACATAGAATAGCATAAAATAATAAAATTAAAATCAAAAAATTTATAAAAATAAAATAAAAATAAAATAAAACCAAAGATAGTATAATAATAGGGTTGGGAGCAGCGTAACTTCAACTATTGGTGGGCAGCAATGTTTTATAATTCAAAATCTGCTCCTTGAAAAGTCTGCAATTCAGAGCCGTTTCTTGTCTAACATTATGTAATTTTTCCCTGTTGTTAAACCTCATAATTTCTAGTTTCTCACCAAGGCACAAAAACAGGGCGAGTTAAGTGATCCACGGGTCCTGGTTTTTCTGATAATATTCCATCTAATTATTGGGGTTTTTTCATCCTCGATTAATTTCCACAAATATTGGGACAGCGAAGCGTTCATATATTTTTTGTGTTTTTTGTGTCTGAATGATAATGTATGACTTATCTTTTAATCTCCTTGACGTACTTCCTATATAGAACTTCTTTTCTTCTAGATTTTCGACTGGATATAATTTTGCGCAACATATTACTGAGGCAATACGGCAGTTATTCTGCAAGGGACATTCATCCTGTTATTGACAATTACAGTTATTAGTGGTTTTAGACACAAAAAATACATGATCACTTCGCTGTCCCGATATTTCTGGAAATTAATCGAGGATTAAAAAAACCCAATAATCTACACTCCTCAATCTCTTCTAATCATTTTGACATGCCAGAATACCTTCTACTCTCCTGCAAAATTTCTGACCAGCATATACACCGGCTCGGAGTCTGTGTCCGTAACATCCTACCCTTGACTAGAGAGCTTAGTCTAGAATCAGATGATATGGCGTACATGTGCATTAGATTAACCACACAGCGTTAGTTACCTACGTTTCATCTGCTGTTCTTTTTTGACCAAAGACTGCACCTTACTCAACTGTCTCTGATAGTGTAGTCGCAACACTTTCTTTAGATCCGAGTGGCCAAATCCATGTACTCGGAGATTTGAATTCGTGAGTGGACGATTTCAATATTTTCCCCGATTCCGATACAATTACCGAGAGTGTTCTAAATTTCCGAATCTGATACAATTACCGATTCTTTTTAAATTTCTAAATAATTAGTTATAGAAGTATTGTTTTAAACTTTCGAATTACATGTAATATGTGCATACATTTTCGCAAAAGTAAAAATACACCTCTGGGTAGAGGCATGCATTACATGCATATATCTTTCTAACGATTATTTCTCAAATGTTTTCTTCGTAATTGATTAAAAATAGTGAGGCAACTAAAGATTTATTTCACATGTAAAACAACACCGGTTGTTTGTAGTAAGTTAACAAAATTTTATTTGCTTTTTTTCATGAACAATTGAATATAGTTTTTAATAAAACAGAAAAAGAATAAACTAGTAAGCAAATAAAAATTAAAATAGTGCAAAAAAAAAAGAAAAAAGAATAAACTAGTAAGCAAATAAAAATTAAAATAGTGCAAAAAAAAAGAAAAAAGAATAAACTAGTAAGCAAATTAAAATTAAAATAGTGCAAAAAAAAAAGAAAAAAGAATAAACTAGTAAGCAAAGTAAAATTAAAATAGTGCAAAAAAAAAGAAAAAAGAATAAACTAGTAAGCAAAGTAAAATTAAAATAGTGCAAAAAAAAAGAAAAAAGAATAAACTAGTAAGCAAAGTAAAATTAAAATAGTGCAAAAAAAAAGAAAAAAGAATAAACTAGTAAGCAAATTAAAATTAAAATAGTGCAAAAAAAAAAGAAAAAAGAATAAACTAGTAAGCAAATTAAAATTAAAATAGTGCAAAAAAAAAGAAAAAAGAATAAACTAGTAAGCAAATTAAAATTAAAATAGTGCAAAGAAAAAAGAAAAAAGAATAAACTAGTAAGCAAAGTAAAATTAAAATAGTGCAAAAAAAAAGAAAAAAGAATAAACTAGTAAGCAAATTAAAATTAAAATAGTGCAAAAAAAAAGAAAAAAGAATAAACTAGTAAGCAAATTAAAATTAAAATAGTGCAAAAAAAAAGAAAAAAGAATAAACTAGTAAGCAAAGTAAAATTAAAATAGTGCAAAAAAAAAGAAAAAAGAATAAACTAGTAAGCAAAGTAAAATTAAAATAGTGCAAAAAAAAAGAAAAAAGAATAAACTAGTAAGCAAAGTAAAATTAAAATAGTGCAAAAAAAAAGAAAAAAGAATAAACTAGTAAGCAAATTAAAATTAAAATAGTGCAAAAAAAAGAAAAAAGAATAAACTAGTAAGCAAATTAAAATTAAAATAGTGCAAAAAAAAAGAAAAAAGAATAAACTAGTAAGCAAATTAAAATTAAAATAGTGCAAAGAGAAAAAAAAAGAAAAAAGAGACTAAAAAAATGTCCACTTTTTTCCTTCTCTTAAAAGATTACAAAGTATACCGCGTTGGTGTTCATTTCGACCAAACAACACGTGGAGATAATATGATGTTAAGGACACATCTAACCCACACATTCGATGTCATACCTTCTAAGATAATATTGAAAAGTATGTTTCTACAAAATTAAACTGAACCGTTTAATTTACTGGGTTATTCAAAATATAATCGTAAATTCGTAACTACGTGAAATTATGTTAAAAACAACTAAAATGAAAATCACTTACACCCGCCTGGCAATTCTGACATTTTTAGGGTGTGAATTTTACATGGGTAGGTTATTTTTTTAAACAAATGTTATGCTTAAAATCACTCAGCTACACACATTACATGGGTCGCACATTACATGTTTTTACTGTACACTTGATTAAGCAACAACTTTTAAGATTATAAAATACTTTTTTGAAAGTCGATTTAATTTTTGGAGGGGTCACGAGGTCGGTCAGTGCACTATGATAGTTTAACGTGAATTGACCACCTACACGAGAGAATGTCATGCCATACCACATTGGGGTCAATTTACGTCAAATAAACTGAACTCTCCTCCATTAAACAGGTGGGATTTTAATTTTTTTAAATAATTTTAACGTTTGTGGTATCTGGAAAAGTGAGTCATTTTAACAAGGTAGGATAATTCCGATTTCGGTAACTATGAATTGGAGGATGGTACTTGAATCATGCAAATAATTTACAATGTGACTGTAAATACAATTCTAAATTTATCCTATAAACCATAAAATAAAATAAATCCTTATTAAATTTTAAAAATATTGGTGAACATTTATAAAATATTTTTAGCCATTTTTAATTTTAAAAAATCAACAAGATTTAATTTTTTCTTCAAAGTAAACAACATATAGTTTGTTCGGCTAAAAGTAAACCCTAAAAATGTTGGATCATCAATCGTTTAACTGTGATGCCGCGACACACGTACAGACAACTTTGCTTTATTATATATATATATATATATATATATATATATATATATATATATATACAGGGTGGGCCAAAATAAGGGTCCTATCTTTAAATTTGAATAACTTGAATTTGAATAACTTCCACAAAATAAAAGTTAAACTCACCAAACTTTATGTGTGTGTAGACTGACCCTTCCGAGATTTTTTGAAATAAACAAAACAAATTTTAGCCGAAAAACACTTCTTAAAACTTACAAAAACTAAAGTATTGTTTTTTACACTGTTTTGAGTTTTTTAAGCAAAAATAATGTTTTCTAAATGAGGGTACGTTCCTTAGGGCTAATACGGCTCATGCTTGCTTCGGAAGGGGTCCTTTACTTATTCTAAAAAAAAAATTTTTTTAAATCAATAAATAAAAAAGTTATGAATTTTTAAAAATAGGACCCTTATTTTTGCCCACCCTGTATATATATATTTCAAGCGACACTGCAATTAAAACTACGATCTCATCGGGCTAAGAAAACAGGTGTGTCTTAATGTTTCTGAAATTTTTTTAGATAAGGGTTGATAATTTGTAGAATTAGGTATATTCGGACTACTGTTCTCATCTTGGGTGTTTTTATCAGAACGTTTCGGCCGATATAACCTCCAAACTTCTTCTCAATACCGGATATTAAAAACATCCAGAACGTTTTCGAATAATTCCCGAAATATAATTTATTTGCTTCACTGCTCGGAAACCATAACACCCCAACCGGCTTTTATCCTGTTTTTCTTTTTAATTTAAGGCGAAAGTTACTTGAACCTCAGCGACACGTCTAATCTGCTCGAACCACCCATAACGGTACCCACATCCCAGAATGACATCTATATCAGCATAATTGTCATCAAACCGAGTAAGTACCCGGGTTTTTCTTTTCTTTTCTTTTTTTGGCATGACACATTGGAATTTAGCTAGAAGCAATGGTCGCAATGAATCCATCAAATTATTGAATCTACACAGACAACCCCACTCTGCCATATTTACCTAAAAGATGATTGGAAAGTAACTCCCTATTATTAAAATATCTGGTTAGTTCATACAGATGGTCATCTGCAAAGGTTATGTGCAGGTGGGAATACACTCGTTGCTAAATAAACGTCTTAAGAGGGGTGGCAACATTAATGGCGAAGGCGAAATCCCAGAATAGGCGTTTACAGATGGATGCGTGGGTGTTCAAAAATGTTATATAAACTAGCTGGAATTGAGATTGAGAGTCTGCTGACTAGCCAGTTCGAGAGATCAGTCTTCGCCAATTCCCGTGATTCTTCTAATCTGTAGCACCATTAGGCGTTGTATGATGAGAAAAGATTATAAATTTAGTATGGACGCCAGCATTCGCCGCCAGTTTTTCAAGCCACCTTTGTAAATGATTTTAATTCATAAATTTATATATTTTTTATTCGCTTTCAGGAAGCAATATTTTATTGCTGTTCTCTTTCGTCCGATCAAACGCAGCTGGCCAGACACGAAGTGGGGTAATTGGCGACACATAGTATACAAAATAGAAGTAGAATAAAAAAACAAAATAGAATATTTGAGGGCAATGCTAAAAAAGAGGCGAAAAGGTAGAGAGAGATTGAGATTGGCTAAAGGGTTGTCCGATACACTACAGTCGCAAATACACGTTATGACGTAAACGACGTCTTCATCAGACTGGAAACATCGGCCGAAGAATATGGAGGAGAACAAAATCAAAATAATTAGAGACGAGTTCCTCGCCTTTTCTGCTAGGAGCAAAGTGCAGTATCTGTTCTGATGCTACTCTTCCTCTTTTATGCCCGCGGTAAGTGAAGGAGAAATCCTTCTAGAGTGAAGCAATTGTCAATCCAGAGTACCCCATTTTGGGGAGCTGGTTCTTATCCCCATTAAAAACTGACCTTGTGTCTAACTCTACCCTCGTAGGGAGGAGTAGAGAAACTAATAGCGATCGTATCAACAGATTTCACAAGTAGCTCCTATTTTCTTTTCTCTCCTTTTTTTACAAATGAGTCAACACTTATCGAGACCATTCTCAGGTTATGGGTTAATGAGATTGATAAATTGACAGTTGAAAACAGCAATTCTTCCTCCTTTGTCAGAAACATCGCTCATTGAATTCAAGGGATTATTGTTTTCTGGTTCGGCTGTTGCCTTGAGTGGGTGGTATAGAGAGATTTTCAATCCTCTCCTAGTATTCATCATCATTCAACAAGTAAAGATAAAAAAGACTTCCTTGTGAAATCAGTTGAGAAGCTGGTGTTGAATGCTGGCGCCCGTATTGAATTCTAAATAAAACTCATTGCTATACAATTTCTTATATTCATTTATTATAAGAATTGTCAGCTCCCCAAATTCTTCTTCCATGTCCACGTAGGTGGTTCTTCAAGCCAGCAGCTGATTTACATGGCTTGATATAAAGGTGGCACGCGACCGGGTTACTTTGTGGAATATTGTCTTTGCGTACAGCCATATATTTCTTAAGGCCGGTAGTTGACGTGTATTTTCTGTTGCATATCACACAAGTAGTGTTATCGAGCCGCGGAGGAAAAATTATATGAAAATGTCTTTCGTGTAACTTCAGGTGGTTTACGTATCCAGCTTTGGACAATAGAATGCGGCCACATATCTCACATTTCTAATTCGATTTACTAGCATCTAAATTCGTCAGCCCCCCCCCCCTTTACAAAGATTTCGTTTCTGATACATTACGACCCTCCGAGACAACTCTTCGCTACTCATTTTTATTTTCAACTATCTTTTCCAAGTTTTCAAAATCTATTTTCAGTTCCTTTAGATTGTTTCTACGCAATCCTTGAACCCTTTTTTTAGCTTGTGCTGTGAGCGCTTATCAACTGTTAGCTCGCCATAGAATAGCTGCTTTGGCAATCTGCAGCCATTCATCAGGACCACATGTCCAGCCCAGCGCATCTGATTGTTAGTTATCATATTTCTAATGCTTGGGCAGCCTGCTCTTAGAAAGACAGCAGTGTTCAGTGTCATTGATTGCCATTTTATGTTAAGGATCCTCTTAAGCAGCTCCGATCGAATCGTTAAATCCATTTAAGGCGGTGGCAATAAATCGGCAAGGCTTCTTACAAGTACAATATGGTGGTTAGTACGCATAATTTGTTACTTCGATTTTAAAACTAAATCCTGTGTCACATCATAACCGTTTCTCTGGCTTGCCAAACGCAACAGAAGCTTTCTGGGTGCGATCATGTATCTCAGCACAAAGCCAAACATCCAGTGACGGGGTACTTTCGATGTGTGCTAATGTATCAACGACACCTAATATCGTGCCATTAACATAAATGTTAGGTTTGCGGAACGCAACATCGGGTGGAGGAGTAAACATCACCTTGGTTTTCTTCAAGCTTGAAGTGAGATCAAAGGCAGAAGATTCTGATGAGAATCTGTCCATAAGCATTTGCATGTCCTCTTCGGTGTGACCAACGAAACAATCATCATCATCAGCAGCAGCAGCAGCAGCAGCAGCAGCAACAGCAGCAGCAGCAGCAGCATGCAGTATCTCATGTACAAGTGTCTGAAAGGTTTTAGATCAGGCGTTAAATTGTCATGGGAAGAGGTGCCATTCGAACGAACGCCAAAACTGACTTTCATCTTCTTGTAAAATTATATTTGTATAAATGTTTTTTTAGTTAATCATGTTTTCCTTGATTTTTTATTTACAGAACTCTGTTCATGTGTTAAGTTAGCACTTGCTAACTGGTGACCTTTATATTCCCTCAATATTTAATTAATTTCCATTTTAATATGCATGTACACCCGTTCGATATCCTTCATTTTCTTCCTCCACCATAACATCACTTTTATAGACTATTTATATTAATTGTACGCGTGGTTCTTGACAATTCCCAAAGATGCTATCGTCGTTCAAAATAACCCGACCAAAACCAAGACCGCACGCCATAAAATCTTTTAAGATTGAATACTCCACCCGAAGTACTCAATGACTAGTGTGTGGACGTGTGTTAAAAGCACACAAATAGATAAATAAATGCATACATGTATAGATCCATACATAATACTTACATAATACATACATACATTATACATACATACATTATACATACATTATACATACATACAAACATACATACACACATTATACATACATACATCATACATACATACATACATACATACATTATACATACATGCACACATTATACATACATGCATACATCATACATACATATATACATTATACATACATACATTATACATACATTATACATACATACATCATACATACATGCATACATTATACATACCTACATTATACATACATTATACATACATTATACATACATTATACATACATTATACATACATTATACATACATACATCATACATACATGCATACATTATACATACCTACATTATACATACATTATACATACATACATTATACATACATACATACATTATACATACATATATTATACACACATTATACATACATACATTATACATACATACATACATTATACATACATATAGTATACACACATTATACATACATACATTATACATACATACATTATACATACATTATACATACATTATACATACATGCATCATACATACATACATACATACATACATCATACATACATTATACATACATATATACATTATACATCCGGGCGTAATCAATTTTGTTTTCGACCCTTCTTTCCCTCCACATATTTTCATTAACTTTATTTGTTATTTTTATTTCCCCCTCTACAGACCTTCTCCAAAAAGGGATGAAATACACGTTTAGGGTAACGGTCAAGAATTCAGCCTCTTCCCAACCCGGAAAAGCAGAGAGCACATTCTCCGTCCTCAACGGAATAACATCCTGCCAGATGAAGGTTCCCGTCTCTTACACACACTTGGAACAGGTAAGTTCCTCTTTTAAATGCGTCCACGCTTTTATTACAGTCGGACGGTCTTCCATGCTTAAGTTTAAAGTAGTAGTTCATGTAAGTTTATAATGCTTAACTATAGAATATCATTTTCATGGGAAAGCGCAGACAAGATATCAGCTGTCAAGGGATCCAAAGTTCAAATGTGAGCTACGTGTGAGTGTGTGACAGCCGGAAGCGGAAGAAGGATACACGCTGGGAGTTCCGGAGAACCTGCTTGGAAGTGGCAATGTAGGTTCTTAAAAATAGCCAGAATGACCACCTTCCTTTATCTCTTTGCCCCGATATATATATATATATATATATATATATATATATATATATATATATATATATATATAGTCTCGGAAGTTTCTTAACCATTAAAACTATATAAAAAAATATATATATATAAAAAATTAAAAAAAATTAAAAAAATAAAAACTTATAGTCTCAAGTCTTCCAGTGGGAAATCACTCATGTAAGTCAATTTATTTTTTACAGTTATTATATTAGTTAGTTTCTAACACTATTTTAAGGGATCATCAGTTGTTTACCATGAAAAACTGTTTCGGGAATTTAATATATATATATATATATATATATATATATATATATATATATATATATATATATATATATATATAAACGTTCGCTATGTACATATATTTATATATTTGTATGTTAAGGATACACACCTAAACTAATTAACCGATTATTATTAATTTTAGAACACAGTTGCAAGACGTAAGGGTGGGTAATGCGGTTTATATTTAGTTGAATTTAGTGTTATGCTAAGGTTCCAATGGTTTCGAAGAGAGATAGGTAAATCCTGGGAGAGTGGACCTCTTAGAACTGCACAAAACCATACCTCAGCCCGACAGGAAAAAAGTCTGCCGGACTGATTGTCGAGGATCTGTAAGATAGAATGCGTGTGTGCGAAATGGTGTGATTGTCTATGTGTGAGATATTTTCGTGATGAGAGAGAGAGAGAGGGGGGGGAGAGAGATAAGATAGAAATAGACTGAAAAATTAGAGAGAAGGAAAGACCAACGTATCCAGTGAAAGAGAGTAAAAATAAGAGAACATAAAAAGACTGTGAAGTAAGAGTAAACTGTGATACAATTGTACAATTAATTCTGACACGGCTACTTCGTGGTCCACCTCGTTATCATATTGTCAAAATACAGCGTGCGAGGGCTATTTGAGAACATTTTTAGTATGTTAAGAAGATACACCTTACGAGAAACGTTGCCGTCACATTCCTCTCTATACGTATGTATATGGGATAATCGCGTTGACACACTGGCTGCCGTTAGATCGCCGAAATTCACAAAAATCGGAGGTATCTTGATTTTCATAAAGCCTTCTTTGCATAAAACTATATATAGCCCACATTTAAACCCCTTACGCCTAACAGCTGTTCCAAAATTCATCATGATCGATTAATTAGTTTTGGAGTGAATTCGTTACAAACCCGGTTGAAATTCTGTAGATTACTATCCTGTGGATGTTTACCTGGATTATATATATATATATATATATATATATATATATATATATATATATATATATATACACACTGAAACACAGAGTGTTAGGGCTATTTGAGGACATTTTAGTATGTTAAATAAACAATATTTTAACAAAACAATGTATGCATTTAAATTAAATTAACCCAAATATAATTGATGATACTTCTTTATCTAACTATTCTATGAATCCATATTTGGCTTCAATGGCTGCTTCTATTTGCGGCTTGAAACCGTCCACAAGCTGAAATGAAGTAGTCCCTATTCATTTCGGACATCATCTGGATAATGGCGGCCTTTAGTGAAGCTATGGTACTATGAGGATGTCGATTAGTCTCCCTTTCGACAACGTTCCACACATAATAGTCCATAGGATTTAAATCTATCGAGTTAGGGGTTACATGTTGGGGGAGGTCACATGATCGTAAAAAATCTCTGATAACCAATCTTGGGTTACAATGTGAGAAGGAGCAGAGTTATGTTGAAAGACATACGGCCTTCAATTGCATACTTTATCTATCCAAGGTTTAACAACCGTTTTAAGAACACCAAGGTATCAAGCAGAACTGACCCTCAGTCCTTGTGGGAAAATATAATGTGGCATGACATGACCTTCATTGCTCAAAACCATCATAGTAGCCGGATATTTGGTGTGCATCACCCTGGGTCCTTCATAAGAAGATACACATAGCCATCTTAGGGGAAACGTTGCCATCACATCCTTCTAACTCCAGACGAACTTTATTAACAAAGTCACTGATTTCTAAATCGATGTTTTGCAGCTAAACCAACTATGTGTGTCTTTTCATTTCTTGGGTTAACATCTTCCTCTGAATGGGTTATTTGAAAAAAAAATAATATTATTATTATAAAATAATAATATTATTATAAAATAATATTATTATAAAATATATTATTTGAAAAAAAATAATATTATTACAAAATAATATTATTATTAAATATATTATTTGAAAAAAAATAATATTATTATAAATAATAATATTATTATAAAATAATATTATTATAAAATAATATTATTATAAAATATATTATTTGAAAAAAAGATAATAATATTATTATTATAAAATAATATTATTATTATAAAATAATATTATTATAAAATATATTATTTGAAAAAAAATAATATTATTATAAAATAATAATATTATTATAAAATAATAATATTATTATAAAAATAATATTATCATAAAATATATTATTTGAAAAAAAAAAAATATTATCATAAAATAATAATATTATTATAAAATAATAATATTATTATAAAATAATATTATCATAAAATATATTATTTGAAAAAAAAAATATTATCATAAAATACTAATATTATTATAAAATAATAATATTATTATAAAATAATATTATCATAAAATATATTATTTGAAAAAAAAATAATAATATCATTATAAAGATTTGTATGTGTATTGAACTACAAACAATAGGTTCTCAAATGACCCTCGCACCCTATATATATTTACCTTTCTTTTTTGCCTTCCTCTATTCTTCAGATTAGTCTGAGCGCAGAACGCTGTATCACAGACAATAAAGCCTACCCGTTGACATATCAATTCTTTAACGATTTGAAAGATGGCACCACGTCGCCCCTGAGTTTGAAAAGTATAAACTCCAAGGTGGATATCATCGGACCACGCCACAACAACGAAGACACCATTACTTTCTCAGTCGAGGTAAACATGATTATTAATTCAATCAGCCAAAAAACTTTATACTCCGATGTGTGCCGTAATAAGCGGAATTACTCATTTAAAATATTCTTAAGAGGTAAGTATAATTACAAAAAATATAACTAAACCAACTACATATGCCTAAGATGGTATCGAACCAAGAACTCCTAAACCAAAATAAAGAAACGAAGAAAAAGAAAAAGTGAGATTTGGGGGTGGGGTTGACCGAAATTAAAACCCTCTACTCGAAAAAAGTGTATTTATTTATATATATATATATAATTCCCGTCACATAAATGCCTGCCCAGCGAAGAGAGACGGATATCTATTTCCATAATGAGACGTTTTATTTATTTATTTTTTCCTTTCCTTTATGCTTTCTATAACGAGTTACGCGTCTTTTTTTCTTTCCTTTTTTAAACATCCCAGTTTAGGACGTTTTCTTTTTTTCTTATTTCTTTATGTGAGCGACGATTTCATTCTTAACGTCTTTGATGTTTTAACATGTTTTTTTTGTTTTACATCCGACGTCATATTTTTAATGTCTGGTCGCCCCCTACCTCCCAATTATCAAATCAAAGGAAGAAAATTAAAGGAAGAAAATAAAAGCGCAACGTCAACCTTGGTGTTTTTTTTAGGTCATCAGAAATGATTCGCGTTTTTTTTTTTGAACTCGCGATAGTTCAGTCTTATCATAGTAAAAGAAAAAGTATTAGAAAGACTTACAATGGAAAGAAAATACCAACTCAGACAACTTCCACCGTCTGAAAACAATTCGGGAAAAAATCCTCCACTCTAAATAATAATTCAACTGCCGGTGTTTTTTTTTCTTTGGGTCATCAGAAATGATAATAATTTACATATGAAAAATTAAATTATTAACGTAATTCTTTGATTTTATATGAATAGTAACACTGGTCAAGCATTTTTTCCATTATTTTTGACTGATGGTGTACAATAGTTTAAAAAGATTGAGAAAAGTATAATTACGCGAAATATAACTTAACGGCCTGAGTAGATATCGAACCAAGAACTCCAAATTTACATTAAACCAAAACAAAAAGATGAAGAAAATAGGAAAAGTTACAACATTTTGGGGATAATAACTGAGGGTGAAACAGAAATTTCTATTATGAATATGAGAATAGAGAAATAATATGAGAATAGACAAATGATATGAGAATAGACAATAATATGAGAATAGACAAATAATATGAGAATAGACAAATAATATGAGAATAGACAATAATATGAGAATAGACAAATAATATGAGAATAGACAAATAATATGAGAATAGACAAATAATATGAGAATAGACAAATAATATGAGAATAGACAAATAATATAAAGATTGATAAATAATATAAGAATAGACAAATAATATGAAAATAGACAAATAATATAGGAATAGACAAATAATATGAGAATAGACAAATAATATGAGAATAGACAAATAATATAAGAATAGACAAATAATATGAGAATAGACAAATAATATGAGAATAGAAAACTAATATGAGAATAGACAAATAATAGAAGAATAGACAAATAATATAAGAAAAGAAAAATCATATGAGAATAGACAAATCATATGAGAATAGACAAATAATATGAGAATAGACTAATAATATGAGAATAGACCAATCATATGAGAATAGACAAATAGTATGAGAATAGACAAATAATATGAGAATAGACAAATAATATGATAATAGACAAATAATATGAGAATAGACAAATCATATGAGAATAGACAAATGATATGAGAATAGACAGCTAATATAAGAATAGACAAATAATATAAGAATAGATAAATAATATGAGAATAGACAAATAATATGAGAATAGACAAATAATATTAGAATAGACAAATAATGTGAGAATAGACAGATCATATGAGAATAGACAAATAATATAAGAATAGACAAATAATATAAGAATAGACAAAGGATATGAGAACAGACAAATAACATGAGAATAGACAAATAATATGAGAATAGACAAATAATATGAGAATAGACAAATAATATAAGAATAGACAAATCATATGAGAATAGACAAATAATATGAGAATAGACAAATAATATGAAAATAATCAAATAATATGAGAATCGACAAATAATATGAGATCAGACAAATAATATGAGAATCGACAAATAATATGAGAATAGACAAAGGATATGAGAATAGACAGCTACACTGGCATGGTAATATCGAACCACAAGAAAGAAAGCAAAATGTAAACAATAGGTAATAACAGAATTTCAAAAGAAACAAGCCGCGCGTGCGTGGTCCCCCTCTCTATGTGACTCGATGTGGCGAGTGTAAAATGCAATATATATGGGCAATTTGGGGCATTTTTGACCCCCCCTCTTACCCCCGGGGGGGGGGGGGTGCCAGATTTTTTCCTAGGTCAGCGATACTTATTTTCTATTAGGAACAATTGTCTCCACATTTTGGGCAAGTTTCAGAGAAATTGAATGGATGGATGAAAAGTTATGGGGCAAAAAATGTCATTTTTTGCCATTTCGGGACCTTGTGACCCCTTTGGGGGCTAACCAGATTTTTTATAAATTGGAGAATGTCACTTTCTAACCTGACCAAAGTTACAACTTCATGCATAATTTCAGAGAAATTCAATTGATGGTTGCGGAGAAAAATCCGGACGGACGGACGGACGGACATGCCTCAAAACATAAGTCCCCTGATTTTATAAATCGGGGGACCAATAACTTGCATCGAAACGATCCACGATTATTTGGATAATTGAGTTGAACTATGAGCCACAGGCCATCTTGCTCAAATGCGAATTATAACAACATGAATTGATAAAAGAAATATGACTTTTTCTGGTTAGATACCAAAAGTATACTTGGTTTTGAAATCGGAAATTACCTAACCCTAACCTTAACCCTAACCCTAACCTAAGTTTTAGGTTAGGGTTAGGCAAAAGAAAGTTGGTTTGGTTCGGTTCAAATTCTGTAGAAGCACCATATTTTTTAGTAGTTTATTTTGAAAATATTTTTTAATGATTTATGTACTATTTTTTTATGGCTAACTTTCTTAACGAAATGTTTACAAAACAAACGGGTAAGGCTGGGAATACTTGAATTAAAAATTTCGCCCAAATCCAAGCGGTCTAAAAAGATGAAGGGGCGTTTTTTTTTTTTTTTTTTTTTTCAAAAACACCGCTTGTCAATTTCCGATTTAAAAACCGGAAGCCGTCGCCAAGCAGACTCTTTCTATTTAACGCTCTTCCTTTATTAAACAATTTTAGACGCCGGATAGCGTTGGCAAAGTAGAAGGGGAAAGGCGAAGGTCGCAATTAATACAAACTTAGACAATGGAATTGTGGCTATCGACGTTGTACGGGTTTTGCTAGTTGGGAATAAGTTGAAACGGGAAATGATGAACAAAAGGGGAAATTTGATTTATATTTCCCATTTGATTAAAAACTTAAGAAAAGAACTGCGACGCTTAGGTAGGATAGTCACAGAGAGAGGTAGGGGAGAGAGATAGGGAGAGAGATAGGGAGAGAGAGAGAGAGAGAGAGAGAGAGGAAAGAGAGATAGAGAGAGATAGGGAGAGAGAGAGGGATAAAGAGAGAGAGATAGGAAGAGAGCGCCAGAGAGGGAGGGAGAGAGAGAGAAAGAGAGAGATAGACAGAGAACGCCAGAGAGAGAGAGGGAGAGAGAGCGAAAGAGAGAAAGAGAGAGATAGGGAGAGAACGCCAGAGAGAGAGGGGGAGAGAGGGGAGAGAGGGCGAGAGAGAGAGAAAGAGTCAGAAAGAGGAAAGAGAGATAGCGAGAGATAGGGAGGTAGAGAGAGAGAAAGAGATAGAGAGAGAGAGAGAGAGAGAGAGAGAGAGAGAGAGCGCCAGAAGGAAGAAAGAGAGAAAGGGGGGAAGTAAGTAGAATATGTAAAAAGAAGTAGAAAATTTAAAAAAATATGTTATATACTTTTTTAAACTCTTCTGTTTTATTATTCATATTCCCGGGCAATGGCGGGTTGCCCTTCTAGTTATTAATAATTAATAATTAATAATCTCTAATGAATAAAAAGGAAATCGAAATTAACATACAGTAAAACGGAGAGTGTTCCAGACTAGGACTCCCCCTTCCCCAAAGTTCAAAATCTACTTCCGAATCTAGTGTGTGTGTGTGTGGGGGGGGGGTCTCAACTGAGCTTCGACCTCTGGTTCCTCCTTATAAGACATTCACAGCAAGTACTAACTCCTCTTTCTATCACAACTGCACAGAACACCCCTTTTTTTTCTTTGTGCCTAACATAAAACTGAATTTCCTCGAACAGAGTTTCTTTCCGAGAACTTCCCATCTGTGGAATTATGGGATTACTTACTACCACAGTCCTATTCAAATCTGATGTCAACAAACATTTGCCATAAACTGCCCTTATAAGTTATCATTTTATTCATTCTATTCATTACTTTCAATCCTCTCATAATAGTCATCATAATCTAATGTCAATCTATCCATCCCCTTAACGCTTATCCTCGTTTGCTTTTAGCCTTGTTGAAAACCCTGTCTCTCCAATGTTCATATTCTTTTTTTTTTTTTCAAACTTTGTTGTTCTCCTTCGCTCTGCTAAATAAAAAGTTATCCTTTACTTTCATTGCCCGCAGGTCTGCAATCGTTTCACAGTCTGTGTTCGAATTCGAAGTTCTGCCGTTAAAATCCTTCCTCTGACCGGCGCTGAACTCGTATCAAATAAAAAAGAGATCTTGAAACAAGTGGACGAAGCCCTCAAAACGCGTAAGAATATATTCTCTTCTTTTTATTTCAACTCCAGGTGTGTTGTGTGCTGTGTGAGCTATGGCCGAGAGAGTGAGAGCATATTGTGTTATCATCTAACATGATCTCTTGGGATATATATATATATATATATATATATATATATATATATATATATATATATATAGTACATGGAAACTAGCAAGAACATAACCCCCTCTTTGGTAGGGTGAAAAAATTAATTTCTAACCTAATAGGTCCCGAATCGTCTGCCAAGATCCAACCCCTGTCGCATCGCCGCAATGTTACATCCATGCTTTTGTTTTGCAAGTATTTCTATGGAATGTGCTTCGATTAAGTTATTGCACTTGTACCTCCTCAACCTCCAATCCACCCGACTACCAGCAAAACCCCACCCCTTCACTGTAGAGGCCCCTAGATACCGGAAGATTTTCTATTCTAATAGCTTCTTTTAGCGAACCGCTTGTCTTTGGAGTTACCTCCCTGTTTCCCCGACCGTACCACCGTGTAGAAATTTAAATGTAATGCGAACAATCATCTTTCTGCACAACTCCTCACCAAGGTTGCCCCCTATAAATATATGCCCCCTGTCACAGTAGCCCCCCTACGCTTTAGTGGTAATATACCTTTCCTGCTGTGAAAAAAAAGTTATATAAAAATATTTCGATTATCCATCGGATTAAATGTTTATCTTTTTATCCGTATTTTTTCGCTAGAGGATTATTATAAAGCCATGATGGACATCATTAATATCGTCAACATTCCAATTTCAAATCGTCGCCGGAAGAGAACGGTTACACCTGTTCAAGTGACGGCTACAACAACTGCAAAGGTAAGTTTACGCACACACATAGAGTTTGAATTACCTACTAGACACCATCCTCGAGTGTCTTCGGTCTCTCTGTACAAGGGTTTGTCAGGACAACCTGATATGAGGATACTTACCCCTACAAGTAAACCCTGACCAAATATAAAAAATTACATAATATCCGCAGAACAAATAAGATCCCCTCATACGAGGAATAGTGCATCTTCTCCTAGTGATGTTACCTCAAGTAACACCACGTAGCTGGATACTCCACCAGACTAGATGAATTCGGGTCCTGGAATCCGGTAAGACCAACAGACCACAAGAAAGATATACTATGACACACTTGACTGGTCAGTTGGGGGAGAGAAGAAATTTATTATTCTTAACTTTTTTACTAACTCAATGTTTGAGAAATAAAGGAGAATTTTAATAGAATATTCGGGTATCTATGTATCTCATATAGAGATCAAGTGTTAGCACCAGGAAGGGTCCCCTTGATTTCTAAGAACTTTGACTGAAGTAAAAAAATTTAAAAATACACATATACACATATGCACACACATATAAACTTGTTAAACCTAACATAGTGATATTGGACAAGAGAGAGGAAGTAGCAACCCTAATTAAAGTCAGTGTCCCTAATGATGCTGGATTAAACAGAGCTGAGAGGGAGAAGATAACGAAATACCAAGGTTTTATGTACGACATGAAAAGAAACTGGAATCTTAGGAAGATATCCTTATTCCAGTAATCATAGGAGCAACCAGGATGACAGAAAAGAATTTCAAAAACTACCTGACAAACATACCCGGTGAACATAGTGCAAGCGAGATACAAACAATTACACTTAAATGAGTATTTAGAATCCTAAAAATACCTCTTGGTGGGAGTCTCTACAAATAGTGGGTGAATGTCTGGCATCCGGTAGGATGCTCCATCCCCAGTAAAAATTAATAAAAAGAAAGAAAAAATAGGAGAGACTTTAGTGCATACTCACCATCCTCGAGTTTCTTCGGTCTCTCTGTACAGGGGTTTATCAAGACAGACTAACATGAGGATATATTTGCCCTACAAGTAAACCCTGACCAAATTTTCAAGATAAAATAGTATTCGAAGCCCAAATAAGATACTCTCGGCATGGTTACACACTCGCCCGTACGAGAAATGGTGCACTTCTCGAAATGAAGCTTCTCCAAGTAACAGCACTTAGTTGGATACTCCACCAGACCAGATGAATTCTTGTCCTGGAATCCAGAAAGACCAAAAAAGAGCACAAGGAAGATAAGCTATAACATAGTTAAGTGGTCAATTGGGGAGAGGAAAATAAATATTCTTACCAATGCCTTACCAATTCGATGTTTGATAAATAAAGGAGAACCTTAAATAAACACTCGGATATTTATGTATCTCATAAAGAGATCAAGTATTAGCCCCAGGAAGGGACCCCTTGATCTCTGAGAGCTAGGAAAAATCGACATAGGTTATAAATACGAACGAAGTCTACTAAACTCGAAGCCACATATGAAATAATAATAATAATAATAATAATAATAATAATAATAATAATAATAATAATAATAATAATAATAATAATAATCAGCGGGAAATCGTTGGTAGGTGGCTGTTGCGATTACCGCAAGGTCATCAGCGGTGATGAACGGAAAGAGGTGGAGCATACTGGAGGCCTGAGGAGACTTGTTGTCACTCAGACTCCAGGGAATACCACAGGTTGTCGGCAGTGGGTGACCACTGACGATGACCAGTGTGATAACTCCTAGTGAGTAAATAATAATAATAAAATATTTGTAGAGGGTCGAGGAGGATTAGAAGACCGAGGAGGAACAGCACAAACCAGACCTCCACTGGAAAAGTGCAGAGAATGCTGAGACCTTGGGGAGGCTTATTGCCACCCAAATCCCAGAGAAGACCAATTGTCCTTACCAGCGAGAAATCAATGGTAAGAGGCTGTTGCGATACCGCATCGTTATCGAAAAGAGGTGAAGAATACTGGAAATCTGGGGAGGCTTGTTGTCACTCAGACTACAGGAAATACCACTGGTTGTTATCGGTGAGCAATCACTGACGATGATCTGTGTGAGAACTCCTAGTGAGTACAAATAATATTTATACTTAGTCTTTCTGAACAAACACCAGAGAACTTGCTTAATCGTTGATATAGTCTGCCCCTTCGATACCAGAGTGCAGGAGAAAGAACACGAAAAAAGAAATATCAAGATCTAAAATGGGAATTAGTTAGACTATGGAAATGTAAAGAAGTAAAGGGGATCCCCGTTGTAATTGGAGCACTTGGAACCATAACGAAAAGCTAAATGGCTTAAACAAATTGACGAGACAATTTCTTTTCCAATTCTGCAAAAGGCTTGCCTATTAGGAACAGCGAAAGTGTTAAGGTACAGCTTGAATATCTAAGGTCAAGGGAATTGACTTGATGTTCAAAAAAACAAAAACCAAAACCCCAACTAAAAACATCCAAAAGTTTAGACTACTTTTTTTTTTTAATTCACGACCCTGCATGAAAGACTAGCGCAGAAACTGAGTGGATGTATCCGCAAAACAAACTACCAGAATGGATGACGGAAGGAAGAACAACATTAATACAAAAAGACCCCAAAAAAGGAACGACCCCCAGCAACTACAGACCGATAACATGTCTACCAATAATGTGGAAAATTCTCACAGCACAACTGAGAGAACAAATCTACCAATCCCTGGACAAACGTGGACTGCTCCCCTCGGAACAAAAAGGATGCCGGAAAGGACAAAGAGGGGCACATGATCTACTATACATTGATCAAAAGACCCTGAAGGAGGTGAAGAGCAGACAAAAGAACATAACCATGGCATGGATTGACTAAAAGAAAGCCTACGACAGAATCCCCCAAACATGGATAATTGAATGCTTAAAATATACAAGATACCAGACAGGATTATTAATCTCATCCAGAAAGCAATGGAAACATGGAGACTAAAACTGACAGCCGGAGGATAATACCTGTCTGAGATAAAAATACAGAGAGGCATTTTTCAAGGAGACTCTCTATCACCACTATTGTTTATAATAGCCATGATGCCACTCAACTACATACTCAGAAAGTGTGATGCCGGATACAGGTTTACGGATACAGAACAAAGAATAAACCACCTGATGTACATGGATGACCTTAAACTGTTTGCAAAAAACAAAAAAGAACTGGAAAAGCTGATAAATACAACCAGGATATTCAGCCAGGATATCCAAATGGAGTTTGGAATAGAAAAATGTGCACTGCTAGAGATCAAAAGAGGAAAACTGGAGACGACAGAAGGTATAGAACTCCCCAACCAAGAGGAGATGATGGCGCTAGGAGAACACGATATTTATAAATACCTGGGAGTTCTGGAAGCAGACACAATCAAATATACAGAAATGAAAGAGAAGATTGGAAAAGAATATCTACGAAGAACAAGGAAACTCTTAGCAGAAACCTAGTAAAAGGGATAAACACATGGGCTGTATCACTAATAAGATACTCTGGACC
>OY744552.1:34866070-34881070 GCA_963556195.1 Sepiola atlantica | reverse complement strand
GTGTATAAATTAATTAAGTTCACATATATTGATAGAGTGAACTTAAAAGACATTTACATTTACAGAAACTAATACAATACATATACGATATATATATATATATATATATATATATATATGTTAGTATTTCATGTATCTACATAAAAAAATTTAACGAGATATAATTTTTTATATATCAATTTTCAGTATTTACTTCAACAGTGCTCGATACGTAAGTAGAGCTGGGTAGTAAGTTATGAAAATATATTTATGGCATTTTAGCCTGACGATTCTCCCGGGGATGAAACGCGGGAGCCTCTGTGTAGCTTAATTGCCATAAATATATTTTCATAGCTTTATATATATATATATATATATATATATATATATATATATATATATATATATATATATATATATATATATATATATGATAAAATGCACGATATATCATACAATGAAATGTCGTGAAGACAGGATGTGTGAAAAAGGCAAAAGGAAAACAGATCAAATACAGAAACAAATCATCAAAAACCAAGACAGTTTACCGGTTTCGTTCGGATCAACGAATATATATATATATATATATATATATATATATATATGGTACGTCAATGAAAATTAATAAGACCTGCAAATGGAAGCAAATCGATATCTTCAGTTGTTCAAAACAAGGAGCAGTTTAGTTAATAAAAAACATTTATTTTTCTTCTCTTTCATTCCTTAAACCAGGCTTTTCAAAGATTAAAATCTTATCATCAGAGGAAAAATTATGATTGATAAGTTGACAGGATAGGACTGTCAAAGTTTCATTTTGAAAGAGTTTTTTTTTTTTAAATTTAAAGTTCAAACGGGCATGGGAATCACCAATAACGAAATCAAAAAAAACGTGGGGCTCAGAAATATTGGTAAATCCAGAGGAATCTGTATAAAAATCCAACGACGACGATTCCACTCAGGTCTGTTGTCCTCGGAGAAGGATCAAATAAAAATGGGCATGTCAAAGAAAACAATATTCTCCCTAGTTTCTTTAAAAGTTTCTTTAAAAATTTCGCTCTTACAATCACAGTAGAGCCAGAAAAGAGAACTTCTAACTTCTTAGATTTAAACCGTAACCTTAATTTTTAAACTTTTAGCCCTTATCATAAGCCAAACCTAACTTTATTCTACGTGCATAAATATTCTAACCACCCCAAATCAATAACCAACTCAATTGCCCAGTCGGTCTCTAATAAAATCTCTAAACTTTCTAACGAGATCATCCGTGGTGATCGGGAATCAGGATAATAAATATGAATTATCATCTCTTTTTTTATTTACTAAAACGAGTCACCACTTACCAAGGCCAGGTGCCACTCAAGGATAAGGGTTAATGAGATGTAATGATTCAGAACGAAGTCTGAATATTTCTGGTTGCGGTTCTAGAAAAGAATCTGTTGCCGTTGGCTTTAAAGATGGCCGATTTGTAATCTACGATGAAATTACGAATTTGAAATATCTAGATGGTAACACGGGCACTCAATCTGTGATGTTTGCATTGTATCGGGAAGGCTTCTTTCTCCTCGGGTCCCCGGCTGCAGACTGAAGTCTTTCTCCAAAAACCGTTCTTTATATACATGTATTATATCTATAATCAGTCATAAATCCTTCACACTGTGACATCTGTCATACGTGTACAGACCTGTGAGCTACACGTATATGTAACCTGTCACCAACACGTATTGCGTCATTTCTGAAAACTAGATTGCGTGCCTTGCCTTGTGCCTTATCTCAATAAACATATGTCCTTGCCTTGCCGTGTGCCATGTATGCACCGCATTATGTCTGTATAGTATGCCTGTAGGGTACGCTGGGGGGGTGCCTTGTTAGAGTAGCATAGTAAGCGTGAATGAAAGTCTATATTGTGTTGCCCCCCCCCCACATATACGTGTAGCTCACAGGTGTGTGTGTGTAGAGAGCGCATTTGGAATATTAACATTTATTGTTTGTTATTTGCTTGATGTGGGATTGGGGAATGTGTGAAGAAAACAATTTTCGGAATTCCAGTCACCGATCTCGAGAGAGAATCGGGTGAAAGATGAGGGAGCTAACCAGGAAAACCAGGGAGTTGACCAGGAGATCGAGGTGAGCGTATGTTCCGACTTTTGCTCCCCCCTCCAGCATTTGAAACGCTAAAACAGTGTTTTTTATTTTATTTCCTACATGATAAGTTTTAGTGTATATTATTTGAAATAAGATATATTTTTATATTATTTCAAAATAAAATTAAATTAAAGCAACAAGAAATAACATTTAAAGTGGTAAAACATGACAATAGATAAATCACTGCGTCGACTTCGGCTTCCAATATTGTTAGTTCAATTAACTGATTGATTTCTTCAGAAAAAAAGGTACGACGCTTGATCGATTATTTTCGGCAAATGACTAACTTTATTTAACTTATGCAAATAATAGAATAGAGAGGCTGGCTCTTCCATTCACTCCAATTTCATTGTAAAATTGTCTTTGTTTTATTGTTTTCCTTTAAGTTTTCTCCACGACATCGTATTCATTAAAATAAAAGGAAACAATAAAATAAAATTGACACTCGTAACTTATTTATTTTGCTGTTATGTAAATCAAGTTGGGTATTAAAATATAGTGCATTAATAATAAATATAAGACATTGTTTATTGAAGATTAAAAATTAATAAATAAAATAATCTGGAATAAAATCTCCATTAAAATACGCCTCTTTTCTTTCTTCTATCCAGGGTTTCACAGCGGCGCCTCGGGCTGGGTTTCCTATCGACCTTATCCAACAATTGCTGATCGAAAGTCAGTCCTTCATCGGAAAATTCACACAGGACAGTTCCATCTCTTCGCCGCAAGTGGATTCATCTTCCAAATTTTCTTTACTCGGGAATTTGATAAACTTCTCCCATGCGAACGATATCAGTCTCGTAATGGGGACACAAATCAAAGACAGGTAATTAATACTTAATCTCTAGAAAAAAAAAATCAGGTACGGTAGTCCCTCGATTACGGGGATGACCGTTTGAATAATACAAAAATAAAAGTATACTTGTTCATGGTTTATCATGTATTGTAAAGAACACGACCCACTCTCCGAACCAGACTACAGATGACTGAATAGGGATAAAAAAATCAGATGCGGGTAACTAATTCGAATGTATCTAGAAATATGTAATGTACGGTAGTCCCTCGATTACGGGGATGGCCGTCCGAATAATCAGATAAAAGTATACATTTAAATGTATTTAAAATGGATTGTGATTTGTACCATGAAACTATTTGTAGTTGTAATATCTTTGTTTTCCAGTTTTAGCGGAAAATTCCGACCGATATAGTGTGTCCTCCCTAACAAAAATGCACGCCTTATACACAACATTACTTCGACAACTCCAAACACTCATTCTCAAAACCTACACTGTTTTATTTAAATAATATTAGTCACTGAACGAGAGGAATTTTACACCCATCATTTCTTGGTTGTTTTTATGTAAGTCCAACACACCTAAATGCTTGAACTAAACTTGTAATCTATGTCTGGAGAATAAACACAGGAATTATAAGATAGGAGTGCAGTTACATATTGAATCAACGAATTGAGTTAATTTCGTAATGTCGACATAGAAATAAATTTATAATAGCAGTAAGTATACAAACATTTCCTCCTCCAAATAATATGTTCTATTAAAATTAACTCTAATTACAGATAAAACTATTTTTAGATACAGGTGTGTGTTGGAGTATCATAGTACTGGGGATACTATGATACTTCGACACACCTAGTAAGTAAAATTAACAGAACGAAATTGCTTATCAAGCTAGTTTTATTATTTTATTTATTAAAGTTTAATCAGTATTAGGGGGTAAGAGAAATACATAGATAGCTAAGAGAGAATGGGCGACTTGTTCAGTTAATTATAAATTATGGCTAATTAAAAATAATAAAATTGCATTTTATTTTTAACATAATTCAATCCCAGAACTAAGTTATATATGTATTTCGTGTTATTAAAGCATATCGGCTGAATAGTTAGAATCGACTATATATATATATATATATATATATATATATATATATATATATATATATATATATATATATATATATATATAGAAAGGAAGGATGAAAGTAATCTGACGTAATGGTAAATGAAAAAGGAAAAACCAAAAGATAGTTGTTTATGTATTCATCAACGTTTCGTCTTTATTGTAAGACTTTCTCAGGATGATAGTTTGAAGAATAACGTCATGCAAGTACATAGAAATTTGGGGTCCACTTCATCTCATCACCATGAGATGAAGGGATATAGCAGCTGCAGCTACTATGAAACCCAGAGAGTCCAGGATGTGGGAGTCAATGGTCGAGAAAGATTCAAATGAATATGAAAAACTTTAAGTGGACAAGATTGAGACAGCTATGAAACAAACAGCCTGACAACATAAAACATGCGGAGTTCTGACAACTACGTCCGCAGATCACTCATTGGCCTATGGAACTTTTATGTAGTTTACATAAGTCTGTATTTTTTATTGATGTTCCCATAGCTTAATAGTTTCAGAAGTTAGGTTTTGTATCGATAGTTTTGAAGCTCAAACTTTATTCGGTACGCGTGGAGGGAAGAAGCACGTAATTTAGCTTACTTATAAAAAAGGCTTCCGCTTTTAAAAACCTTTTTCCTCCTTATCTCTATTTAAGGTATCAAGATTGGTATTGCGAGAGTAATCGGAGATGTACAGGAGCTATCGTTAAGGTTGTTTCGTATAAAGATGCACAAGATGTTTTCCCAATCAATTCGACCACCTTAAAACCCCAGTCTGACATAGTCGACATCGGACTCTACAATCCCAACACAGGTAAGTGTGAGTTTGACTTCTTTTGTTTTAATCTAATGAAAAAATGTAGTTTTTTGGATTATTCAGAAAGCTATTTTCATCTTGGTTGTTATATTCACAACATTTTTGCTTCTGACCATTTTCAGGTGCATCTTTACGAACTTGGGAACCTAATAGTCGAACTTAATAATCTTTATGTCAAACTTGGGAACCTGAACAGAATTTTGAACTGAAAGCATTTATTTAATCTACGGGGTTAGATTGTCCCCATTCTATCAGTCAGGACAGAGTAGAAGTGTTAATTGTATGTTATTCTATGTTATTATCGTCTGTAGTAAAGATTGGACTTCCAATATCGAGAACACTCTTCTTACACAATGTTCTTACCTGTTAGGTGACATGTCTACGTGAATAATTCTACTATACATTTGGTGAGCCTTCAAGTTAATCTTGTTACTATCTCTCTCACACACACACACACACACACTCTCTCCTCTCTCTCTCTCTCTCTCTCTCTCTCTCTCTCTATATATATATATATATATATATATATATATATATATATATATATATATATATATATATATATATATATATATATATTAGTGATTGGGCGATTCAAATATTTTTACTAATTTCGATACAATTACCAATTCCGATTCGGATTGTTTTCGAATTTCTAAATATTCAGTTATAGAGTTCTTGTTTTTCAATCTTCGGATTACTGTAAAAAGCCTAAAAGCCGTGTAATGTGTGCATAGGTTTTTTGCAAAATTAAAAGTACACTTAGTGGAGTACATTACAACTATCCTTTCGTACATTACAACTATTCTATCGTACATTACAACTATTCTTTCGTACATTACAACTATTCTATCGTACATTACAACTATCCTTTCGAACATTACAACTATCCTTTCGAACATTACAACTATTCTTTCGTACATTACAACCATCCTTTCGTACATTACAACTATTCTTTCGTACATTACAACTATTCTATCGTACATTACAACTATCCTTTCGAACATTACAACTATCCTTTCGAACATTACAACTATTCTTTCGTACATTACAACCATACTTTCGTACATTACAACTATTCTATCGTACATTACAACTATTCTTTCGTACATTACAACTATTCTTTCGTACATTACAACTATTCTATCGTACATTACAACTATTCTATCGTACATTAATACTATCCTTTCGTACATTACAACTATTCTTTCGTACATTACAACCATCCTTTCGTACATTACAACTATTCTATCGTACATTACAACTATTCTTTCGTACATTACAACTATTCTTTTGTACATTACAACTATTCTATCGTACATTACAACTATTCTATCGTACATTACAACTATTCTATCGTACATTACAACTATTCTTTCGTACATTACAACTATTCTATCGTACATTACAACTATCCTTTCGTACATTACAACTATTCTTTCGTACATTACAACTATTCTATCGTACATTACAACTATTCTTTCGTACATTACAACTATTCTTTCGTACATTACAACTATTCTATCGTACATTACAACTATTCTATCGTACATTATAACTATCCTTTCGTACATTACAACTATTCTATCGTACATTACAACTATTCTTTCGTACATTACAACTATTCTATCGTACATTACAACTATTCTTTAGTACATTACAACTATTCTTTCGTACATTACAACTATTCTATCGTACATTAATACTATCCTTTCGTACATTACAACTATTCTTTCGTACATTACAACCATCGTTTCGTACATTACAACTATTCTATCGTACATTACAACTATCCTTTCGTACATTACAACTATTCTTTCGTACATTACAACTATTCTATCGTACATTACAACTATTCTATCGTACATTACAACTATCCTTTCGTACATTACAACTATTCTTTCGTACATTACAACTATTCTATCGTACATTACAACTATCCTTTCGTACATTACAACTATTCTTTCGTACATTACAACTATTCTATCGTACATTACAACTATTCTTTCGTACATTACAACTATTCTTTCGTACATTACAACTATTCTATCGTACATTACAACTATTCTTTCGTACATTACAACTATTCTTCCGTACATTACAACTATTCTATCGTACATTACAACTATTCTTTCGTACATTACAACTATTCTTTCGTACATTACAACCATCCTTTCGTACATTACAACTATTCTATCGTACATTATAACTATCCTTTCGTACATTACAACTATTCTATCGTACATTACAACTATTCTATCGTACATTACAACTATTCTATCGTACATTAATACTATCCTTTCGTACATTACAACTATACTTTCGTACATTACAACCATCCTTTCGTACATTACAACTATTCTATCGTAGATTACAACTATTCTTTCGTACATTACAACTATTCTTTCGTACATTACAACTATTCTATCGTACATTACAACTATTCTTTCGTACATTACAACCATCCTTTCGTACATTACAACTATTCTATCGTACATTACAACTATTCTATCGTACATTACAACTATCCTTTCGTACATTACAACTATTCTTTCGTACATTACAACTATTCTATCGTACATTACAACTATTCTTTCGTACATTACAACTATTCTTTCGTACATTACAACTATTCTATCGTACGTTACAACTATTCTATCGTACATTATAACTATCTTTTCGTACATTACAACTATTCTATCGTACATTACAACCATCCTTTCGTACATTACAACTATTCTATCGTACATTACAACTATTCTTTCGTACATTACAACTATTCTTTCGTACATTACAACTATTCTATCGTACATTAAAACTATCCTTTCGTACATTACAACTATTCTTTCGTACATTACAACCATCCTTTCGTACATTACAACTATTCTATCGTACATTACAACTATCCTTTCGTACATTACAACTATTCTTTCGTACATTACAACTATTCTATCGTACATTACAACTATTCTTTCGTACATTACAACTATTCTATCGTACATTAATACTATCCTTTCGTACATTACAACTATTCTTTCGTACATTACAACCATCCTTTCGTACATTACAACTATTCTATCGTACATTACAACTATTCTTTCGTACATTACAACTATTCTTTCGTACATTACAACTATTCTATCGTACATTACAACTATTCTTTCGTACATTACAACCATCCTTTCGTACTTTACAACTATTCTATCGTACATTACAACTATTCTATCGTACATTACAACTATCCTTTCGTACATTACAAATATTCTTTCGTACATTACAACTATTCTATCGTACATTACAACTATTCTTCCGTACATTACAACTATTCTTTCGTACATTACAACTATTCTATCGTACATTACAACTATTTTATCGTACATTATAACTATCCTTTCGTACATTACAACTATTCTATCGTACATTACAACCATTCTTTCGTACATTACAACTATTCTATCGTACATTACAACTATTCTTTCGTACATTACAACTATTCTTTCGTACATTACAACTATTCTATCGTACATTAATACTATCTTTTCGTACATTACAACTATTCTTTCGTACATTACAACCATCCTTTCGTACATTACAACTATTCTATCGTACATTACAACTATCCTTTCGTACATTACAACTATTCTTTCGTACATTACAACTATTCTATCGTACATTACAACTATTCTATCGTACATTACAACTATCCTTTCGTACATTACAACTATTCTTTCGTACATTACAACTATTCTATCGTACATTACAACTATCTTTTCGTACATTACAACTATTCTTTCGTACATTACAACTATTCTATCGTACATTACAACTATTCTTTCGTACATTACAACTATCCTTTCGTACATTACAACTATCCTTTCGTACATTACAACTATTCTATCGTACATTATAACTATCCTTTCGTACATTACAACTATTCTATCGTATATTATAACTATCCTTTCGTACATTACAACTATCCTTTCGTACATTACAGCTATCATTTCGTACATTAAAACTATCCTTTCGTACATTACAAATATTTTTTCGTACATTACAACCATCCTTTCGTACATTACAACTATTCTATCGTACATTACAACTATTCTTTCGTACATTACAACTATCCTTTCGTACATTACAACTATCCTTTCGTACATTACAACTATTCTATTGTACATTACAGCTATTACTTCGTACATTACAACTATACTTTCGTGCATTACAACTATTCTTTCGTACATTACAACTATTCAGCTCAATGGGATAGACCGCCATCAACTGCTAAATAGGGTAGACCGCCATCAACAGCTCAATAAGTTAGACCGCCATCAACTGCTCAATGGGATAGACCGCCATTAACAGCTCAATGGGATAGACCGCCATCAACTGCTCAATGGGATAGACCGCCATCAACAGCTCAATGGGATAGACCGCCAACAACAGCTCAATGGGGTAGACCGCCATCAACTGCTCAATGGGATAGACCGCCATAAACAACCTAATGGGGTAGACCGCCATAAACAGCTCAATAGGATAGACCGCCATCAACAGCTCAATGGGGTAGACCGCCATTAACTGCTCAATGGGATAGACCGCCATCAACAGCTCCATGGGATTAACCGGCATCAACTGCTCAATTGGATAGACCGCCATCAACTGCTCAATGGGATAGACCGCCATCAACTGCTCAATGGGATAGACCGCCATCAACATATCAATGGGATAGACCGCCATCAGCTGCTCCATGGGATAGACCGCCATCAACAACTCAATGTGATAGACCGCCATCAACTGCTCAATGGGATAGACCGCCATCAACTGCTCAATGGGATAGACCGCCATCAACTGCTCAATGGGATAGACCGCCATCAACTGCTCAATGTGATAGACCGCCATCAACAGCTCAATGGGGTATACCGCTATCAACAGCTCAATGGGATAGACCGCAATCAAAAGCTCAATGGGATAGACCGCCATCAACAGCTCAATGAGATAGACCGCCATCAACTGCTCAATGGGATAGACCGCCATCAACAGTTCTAATGGGATAGACCGCCATCAACTGCTCAATGGGATAGACCGCCATAAACAGCTCAATTGGGTAGGCCGCCATCAACTGCTTAATGGGATAGACCGCCATCAACTGCTCAATAAGATAGACCGCCATCAAAAGCTCAATGGGATAGACCGCCATAAACAGCTCAATGTGATAGACCGCCATCAACTGCTTAATGAAATTAACTGCCATCAACAGCTCAATGGGATAGACCGCCATCAACTGCTCAATGGGATAGACCGCCATCAACTGGTCAATGGGATAGACCGCCATCAACTGCTCAATTGGATAGACCGCCATCAACAGTTCAATGGGATAGACCGCCATCAACAGCTCATTTAGGTAGACAGCCATCAACTGCGCAATGGGATAGACCGCCATCAACTGCTCAATGAGATAGACTGCCATCAACAGATCAATGGGATAGACCGCCATAAAAAGCTCGATGGGATAGACCGCCATCAACTGCTCATTTGGGTAGACCGCCATCAAAAGCTCAATGAGATAGACCGCCATCAACTGCTCAATGGGATAGACCGCCATCAACAGCTCAATGGGATAGACCGCCATCAACAGTTCAATGAGATAGACCGCCATCAACTGCTCAATGGGATAGACCGCCATCAACAGTTCAATGGGATAGACCGCCATTAACTGCTCAATGGGATAAACCGCCATCAACAGCTCAATTGGATAGACCGCCATCAACTGCTCAATGGGATAGACCGCCATAAACTGCTCAATGGGATAAGTTGCCATCAACAGCTCAATGGGATAGACCGCCATCAACAGCTCAATGAGATAGACCGCCATAAACAGCTCAATGGGGTAGACCGCCATTAACTGCTCAATGGGATAGACCGGCATCAACAGCTCCATGGGATTAACCGGCATCAACTGCTCAATGGGATAGACCGCCATCAACTGCTCAATGGGATAGACCGCCATCAACTGCTCAATGGGATAGACCACCATCAACATATCAATGGGATAGACCGCCATCAGCTGCTCCATGGGATAGACCGCCATCAACAACTCAATGTGATAGACCGCCATCAACTGCTCAATGGGATAGACCGCCATCAACTGCTCAATGGGATAGACCGCCATCAACTGCTCAATGTGATAGACCGCCATCAACAGCTCAATGGAGTAGACCGCTATCAACAGCTCAATGGGATAGACCGCAATCAAAAGCTCAATGGGATAGACAGCTATCAACAGCTCAATGAGATAGACCGCCATCAACTGCTCAATGGGATAGACCGCCATCAACAGTTCAATGGGATAGACCGCCATCAACTGCTCAATGGGATAGACTGCTATCAACAGCTCAATGGGGTAGGCCGCCATCAACTGCTTAATGGGATAGACCGCCATCAACTGCTCAATAGGATAGACCGCCATCAAAAGCTCAATGGGATAGACCGCCATAAACAGCTCAATGTGATAGACCGCCATCAACTGCTCAATGAGATTAACTGCCATCAACAGCTCAATGGGATAGACCGCCATCAACCGCTCAATGGGATAGACCGCCATCAACTGCTCAATGGGATAGACTGCCATCGACTGCTCAATGGGATAGACCGCCATCAACAGTTCAATGGGATAGACCGCCATCAACAGCTCATTTGGGTAAACAGCCATAAACTGCGCAATGGGATAGACCGCCACTAACTGCTCAATGAGATAGACTGCCATCAACAGATCAATGGGATAGACTGCCATAAAAAGCTCGATGGGATAGACCGCCATCAACTGCTCATTTGGGTAGACCGCCATCAAAAGCTCAATGAGATAGACCGCCATCAACTGCTCAATGGGATAGACCGCCATCAACAGCTCAATCAGATAGACCGCCATCAACAGCTCAATGAGATAGACCGCCATCAACTGCTCAATGGGATAGACCGCCATCAACAGTTCAATGGGATAGACCGCCATCAACTGCTCAATGGGATAAACCGCCATTAACAGCTCAATTGGATAGACCGCCATCAACTGCTCAATGGGATAGACCGCCATAAACTGCTCAATGGGATAAGTTGCCATCAACAGCTCAATGGGATAGACCGCCATCAACAGCTCATTTGGGTAGACCGCCATCAACTGCTAAATGGGATAGACCGCCATCAACTTCTCAATGAGATAGACCGCCATCAACAGCTCAATGGGATAGACAGCCATCAACTGCTCAATTGGGTAGACCGCCATCAACTGCTCAATGGGATAGACCGCCATCAACTGCTCAATGGGATAGACCGCCATCAACAGCTAAATGGGATAGACCGCCATCAACTGCTCAATGGGATAGACCGCCATCAACTGCTCAATGGGATAGACCGCCATCAACAGCTCAATGGGGTAGACCGCCATCAACAGCTCCTCAAATAAATCACACCGTTAATAACACTGGCACACACAATTTTGCGAAGTTGCAAACTCCTTCAAATGCAGCATAGAAATATACATAACCACTTTTTTTTAAAAAATTTTTTACCTAACTCTGTTAAATAAATCAAGCTATATCTGATAAGGAATTATGGATATCTGTGAATTGATATAAATTAATTATAGAATTAAAATAGTTATATTTATTTCTGAGAATCGTTAGTTATCAGGACTGGGCATTTATTTTAATTTCATACAGTTTTGAGAAAACAACCGAAAGTACTAGAGTGTACAACGAGTACGGCAAATTCATCTGCCAGTTCAGCCTAAAACTCAATAATCAATCAGGCATCTAGAAAGTATCAAGGAAAATTATCCGTAATATATACTAGAATACCTGTCCCAGAACAGTTATGCACCATTTTATAGCCCCTTACGTAGATTAACATTTAGATATAATGATCATAAACCTTGTGTCTAGAAGCCTTATTCCAGTTTTGATCCAAAGCATTACATGATTTTAATTCTAGAAAATGTCTAAAATTTAAGACTTAAGCTTAAGGGATCTTGAGAAAAAAATGAAATTCGGGGAATCTTTCTTAATTGGTGTCTAACCATTATGGTTAAAATGCAATTAAAATCTGTTATATTGAAAGTCTCAAATAGGAGGTTGTGCCCATAATTTCTCTCTAATTTTTTTAAGTACCCCAAAATAACTGAAATTTACGGAATATTAATTAAAATTCATATACACTAAATGTACAAAAGCAAGGAAATTCCCAAATTTTTATACTTTTATTGTCATTAAGGGTATGCGAGCACAACAGGGTTATGTATTTTACTGGTAGCAATTTTTCTTCAGCGCACCTCACACACTTCATCCACTCAGACATAGAGATTTATACTGTAGTGATGTGATAATGAAATATGTAGTCATACCCTTAATGACAATAAAAGTGTAAACATTTGGGAATTTCCTTGCTTTTGTACATTTAGTGTATATGAATGTTCATCTTAACCCTATTAAGAGCATATGATTTCAGTATACTGGCAATTTTTCATGTAATGTCACTACTTTTGTAAAGGCTATGCCTCAATCCAATGCCTTCTCATAACTGATATAGTTGGTAGTTTAACTAATCAAGGTATATGATAAACTGAAATTAAAATGCCATCAACTAGACCCTAGAATCTATATCTTTGCCAAAATCATCTGAATGTATCAAATAGTTGATGAAATACAGGGTGGCACATACGTACGTACATACACACAGATAACATGATTTCATTATTGAACTTTCTGGATCTCTGGGTTGTCTTGACTAATGATGCTGAAATTCTACACACTTATAGAACCTATCAAATAAAAATGTTGTGCAAAGTTTTAACTAATTTGGTTTATTGGTTTTTGAGTTATGATTGATCAAAGAAATGAGATTTCCAGCATACGCCATTCGTGTGGTCTGTTAATGGATAGAGCACTCTCGCGCCTCCCTTGATTAATTAAAACTCCTCGTGTAATGGTTTGATTAAAATTGGAATCAGGATTCTAGACATAAGATTTAGTATCATTGTATTTTGATTTTAATCTTCGTGAAAAAGCATAAATATGAATCAAAACTGTTCTTTACGAATCATTAATTTTAACCGTCCTGGGACAAGCATCCTTCTATTATATGTATGACTAATATTTTCTTTGGTCTGTCACACATTAGTTATTTTGAATGAACGTATCTCTAATTCCTTTCTCGATAATTTTGTTTCTTTCGTTTGTTTTTTTTTAGGAGATGGCATCGCCGTTACGAATTTAACCAATAAAATCCGCTTCGATATAAAAATCAAGGCGTTTGGTTCGAACGTGAAACATTTCTGTCTCTACTGGTCATCGGTTCAAAAGAAATGGATCCAAATGGGCGATGCCCTTGTGAACAACTCGTCGTCGGTCGCAATCTGCACATCGTCACATCTTTCGCTCTTTGTCGTCGCATCGACAAAGGAAGGTCAGTCTACATTATTCCATCGTTTTTCTTTTCTTTTTGTAGGATTAGTAAGTTTAATGAACCAATATCTCTTGAACAGAGCCGCCGTTAACTAACCTCGGATCCACTCTTGGAACTTGGAACGATATTTTGATTGTTGTCCCCTTAAAAATTATGTAGAATTAACGAACATATTTATATTTTAGTTGCCTATGTTCTTTGTGTAATATTCGAATATTGTATTAGATATTCATTTTATCCAAATCAGCTCTCTCTCTCTCTCTCTCTCTCTCTCTCTCTCTCTTTCTCTCTCTCTCTCTCTCTCTCTCTCATCTCAAAATATGATCTGAGGTTAAGATCGGATTCTAACTCTGCCTGATGAGATCTCAGTTTATAGTAACTGTTGATCGATAACATCGACATGCCAGTGTCGCAGATTTTGTACATGTCTGTGTAAATAAAATTATCATATATAAAGCTCTATTTCGATATTGAGCACTTTTTATAAACCCGGTTAAAATTCTCTGGATTACCACCCTGTGGATATTTTTCACCTGGATTATTACCATTATTATATATATATATATATATATATATATATATATATATATATATATATATATATATATATGCAGCAAGTCATTATCCAAGCAAGTGTTGTTGAACGTCATTGAACATTGTCGGTGTAAATCTTCTTCGTGAGGTTCTCAAATCGTCGAGCTA
>OY744552.1:34843570-34863570 GCA_963556195.1 Sepiola atlantica | reverse complement strand
TAATTTAAAACTGACCTGTGATATTTGTTTGTATTTTTAAACCGTTCCAACTGCTATTTATTAGAAATCAATAGTTTTGTCACACGAACTTGCAAAAAGAAAAATGGCGCTTGCTCGTAAGGAAGTGAGTACAAGACGCCATTTTGTCTAGAAAAAATACGAGTAAAAATGAACAAGAAATTTTTTTTTACATCCAATAAAACCCCATTTATAGTACGTAAAAATACAAACAAATATCATAGGTAAGTAGACAAATATCTCTTCTCGACGTAGGTCACCGTCACTTGTTGCATAATTATTTTTATAACCCCGTTCTCGTTCGTTTTTTGGACCCCGTCCGCGACTGTACTGATCATTATAAAAGATACCCAGATTAATTGAAGGTATGTGAAATGCGTCACTTAATACAGAATAAAATATTGGAACAGCTACAAATGGGAAACATGTCCTTAAATACTTCGCATTTGAAAGAAAAAAAACTTGTACAAATTGCTTAAGAATTAACCATTTTCAAGCAGTATGCAAGTTCAAAAAGAAAAACGTCGAAAAAGTTGAAGAAAATTAAACCAATACATTAAAAAAATAAGAATATTGAAAAACTTGAACAAAAGAAAAAAGATATTATATTAAAAGTCAAAATTAACTATGTCGATTTGGATATGTAAATGGATACCGGCAGTGCTGTAACGCTTATGCCAAAAAAATTCTGGGAACGCATTGGAAAGCCGACTTCATGAAAAAGCAGTGCACAACTCTGCCAATTTGATGGATCAGTCATAAAACTCTTTGGCAAACTTTGAAGGTTCCTTTGAGTTAAAAGACAAATTCGAGGTAATACCTATGATTGTCACAAATTGTAAAAAGAACCACAGACTCCTGGGAAACGATGTACTTAAAATAAATTCTACCAAACTAATTAATGAGATAAAAATGGAAAAAACAGAAAATTAAAAAACTGCAAAGCTTATTTAAAATTAAAAGAAAATGTTACCCCTGTTATTATGAAGCACGACAATTACCAGTACATTTGTTGCCATTATTAGTAGCAAAACTACGAAAATTAATTGAACAGGACCTTATTGAACATGTTTCACCTGGGGGTAGTAAGTGAGCATCACCCATTGTAGTTTTGGGAAAGTCAAACGGAGACATAAGTATATGTGGAGATTATAAAATAGGCGTAAACCACAAAGTTGACTCGGATTCGTATCCTATACCTAATGTGAAGGTTATATTACATGCGTTGGCAGGAATGAGCGTTTTTATAAAAATAGATTTGAGACCGGCATACTACCAAATTCCAATAAACGATAATTTCAAAGAAGTAACAACGATAAATACGCCAATAGGGTGGAATAAAAACAACAAGCGCCATATTTCAAAAGGCCATCGAACAGGTTTTAGAAGCTATAAAAATATGGTCTGTTACCAAGACGATATTTGCATATGAGCAAATAATAAAATTTAATTTAAAACGAAAACCGACATCGTCTTGAACAAATTAAGAAATGCGGGAATGGCTATAAATGAAAATAAAATGCGTAAACAATAGTAGTAATATATCATTTTTAGGGTATTCCCTTTCAAAAGAAGGTATATCACCAAATCAAGCCTTAATAGAAAAAATATTTAAAATATCTATACCTACAAACAAAAAAGAACTTGAATCCTTTTGGGGATTGGTCAATTTCTACAGGCGATATTTACCGAAATATACAAACCTGACTGAACCTGTAAATTTAAGAAAAAAGAATGTTAAATTTATTTGGTCAGAAAAACAGCAAAAAGCTTTTGAGAGATTGAAATTAGGCAAAGAAACAAGTAGTAAAATATTTGATCCAAAAAAAGACATTACGTTAACCACAGAAGCAAGTGAAAATTCGATATCTGGAATATTATCATAAGAAGGACATCCGATAATGTATTTATCAAGAAGACTAACGAACACTGAATTTAATTATTCAAATGTAGAGAAAGAAGCATTGATCATTGTATGGTGCACCACCAGGGCTAGACAATTTCTAATTGGAAAAATTCTCTTGAGAAGTGATCATAGATCATTGGAATTTATATTCAATCCAAGAAAAGAATTACTCAAAGTTACGACATCAAGAATATTAAGGTGAGCAATAAAGTTAGTGGCATTTGATTTTTATGCAGAATATGTCAAAGGAAATTCAGTTTCACGCGCGGGAAGATCAGAAAGCCCATCAGCTTTAATGGGAAGACAAATTAGAGCTCCGTTAACTATGTCGTATTCCACAAATGAAAAAAATTTGTACAAAAAGAACAAAGAATCAAATCCAGAAAGGACAGAATTTATCGTGCAAAAACGCCACAATACAGCTATAATAAATAGAGAAAACAGAAACAGTGTGTTGACCCATGCAGATCAAATAAGTTCCCAGGGTGAATACAAAGAGAAAAATGAACAAATCTCTACAACTCCTTCCGTTATTGAGTTATAAGAACAACCTGTACAGAATGAAACGTCAGAAGATGAAACAATGCAAGATCAAGCAGGTCAAAATGAGGATTCGGAGTCTGATTCGGATCAAAGTATGAAAGGGGACGACCCTGGTTACAGTTTACTCCGAGATAGGTCGAGATCTCCCAGAGAAAGAAATAAGGAAGAGAGAGAAGAGCAAAGTAATAACGAAAATGAAACGATCATTAGAAGAAGTGCAAGATGCACTAGAGGCATAAAGGTTATACGTTTCAGGGAGATGTGGTGATACTGGCTAATTGATATGCATAATTAGCATAAGTAGAAATAGATTACTATATAAGTCTCTCTTTAATTATAGCTAGCAGTGAAAGTAAACTAGCAATTGTAAATTTACAACTTCACAACAGGATGGAACAGACCAGCTAAGTTGCACATATTTTTCCCCTGCATCACTTTTGCAGCGTGTGGTCTTGCGTTTTCATGGAAGATGGCAACCCTTTTTCCTATCGATAATTGCCGGGTTTTTTCTCAGATTTCCTCCCAAAGTCTGCAATTGTTCAACATACAAGATTTTCCTTTATCAACTCACTGCCTTTTGCGTTGAATATTGTCATGGGAAATCCATGTTTTATCACCTGTTATGACATGATCAAGCAAAGGCTAATTTCGCTGCCTCGAAAGATGGTTTGTTGCGATTGAAAGACGATCTGTCTTATTTTTCTCACTTAAGGAATGAGGAACCCAGACGCCTGTGTGCTAACCTTACGCATCTTTTCTAAATGGCGGCATCTGGCGGGCTGTGAAGTATGGAGTTCTTCTGCCAATTCATGAGTACTTAGACGACGATCAGTTTCCACTAACGTGTTTTAAACATCAATGTTCGATGGGCGACCACGCCTAGGTTTATCTTCCAAGCTCAAATCTCCGAACAAAACTTTGTAAACCAATTTCTTACTGTCGATATATTATGATCTCTTGACCATTTATATTGCATATTTTCCTCATTGTCTCCGCATATTCTTGTCTAAACTTCTACAACATCACATGTCGAATATGCAGCTTCAGTTCTTCCATATTAAGGGTTATAAATTTATAATTTTACTGCAATACACGTGATTAAACAGCTCCGGAAAATAGAAAGCGAACTTTTATTAAAATTTAGACTAGTAAACCAAAATTTGAAGAGATTTTTAAATGACCTAAAACGCTTCTAAATTGTATTTTAAAAAATCGGAAATTATCTATAAATCAACCTTATATAAACTATACTATTTTGTTATTTCAGATACAACTCAAGGAACAGGTCAGTACGATTTTACTTACTTTTCACCATTATATATATATATATATATATATATATATATATATATATATATATATATATATATATATATATATATATTAAAAAACATAACAGAATTCTACCGCTTGATTATATATATATATTTTTGTAACATTTTTCTAATGATCTTTTCTGTATTAAAATAAAAATAAATAATGTATGATCCATATGTATCACGAACGTGTTCAATTCTTCGTCGAATCATCATCAGGTGTAAAAAGAGCGGTACGGATGATCGAAAGAGGAGATCCGCTCCGAATGGAGTTGGGCGCCACAGACGAGTCATCTCAACAACTCTGAGTTCTCTCTGACCTGGCGATTGGCCTGGAACGCGTTACCCCTCAGTGCCATATACACAGTTCCGGAATGGAGGTCTTGCCCGAGTGTGATCGTTGCGACACGCTCTTAGAAGAAACGCCTGATCACGCTTTCTTCCGATGCCGCGAGCTCCGACGGTCCTGGGAGTATGTCAACGAGGTAATGGCTTGTATCGATCCCGAGCAGCCGTTGCCGCTAAACCTAGTCTATGTAATCGACAACATCTGGCCACCGTAGACGGCAAGAGACAAATGGTGTTTCTCGCGATCCTGGCCGTAGCGCGAATGTTGCTGTGGATGTCGCGTCTGAGGGGGGTGAATATTTTGCTGATCAGGATCTGATTGCTTTTTTCAAGCACCAGCTGAAGGTAAAAATTAGATGCGATAGAAAAAGATTTAATTTCTCGGTGTGTACGGAAAGGAGTCAAGTATGAGTACGTGTTCCTTGCCTGGGCATGACGCACGTGGTTCCTGGTCCGGTCAGACCACAGCCGTTTGGGTAAGTTTAGCCTCTTAGCTAGTCGAGTTAATGAGTTACCCCAACTCCCTTGGTTATTACCAGGGGAGTGGGAGTAACTCAAAGCCTCCATGATTCCCGCTCCCAACTTGCAATTTTTTGTCCTTGGCCTCCCCCAAATTGCATCTATCTTGGATGGACATCACCCACTCTTCAAAATCCATCCCCCGTTTTGTTTTCCCCACTTAGATTTCACTCCCATTTAGAGATTAACATGCTTGTTTTCGGTTCTGAACAAACCGGAAAACAGTGTGCGGTGTATTATTTAGAAAGACGTGGAATGGTCTACTACCCAATTTTGTTTGTTTTTCTTTGTTCTTGCCCCACTCGCAGTTTTATTCCAATGAATTTTTGTACATATAACCTTATTTATGCAAAAATAACAATGTCCAACGAATTTGGGGTTATCTTAAGTAGGATGGACCCTAGGGTAAATGTGGTATTGTGGTGACTGAGATGATTTTAGTTAAGAGTAGTATAGACAATCGTTCCACATTAGACAAAGGATGACCAACGACACCCATTTCCCCACATATTTGATGGCCTTGTGCCTAATTTGTATGGAATGTAGCATTTTATATTTTATTTCATAGTGTAGTATCTGTAAATATACTTATTGAAAAATAAAATGTTCACTAAATCTTGGGTTATCTTAAGTAGGATGCCACCTAGTGTAAATGTGGTTTTGTATTGACTGAGATAATTCAAGTTAATAGTAAGATATACATTGTTATCACTATCGACCAAGAATGACACACGACACCCATCCCACACTTTTAATGGCCTTGTGCCTAATTTGTTTTAAACGTAATTTTTTAAATATTTTCTGCAAATAAATAATTCAAAGTGTTGTATCTGTTCTCAGAACTCAGCTACATACTACGTTTTACTATCGAGGGAACTATTGCGTATATATAAAAAGAAACTATTGCGTATATATGAAAAGAAACTATTGCGTATATATATAAAAAGAAACTATTGCGTATATATAAAAAGAAACGATTGCGTATATATAAAAAGAAACGATTGCGTATATATAAAAAAAAAATATTGTGTATATATAAAAAGAAACTATTGTGTATATATAAAAAGAAACTATTGTGTATATATAAAAAGAAACTATTGTGTATATATAAAAAGAAACTATTGCGTATATATAAAAAGAAACTATTGCGTATATATAAAAAGCAACGATTGCGTATATATAAAAAGAAACTATTGCGTATATATAAAAAGAAACTATTGCGTATATATAAAAAGTAACGATTGCGTATATATAAAAAGAAACGATTGCGTATATATCAAAAAAAACTATCGCGTATATATAAAAAGAAACGATTGCGTATATATAAAAAGAAACTATTGTGTATATATAAAAAGAAACAATTGCGTATATATAAAAATAAACTATTGCGTATATATAAAAAGAAACTATTGCGTATATATAAAAAGAAACTATTGTGTATATATAAAAAGAAACTATTGTGTATATATAAAAAGAAACTATTGTGTATATATAAAAAGAAACTATTGTGTATATATAAAAAGAAACTATTGTGTATATATAAAAAGAAACTATTGCGTATATATAAAAAGAAACTATTGCGTATATATAAAAAGAAACTATTGCGTATATATAAAAAGAAACGATTGCGTATATATAAAAAGAAACTATTGTGTATATATAAAAAGAAACGATTGCGTATATATAAAAAGAAACTATTGCGTATATATAAAAAGCAACGATTGCGTATATATAAAAATAAACGATTGCGTATATATAAAAAGAAACGATTGCATATATATAAAAATAAACGATTGCGTATATATAAAAAGTAACGATTGCGTATATATAAAAAGAAACTATTGCGCATATATAAAAAGAAACTATTGCGTATATATAAAAAGTAACGATTGCGTATATATAAAAAGAAACTATTGTGTATATATAAAAAGAAACGATTGCGTATATATAAAAAGAAACTATTGCGTATATATAAAAAGCAACGATTGCGTATATATAAAAAGAAACTATTGCGTATATATAAAAAGAAACGATTGCGTATATATAAAAAGTAACGATTGCGTATATATAAAAAGAAACGATTGCGTATATATAAAAAGTAACGATTGCGTATATATAAAAAGAAACGATTGCGTATATATCAAAAAAAACTATCGCGTATATATAAAAAGAAACGATTGCGTATATATAAAAAGAAACTATTGTGTATATATAAAAAGAAACAATTGCGTATATATAAAAATAAACTATTGCGTATATATAAAAAGAAACTATTGCGTATATATAAAAAGAAACTATTGTGTATATATAAAAAGAAACTATTGCGTATATATAAAAACGAACTATTGCGTATATATAAAAACGAACTATTGCGTATAAATAAAAATGAAACGATTGCGTATATATAAAAAGAAACTATTGCGTATATATAAAAAGAAACTATTGCGTATATATAAAAACGAACTATTGCGTATAAATAAAAATGAAACGATTGCGTAGATATAAAAAGAAACTATTGCGTATATATAAAAAGAAACTATTGCGTATATATAAAAATAAACTATTGCGTATATATAAAAAGAAACTATTGTGTATATATAAAAAGAAACTATTGCGTATATATAAAAACGAACTATTGCGTATATATAAAAACGAACTATTGCGTATAAATAAAAATGAAACGATTGCGTATATATAAAAAGAAACTATTGCGTATATATAAAAAGAAACTATTGCGTATATATAAAAACGAACTATTGCGTATAAATAAAAATGAAACGATTGCGTAGATATAAAAAGAAACTATTGCGTATATATAAAAAGAAACTATTGCCTATATATAAAAAGAAACTATTGCCTATATATAAAAAGAAACTAGTGTATACATAAAAAGAAACGATTGCGTATATATAAAAAGAAACTATTGTGTATATATAAAAAGAAACGATTGCGTATATATAAAAAGAAACTATTGCGTATATATAAAAAGAAACTATTGCGTATATATAAAAAGAAACTATTGTGTATATATAAAAAGAAACTATTGCGTATATATAAAAACGAACTATTGCGTATATATAAAAACGAACTATTGCGTATAAATAAAAATGAAACGATTGCGTATATATAAAAAGAAACTATTGCGTATATATAAAAAGAAACTATTGCGTATATATAAAAACGAACTATTGCGTATAAATAAAAATGAAACGATTGCGTAGATATAAAAAGAAACTATTGCGTATATATAAAAAGAAACTATTGCGTATATATAAAAAGAAACTATTGCCTATATATAAAAAGAAACTAGTGTATACATAAAAAGAAACGATTGCGTATATATAAAAAGAAACTATTGTGTATATATAAAAAGAAACGATTGCGTATATATAAAAAGAAACTATTGCGTATATATAAAAAGAAACTATTGTGTATATATAAAAAGAAACTATTGCGTATATATAAAAAGAAACTATTGCGTATAAATAAAAATGAAACTATTGTGTATATGTAAAAAGAAACTGTTGCGTATACAAAGAAACTATTGCGTATATATAAAAAGAAACTATTGCGTATATATAAAAAGAAACTATTGTGTATATATAAAAAGAAACTATTGCGTATATATAAATAGAAACTATTGCGTATATATAAAAAGTAACGATTGCGTATATATAAAAAGAAACTATTGCGTATATATAAAAAGAAACTATTGCGTATAAATAAAAAGAAACTATTGCGTATATATAAAAAGAAACCATTGCGTATATATAAAAAGAAACCATTGCGTATATATAAAAAGAAACTATTGCGTATATATAAAAAGAAACTATTGCGTATATATAAAAAGAAACTATTGCGTATATATAAAAAGAAACGATTGCGTATATATAAAAAGAAACGATTGCGTATATATAAAAAGAAACTATTGTCGTATATATAAAAAGAAACGATTGCGTATATATAAAAAGAAACGATTGCGTATATATAAAAAGAAACGATTGCGTATATATAAAAAGAAACTATTGCGTATATATAAAAAGAAACGATTGCGTATATATAAAAAGAAACTATTGCGTATATATAAAAAGAAACGATTGCGTATATATAAAAAGAAACTATTGCGTATATATAAAAAGAAACTATTGCGTATATATAAAAAGAAACTATTGCGTATATATAAAAAGAAACGATTGCGTATATATAAAAAGAAACTATTGCGTATATATAAAAAGAAACGATTGCGTATATATAAAAAGAAACTATTGCGTATATATAAAAAGAAACTATTGTGTAAATATAAAAAGAAACTATTGCGTATATATAAAAAGAAACGATTGCGTATATATAAAAAGAAACTATAAAAATAAACTATTGTGTATATATAAAAAGAAACTATTGCGCATATATAAAAAGAAACTATTGTGTATATATAAAAAGAAACGATTGCGTATATACAGTGTGAACCCCAAAAAAAACGGGCCCCAAATCTAATTAGGTCCCGTTTCTTGGTGTTTCGTCCGAATGAAATGAATTTTGGGGCATAACTAGTTTTTTATATCTACAACATCATATCAAAACACTAGGGTCTTTGGCCTTTTTTTCTCCGTTCTACAGCATGTGTTCTAGATGGACTCCTTTTAGCTCCGTGCATTTCTTGAGGCGCAGAACGAAGTTGTCCATGACGTTCTTACAGACTGAATTGGAAATGGCTCTCATCTCCTCCCTGATGGCTTCCTTGAGTTCCGTGATGGTTCTGGGTTTCCTTGCGTACATTCTGTCCTTAAGATAGCCCCAAAGGAAATAATCTGGGGGGCTTAGGTCCGGGCTATGGGGTGGCCACTCAAAATTAGTCTTGAGACTGATCACTCGGCCTCCGAAGTTCTCTTCCAGCCAATCTCAGGACAGGTTTGAGGTGTGAGAACTTGCTCCGTCTTGCTGGAACCAGAACTTGCTCATGAGCGACAGGTAGAGGGTCTGGAGCTCACTCTTGAAGCTTTTGAGGACGTCCACATACCGCTCCTTGGTGACTGTCACTGCTGCGCCAGATTCTTCGATGAAGATTGGTCCGATGATGCCTCTGACCGAGATTGCAGCCCACACCGTGCAATTAGGAGAGTACAGGGGCTTGGTGGCTACTTCATTGGGTCTGGAGTGCCCCCAGAAGACATTTGTCTTGGAGTTCGCCTTTCCGTCAAGATGGAAGTGGGCTTCATCTGAGGTCCAAATGAGGTTAAGGAAACCTGGGGTCTCCTCGATCTTATCGAGCATCTTGACTGCCATAGCGCTCCTCTGCTTCTTGTCTGAGGCTGTAAGGGTCTGCAGCGTCTGTATTCTGTATGGGTAAGCCCTGATATTGTTCACCAGCAAGTCTCACGGGAGATGCCGAGGGACTGACTTCGCTTACGCACAGAGCGTTTCCGACTCCCATGGAGAGACTCTCTCACACTTTCGACCAGCTCGGCTGTCCGCTTCTTGGGACGTGCCGAGTGGCTTGGACGGTTCTCACTGGCAGCGTTGAAGTTCTCCACGGTCCCATACTTCTCGAAGTGGTCCATCCAGTTCTGAATTCTGCTTTTGGGTGGAGCCTTTTCACATCCGAACTGATGCATGAAACTGTCCTGGGTTTTCTTAAACGAGCCTGTCTTGTAGTAAAATTTAACACAGTGTATTCTTTGTCCCAACTCCCACTGAGGTCTTGGTGTACTCACGGTCTTTGATTCTGCCATGTCCTGTAAAATAAGGGCAATCGGTGAATAAACAAAGGAGATATCACATAAAGTGTACGCGGGGCCCGTTTTTTTTGAGTCACCCTGTATAAAAAGAAACTATTGCGTATATATAAAAAGAAACTATTGCGTATATATAGAAAGGAAACTATTGTGTATATATAAAAAGAAACTATTGCGTATATATAAAAAGAATTATAAATGTATATATTACGAAATATTAACTTATTAGAAACTGTTTATAAAATAAATATGCAAATTAAGAATATCGACAACTGTTTTGTGGATGTTTGCAAATCATTATATATACAATATTTCATAATGTTAAGTTGTATCAAGAATTAAATAAGCGTAAGCTGTTTTGATGTTAATATAGTTAAAAATAAGTGGGAAAAACTGTCGCATTTATTCATTTAGATATGAGCTCAAATGGAAAATAGGAAAACATGAAACTCAAGAACCAATCTCAACGTTTCGCCGCACAATTAGATAAAAGAGGAGGAGGGGACATAATAAAAGCCCATTTTTTGTTTACTTATATTTTTGAGAGATGGTTTATGATATATACAATTAAAACAACAAATTGGGATTCTATTATGTATCCCCACTCCTACCTATAGTAATTATCAATGAAAACAGTATACACTTAGACACTGGTTGATTCCCTGTTTTTTTTTACTTATGTTCTTTGGTTTCTCTCCTTTTCCTCCTATGTTCTCCTTCCCTTTTACTAATACAACATCTATGTATATATATATATATATATATATATATATATATATATATATATATATATATATATATATATATATTTTTTTTTTTTTTACATTAATCCTATCGATTACGGAATAAAATTCCTTCTTCAGGGGTGACCAGTATTGAGTCATTTTTTTTTTTTCATCCAAAAACAAGAATAAAAAAACTTATTTCTTTGTTAATTTGATAAACGTCTTTGATGGTACGACGTCATCGCCTTGCTGTTATGAAATGGCGGGTAGGATTCAAAAACCGGTGTCGAACGATGGATGCGTTGGCACGCTGTTGAGTAATGTGTGTGTTTTTCGTTCAAGTTTAAAGTATTGCATGGAAAGTTAATAAAATTGAAATAAAAGCCAAATTAGTAATACAAGATTAATTTTTTTTTCTTACATTAATCCTATATTAACAAATAAATAAGTTTCTTTATTCTTGTTTTTTGATGAAAAAAAAATGACTCAATACTGGTCAACCCTGAAGAAGGAATTTTATTCCGTAATCGATAGGATTAATGTAAGAAAAAAAAATTAATCTTGATACTTTAAACTTGAACGAAAAACACACACATTATATATATATATATATATTTCGATTAAATATATATATATATATATATATATATATATATATATATATATATATATATATATATATTATAGTAAGCTATGAAAATATATTTATGGTAATTAAGCTACACAGAGGCTCCCGTGTTTCATCCCCGGGGGAATCTTCAGGCTAAAATTTAGCCTGAAGATTCTCCTAGGGGATGTAAGGCGAGAGCCTCTGTGTAGCTTAATTGCCATAAATATATTTTCATAGCTTACTACCTAGCTCTACTTACGTATCGAGCACTGTTGAAGTAAATACTGAAAATTGATACATAAAAAATTATATTTCCTTATAAAATTTTATGTGGATACATGAAATATTTATATATATATATATATATATATATATATATTAATATATATATATATATATTTATATATATATATATATATATATATATATATATATATATATATATATATATATATATATATATATATATATAAGTTTATTATACATAAATAAAATATATATTCCCCCAAATACAGATCTTCTTGTCCTTTAGCACTTTCCAGCTTCACTCTTGAAAATGCCCACGTAAGAGTTGGGCGAAACGTTGAGATAGATTCTTGAGTTTTATGTTATCTCTTTTCCATGTTGGCTCATATATATATATATATATATATATATATATATATATATATATATATATATATATATATATATTAGGTGCATTCTAATGACAAAAGGAACAATCAATCAATAACCATACATTTCATATGTTCTTTCAATTTCATATATCGTCGATCGACCACAAAAAAACTTCTCTTGTTCTTTCAATCGCTTTACTTTCATAAATAAGTTAGTGATAAGAATTAAAATTGTGAAAGATACAATATCTATTAAATCATCAATTGTTCAAAACAAAAGATTTATATAAGGAAATTACTTTATTATTCCTTCCTTAAACCATGGCTTTTCAAATATATGATAATAAAAAGTAGCTGGAATACTTCAAGGTTAATAAAAGTTTATTTTAAAGTAAAAAAAAGCATATATCATTTTTGGCTTTCTCAAAATTATCTTATTCAACTTCGAAACGATACTTATAGAAAAAGTGCCAATATTTCTTATACCATTATCACGCGAGCGACGTGCGACACTAGAGACTTTCAGATCGTCCAGTCAACACATCAACGGACATTCACGAGAGATTTCTACATCTCCAAGGAAAAAAAACATGATTTAAAAAAAAAAAAAATATTGCTTGAAAATGTGTTTTAAAACTTGGCTTACTAAAAATTAAATAAATATATATATATATATATATATATATATATATATATATATATATATATATAGTCTCGGAAGTTTCTCAACCATTAAAACTATATTAAAAAAAAAAAATTTTTTTTAAGTTATAGTCCCAAGTTTTTCAGTGGAAAATCACTCATGTAAGTCAATTTATTTTTTACAGTTATTATATTAGTTTGTTTCTAACAATATTTTAAGGGATCATCAGTTGTTTACCATGAAAAAACTGTTTCGGCAATTTAAAAACAAGACAGTATTTAATTTCATGGCTTCCCAGCAGAGTTGATCAGACCCCATATATATATTAATGACAATATATGTATTAGCATATACTTTTACTTTGTAGTCTCCTTAAAAGATTCAGCTCGATGATTGTCAATTATTGATAACAGAGCAAATATAAGTCAGTTCATATTATATTCCAATAACCATGGTTTTATTTTATTATTCTTATTTTTTCATATTTCCAAAAAACATAACATTTCTGTCAGATATATTTTACGGTCCGTTTTATTTGTCTTCGCCAAACATTTTTATGTCAATATCGTCTCTGCAACACTACAAAATCATCAGAAAAGATTCACAGAGAGTAAAATGTTCTTGGATTAAAGTGTCTTGAAAAAACCTACACTGTACAGTAGTTCAGTTTTGGGTGAAAGCAAACAAAAAACAAATAAAAGAGAGCAAAAACTCACACGTGGGGGAACCCACTCATACGGTATTCAGATGATAATGCGAATTAGATTTAAAACGTAATCACGATTAACTTTAAGTACAAATGTCCGTAAAAACTACTTTTGAATCCTCATAATACTTTAAAATGAGGTATTTAAACATCATTTTATAAAAAATAAAATAAAATAAATAATTAAATATTTAATAGCTCCCATCGGTATTTGGAATCATGTCTAGGTAACTATAAGATATCTTTGTTGTGACAGACAAATTCCCCCCCTTAGTTTCGCATTTAATAGAAACTTACTACTTAAGTGAAGAATTCTGGGTAATTAAGCTTATCTTAGTATTGATGGAAACGATTTATTAATAAATACTATATATATATATATATATATATATATATATATATATATATATATATATAACGCGTACTATCTGTGCTAATATATAGTTCTTTATTTACTATTTATCTTTCCAGGTGGAAATAGCGGTACAGGTAAGTTAAAACAATATATAATATCTTCTTATTATTGATATGGTGATTATATCAAAAATATATTCATGCCGACGAACATATGATGGAAAACTGTCCTCAGTTCTCTAAGCGATAACGAAAATAGATTTTAGGAATTTATTTTTGTCTTGTTTAGGATTTCCGGGTGTTTTCTTACTTTAAAGCTTTGCAAGTTTTTCTGTCTGACTCCGATTTTTGTTTTATTCTTTGAATTTTTTATATGTACTTTTATTATTCATTAATTTATTTATTTATTAATTTTTTGTGTTGTTTTTCGTTTGTTTTACATCTTCACAAATGATTATTCTTTTCTTTTTTCTTTTTTTCTATTTTGTTGAAATATTTTTTTATTTTAGAGTTTTTATTTTCATTTTTTGTTCAAATATTTTTTTTTTTAATTTTTTGGTTCAAATTTTTTTTTATTTTTGAGTTTTTATTTCATTTTTTGTTGAAATATTTTTATTTTTGAGTTTTTATTTTTATTTTTTGTTCAAATATTTTTGATTTTTGATTTTTGATTTTGATTTTTTGGTTCAAATTTGATTTTATTTTTGAGTTTTTATTTTTATTTTTTGTTTAAATGTCATTTTTGGTTTAGAGTATCTTTTTTTACTATTTTAGTATATTTTTATTTATTGTATTTTTACTTTTTATTTTAATTTGAAAGTTTAATTTTTTCATCTAATACTTTTTATTTTGGCTTTATTCTTTTATTTTTAATTATTTATATGGCTTGTTTTTTATTTTGATTATTAATATAGAATGATTTTGTTTGTTTTTACTTATTTATATTGCTTTTTTTCTTTTGGTTTTAATTATTTATATTGGTTGTTTCTTTTGTTTTTAATTATTTATATTGCTTGTGCTTTGTTTTTAATTATTTATATTGCTTGTGTTTTGTTTTTAATTATTTATGTTACTTGTTTTTTATTATTATTAATATAGAATGTTTATTTTATTTTTGATTATTTATATGACTTTTTTGTTTTTAATTATTTATATTGGTTGTTTCTTTTGTTTTTAATTATTTATATTGCTTGTGCTTTGTTTTTAATTATTTATATTGCTTGTGTTTTGTTTTTAATTATTTATATTACTTGTTTTTTATTATTATTAATATAGTATGTTTATTTTATTTTTGATTATTTATATGACTTTTTTGTTTTTAATTATTTATATTACTTGTTTTTTTTAATTTTTCTTATTAAAATAGAATGTTTTTGTTTATTATTATTTATATTACTTTTTTCTTTAGTTCTTAATTATTATTATGGCTTGGTTCTTTTGTTTTTAATTATTTATATTACTTGTTTTTTATTATTATTAATATAGAATGTTTCTTTTGTTTTTAATTATTTATATGGATTGTTTCTTTTGTCTTTAATTATTTATATGGATTGTTTCTTTTGTTTTTAATTATTTATATGGATTGTTTCTTTTGTCTTTAATTATTTATATGGATTGTTTCTATTGTTTTTAATTATTTATATGGATTGTATCTTTTGTCTTTAATTATTTATATGGATTGTTTCTATTGTTTTTAATTACTTATATTTCTTGTTTCTTTTAAATTATGTCTTGTTTCTTTAGTTTTTAATTATTTATATCGCTTGTTTCTTTTGTTTTCTTTTTGTGTGTAATTTGATGGATAGATAGTGGCGATGCACGTGTTGACGCTCTCGTCAAACACACGGCCACCATATTGAATATGTTGTTTTATAGTAGATAACACTAAGTAGAAATATAATGAAGAAATAGCCATGATGAAGAAATAGTAATGATAAAGCGATGATTGTATTTTCGTGCATTTATTTCTAACAGAGACAAACGTAAAAGGAACATAATACACCATAATAAATAAAGGTTATAAGTCCCTACCAACAATCGAAATAACATGGGTTGCCAGGGTAAACAATTTATAGAGAATGCATAGGTTATGTAAGTAAATACGACTTTGCTATTCTCTGGGAACTATTCTCAATACGAATTTTTCGACCAGTAGAAAAAGGGCATGCTAAAATGGCTAAGTGTCTGGGGTCCCGTCTAAAATGACGAGAGGGAAAATATGATGGCATTGCATTAGCGTGTAAAATCTATGCGAACATGTGCAACTAGACACGTCCGATCACATTCTAACCCATGCCAGAAATATCACACATGTATAATGCTAGTCTTTTTTTGTACTTCAAAATTGAAAAGTGTATTCTCATGTTTTCTAGTATAATTCAGGGAAGATAACTTGAATATGGTTCAAGAAAAGTAACTCTGAATATACTGAGGCAACAACTACATCGGCCGAGATGTTATTAATATAAACATAAATAAATGGTAATTGTGTTTGCATTAATCCAAATAATCTATATGTTAATATAAAAATAAATAAATGATAATTGTATTTGGAATAATCCAAATTATCTATGTGTTAATATAAAAATAAATAAATGATAATGCTAGTCTTATTTGGCATAATCTATATGTTAATATAAAATAAATAAATGATAATTGTATTTGGAATAATCCAAATAATCTATATGTTAATATAAAAAAATGATAATTGTATTTGGAATAATCCAAATAATCTATATGTTAATATAAAAATAAATAAATGATAATTGTATTTGGAATAATCAAAATAATCTATACGTTAATAGGCTAAGGCATTTCATGTTCGTATGTACGTTATCACCTTTCACACAAAAAATGAGATCGTTCTATCAGCATAGATTATGATTGGTAGTATCTGATTTTGCTAACAATTCTGACTTTACCCATTTTAAAATGAATTGGTCCAAAATCAAATTATGTCGTACCGTTAAACAAAACAGTACAATTTTAAATAAATATATTTATAAAAGTGGCATTCATTTTCTTGATTTGAAGAATATTTAGCTGACAATTACTTTAACGGTAAGAGGATAGAGAATATTTATTGTTTTAAAATAATTCAATTACTACAATTTTAAATAAATATGGATCAGACGTGTTCGTTTTATTTAAAAAATAGTTAGCTAACAATGACAATTACTTTAACGGTAAGAAGATAGAGAATATTTATTGTTTTAAAATAATTCAATTACTACAATTTTAAATAAATATGGATCAGACGTGTTCGTTTTATTTAAAAAATAGTTAGCTAACGATGACAATTACTTTACCGGTAAGAAGATAGAGAATATTTATTGTTTTACAATAATTCAATTACTACAATTTTAAATAAATATGGATCAGACGTATTCGTTTTATTTAAAAAATAGTTAGCTAACGATGTCAATAACTTTAACGGTAAGAAGATAGAGAATATTTATTGTTTTAAAATAATTCAATTACTACAATTTTAAATAAATATGGATCAGACGTATTCGTTTTATTTAAAAAATAGTTAGCTAACAATGACAATTACTTTACCGGTAAGAGGATAGAGAATATTTATTGTTTTAAAATAATTCAATTACTATAATTTAAAATAAATATGGATCAGACGTATTCGTTTTATTTTAAAAATAGTTAGCTAACAATGACAATTACTTTTACGGTAAGAAGATAGAGAATATTTATTGTTTTAAAATAATTCAATTTCTACAATTTTAAATAAATATGGATCAGACGTATTCGTTTTATTTTAAAAATAGTTAGCTAACAATGACAATAACTTTAACGGTAAGAAGATAGAGAATATTTATTGTTTTAAAATAATTCAATTTCTACAATTTTAAATAAATATGGATCAGACGTGTTCGTTTTATTTAAAAAATAGTTAGCTAACAATGACAATTACTTTAACGGTAAGAAGATAGAGAATATTTATTGTTTTAAAATAATTCAATTACTACAATTTTAAATAAATATGGATCAGACGTGTTCGTTTTATTTAAAAAATAGTTAGCTAACAATGACAATAACTTTAACGGTAAGAAGATAGAGAATATTTATTGTTTTAAAATAATTCAATTTCTACAATTTTAAATAAATATGGATCAGACGTGTTCGTTTTATTTAAAAAATAGTTAGCTAACAATGACAATTACTTTAACGGTAAGAAGATAGAGAATATTTATTGTTTAAAAATAATTCAATTACTACAATTTTAAATAATGAATAAATAAGACACATATTCGTTTTATCTATTTAAATTATATAAATATAATTTAAATAAATAAAACGAATATGTGTCTTATTTATTATAATATATAAATATGCACTGACAATATCAATTATTTTTACGGAAGAAAAAAAAGAGTCATTTTTTCTTAATAGTATTGCCCCCTGTTAGACATTTATTATTTCAAAAGGACTATTATTAATAATATTATTAATATTAACAGTAATTATACAGATTGATGTAAAAGCACCGTGGAATTTCCATAAAGTCCCGTTAGTACAAATTATCAATCTTTCTCTAAAAAAATGCGATAAAGCAAATCAAATACATTTTTTTTATATCGTTTCTTAATTGTTATTGTTATTTTTATATTTTAGCCGACACGGAAAATTCGGTTTTGGTCGGAGGAATCGCTGGCGGAATTTTGGCGTTACTTGTACTCGGAATTCTAGCCATAGTTTTGATGAAACATTTCAAAGAGCGATCGAATCGAGTGCGACCCTTAAGCCCAGACGGCGGGGCTGAAGGCTCCAGGGAACAGCCCTAACCAAGATGAAACTCAACACGATATCTTACATTGGTGTATTTAGGGGCAGCTTTTAATCAAGCATCTTTTATATTTGCAATTGTTATTGTTTACGTTCTTGTGTACGTTATTTAGCTAAAAATCTGCGAGCAAGAAAACCTGCTTCATCTGCTAATAATAAATCGGTGTTTCTTCTTTTTTTGTAAAAAAAAAAAAGTGTTGGTGCTTATGCTGTTCAGCGGCCATATTAAAAAATTATTTTTTTATAAAAACAATATCATATTCTTATTCAGCACTATATTCTTACTCACTGTACAAAAAAGTAGAAAAAATTATCCACTAGAACTTTAATTACAAGTATTTTCCATTCTGCGTCTCATAACAGCGACTCGTTCACTAAGCCTCCATCTTGTTTTTTAAGATTTCAAGGGCAGATAACTGAAATCTTCTTAAAAAAGAAGATGGAGTCTTACTGAACGAGTCGCTGTTATGATACGCAGAATGGAAAAATACTTGTAATTAAAGTTCTAGTGGATAATTTTTTATACTTTTTGTACAGTGAGTAAGAGTATAACGCTGAATAAGTATATGATATTGTTTTATATAAAAAATAATTTTTTAATATGGCCGCAGAACAGCATAAGCACCAAAGTTTCAGCTGATTATCTGCCCTTGTTTCCAGTGTTGTCAACTGACATTTTCCAAACCTGCTAAATCGGAACAAAAAAAAAAAGAAGAAAAAATATTACAAATATACATAATATTTCTATGCATATATTTTATTGTAATGTTATTTAAATTGTTATTTGTCACTTTAGTGAGTTTTGTATTTAGTTTAAATGTTTAAAATAGAAACAAGTTAAACGAGTTGTGTGTCTGACTAATCGAGAAATGTTTAACAAAAGATTTATAAAGTCATGGTGGACTAGCTTTTATGGGTCTGATATCCCGGAGATATGTTCAAATATTGACATTTTATTAGAATGTACAACTACTGTTCTGTATATATCATGTATGGAAGATAGCTTCAGAAATCTGAAATTGCGGGTGGCAAACGAAGTCTCCAGATTTTACAGAAAGACAACAGCCAGATTTTACAAGCTAGATTCAAAACAAAATCTCTAGATCTAGCGGGAAAACCGCTAAATTTGCATCACTGATTTTTTCTGCTTTTATTTATCGTTG
>OY744552.1:34746070-34836070 GCA_963556195.1 Sepiola atlantica | reverse complement strand
ACTCTGGCCATTAAAAATTGCCTGGGCAGCCCCGTCGGCATTCCCCGGTAGGGGCGCCTCAGACAGTAAGCAATAAACTTACTCCTCCCCAAAGAGGGGGGGGGGCAAAGCCTGGGAGGGTGGACCTTCTAGAACTGCACAGGACGGGCAACCGATAGACCGGCGTAAATCAAGCCCCGAAAGCCAAGACAATACCAGTTTATGGGGCGCAGTATCCATCGGAACAGATACTACATTTTGATCTTCGTTTAAATGAGACTATAAGTGCTATTATGTTAAATCATACATACTCAATTAAGTTATTTGTATAACTCAAACGGTTAATCAATAATGTTATTCATTAAAATCAAACTTTTTTTGTCAATACTGATATTATTATACATAAGAATAATATTCGTTTTAAATTAGATTATTATTATTCGTTTAAATGTGACCGTGCGTCATTCGTTTAAATGCGGCAATAATTCAATCAGATTGTTGGTCAATATTGTTATTTGTTTAAATGAGATTGTTAATCAAATATTCGTTTAGATAAGAATGCCAGTCAATAGAGGTGTTTTTTTTTCTTTTTAACGGACACTGTTAGCATAAACTCTTATTCGCGTGAATAATATTGTTAATTAATACAAATATTTGTTATTCAATTCAGTTATTAATATTAATCAATAGTCTGAATAGTTTAAACCAGGCTGTTAATTAATAGTGTTATTCATTTAAATGCAACTTTTAGACAATATGTCATTTTTTATCAATACTGTTATTCTTTTAAATAAGAATATTATTCAATTGAATATTATTAGTTAATATTGTCATTTGTTTAAATGCGACTGTTTATCAATACTGTTATTCTTTTAAATAGGAATATTATTCAATTGAATATTGTTAGTTAATATTGTCATTTGTTTAAATGCGACTGTTTATCAATACTGTTATTCTGTTAAATAGGAATATTATTCAATTGAATATTGTTAGTTAATATTGTCATTTGTTTAAATGCGACTGTTTATCAATACTGTTATTCTGTTAAATAGGGATATTATTCAATTGAATATTGTTAGTTAATATTGTCATTTGTTGAAATGCGACTGTTTATCAATACTGTTATTCTGTTAAATAGCAATATTATTCAATTGAATATTGTTAGTTAATATTGTCATTTGTTTAAATGCGACTGTTTATCAATACTTTTATTCTGTTAAATAGGAATATTATTCAATTGAATAGTGTTAGTTAATATTGTCATTTGTTGAAATGCGACTGTTTATCAATACTGTTATTCTTTTAAATAGGAATATTATTCAATTGAATATTGTTAGTTAATATTGTCATTTGTTTAAATGCGACTGTTTATCAATACTGTTATTCTGTTAAATAGGGATATTATTCTATTGAATATTGTTAGTTAATATTGTCATTTGTTGAAATGCGACTGTTTATCAATACTATTATTCTGTTAAATGGGAATATTATTCAATTGAATATTGTTAGTTAATATTGTCATTTGTTGAAATACGACTGTTTATCAATACTATTATTCTGTTAAATAGCAATATTATTCAATTGAATATTGTTAGTTAATATTGTCATTTGTTGAAATGCGACTGTTTATCAATACTGTTATTCTTTTAAATAGCAATATTATTCAATTGAATATTGTTAGTTAATATTGTCATTTGTTGAAATGCGACTGTTTATCAATACTATTATTCTGTTAAATAGCAATATTATTCAATTGAATATTGTTAGTTAATATTGTCATTTGTTTAAATGCGACTGTTTATCAATACTTTTATTCTGTTAAATAGGAATATTATTCAATTGAATAGTGTTAGTTAATATTGTCATTTGTTGAAATGCGACTGTTTATCAATACTATTATTCTGTTAAATGGGAATATTATTCAATTGAATATTGTTAGTTAATATTGTCATTTGTTGAAATACGACTGTTTATCAATACTATTATTCTGTTAAATAGCAATATTATTCAATTGAATATTGTTAGTTAATATTGTCATTTGTTGAAATGCGACTGTTTATCAATACTGTTATTCTTTTAAATAGCAATATTATTCAATTGAATATTGTTAGTTAATATTGTCATTTGTTGAAATGCGACTGTTTATCAATACTATTATTCTGTTAAATAGCAATATTATTCAATTGAATATTGTTAGTTAATATTGTCATTTGTTTAAATGCGACTGTTTATCAATACTTTTATTCTGTTAAATAGGAATATTATTCAATTGAATAGTGTTAGTTAATATTGTCATTTGTTGAAATGCGACTGTTTATCAATACTGTTATTCTTTTAAATAGGAATATTATTCAATTGAATATTGTTAGTTATTATTGTCATTTGTTTAAATGCGACTGTTTATCAATACTGTTATTCTGTTAAATAGGGATATTATTCAATTGAATATTGTTAGTTAATATTGTCATTTGTTGAAATGCGACTGTTTATCAATACTGTTATTCTGTTAAATAGGGATATTATTCTATTGAATATTGTTAATTAATATTGTCATTTGTTGAAATGCGACTGTTTATCAATACTGTTATTCTGTTAAATAGGAATATTATTCAATTGAATATTGTTAGTTAATATTGTCATTTGTTGAAATGCGACTGTTTATCAATACTATTATTCTGTTAAATAGCAATATTATTCAATTGAATATTGTTAGTTAATATTGTCATTTGTTGAAATGCGACTGTTTATCAATACTGTTATTCTGTTAAATGGAGAGTATTATTCAATTGAATATTGTTAGTTAATATTGTCATTTGTTTAAATGCGACTGTTTATCAATACTATTATTCTGTTAAATAGCAATATTATTCAATTGAATATTGTTAGTTAATATTGTCATTTGTTGAAATGCGACTGTTTATCAATACTATTATTCTGTTAAATAGCAATATTATTCAATTGAATATTGTTAGTTAATATTGTCATTTGTTTAAATGCGACTGTTTATCAATACTTTTATTCTGTTAAATAGGAATATTATTCAATTGAATAGTGTTAGTTAATATTGTCATTTGTTGAAATGCGACTGTTTATCAATACTGTTATTCTTTTAAATAGGAATATTATTCAATTGAATATTGTTAGTTAATATTGTCATTTGTTTAAATGCGACTGTTTATCAATACTTTTATTCTGTTAAATAGGAATATTATTCAATTGAATAGTGTCAGTTAATATTGTCATTTGTTGAAATGCGACTGTTTATCAATACTGTTATTCTTTTAAATAGGAATATTATTCAATTGAATATTGTTAGTTAATATTGTCATTTGTTTAAATGCGACTGTTTATCAATACTGTTATTCTGTTAAATAGGGATATTATTCTATTGAATATTGTTAGTTAATATTGTCATTTGTTGAAATGCGACTGTTTATCAATACTATTATTCTGTTAAATGGGAATATTATTCAATTGAATATTGTTAGTTAATATTGTCATTTGTTGAAATACGACTGTTTATCAATACTATTATTCTGTTAAATAGCAATATTATTCAATTGAATATTGTTAGTTAATATTGTCATTTGTTGAAATGCGACTGTTTATCAATACTGTTATTCTTTTAAATAGCAATATTATTCAATTGAATATTGTTAGTTAATATTGTCATTTGTTGAAATGCGACTGTTTATCAATACTATTATTCTGTTAAATAGCAATATTATTCAATTGAATATTGTTAGTTAATATTGTCATTTGTTTAAATGCGACTGTTTATCAATACTTTTATTCTGTTAAATAGGAATATTATTCAATTGAATAGTGTTAGTTAATATTGTCATTTGTTGAAATGCGACTGTTTATCAATACTGTTATTCTTTTAAATAGGAATATTATTCAATTGAATATTGTTAGTTATTATTGTCATTTGTTTAAATGCGACTGTTTATCAATACTGTTATTCTGTTAAATAGGGATATTATTCAATTGAATATTGTTAGTTAATATTGTCATTTGTTGAAATGCGACTGTTTATCAATACTGTTATTCTGTTAAATAGGGATATTATTCTATTGAATATTGTTAGTTAATATTGTCATTTGTTGAAATGCGACTGTTTATCAATACTGTTATTCTGTTAAATAGGAATATTATTCAATTGAATATTGTTAGTTAATATTGTCATTTGTTGAAATGCGACTGTTTATCAATACTATTATTCTGTTAAATAGCAATATTATTCAATTGAATATTGTTAGTTAATATTGTCATTTGTTGAAATGCGACTGTTTATCAATACTGTTATTCTGTTAAATGGAGAATATTATTCAATTGAATATTGTTAGTTAATATTGTCATTTGTTTAAATGCGACTGTTTATCAATACTATTATTCTGTTAAATAGCAATATTATTCAATTGAATATTGTTAGTTAATATTGTCATTTGTTGAAATGCGACTGTTTATCAATACTATTATTCTGTTAAATAGCAATATTATTCAATTGAATATTGTTAGTTTATATTGTCGTTTGTTTTAATGCGACTGTTTATCAATACTGTTATTCTGTTAAATTGGAATATTATTCAATTGAATATTGTTAGTTAATATTGTCATTTGTTTAAATGCGACTGTTTATCAATACTGTTATTCTTTTAAATAGGAATATTACTCAATTGAATATTGTTAGTTAATATTGTCATTTGTTTAAATGCGACTGTTTATCAATACTGTTATTCTGTTAAATAGGAATATTTTTCAATTGAATATTGTTAGTTAATATTGTCATTTGTTGAAATGCGACTGTTTGTCAATACTGTTATTCTGTTAAATAGGAATATTATTCAATTGAATATCGTTAGTTAATATTGTCATTTGTTGAAATGCGACTTTTTATCAATACTGCTTTTCTGTTAAATAGGATTTTTATTCAATTGAATATTGTTAGTTAATATTGTCATTTGTTGAAATACGACTGTTTATCAATACTGTTATTCTGTTAAATGGGAATATTATTGAATTGAATAGTGTTAGTTAATATTGTCATTTGTTGAAATGCGACTGTTTATCAATACTGTTATTCTGTTAAATAGGAATATTATTCAATTGAATATTATTAGTTAATATTGTCATTTGTTGAAATGCGACTGTTTATCAATACTGTTATTCTGTTAAATAGGGATATTATTCTATTGAATATTGTTAATTAATATTATCATTTGTTGAAATACGACTGTTTATTAATACTGTTATTCTGTTAAATGGGAATATTATTCAATTGAATATTATTAGTTAATATTGTCATTTGTTGAAATGCGACTGTTTATCAATACTGTTATTCTGTTAAATGGGAATATTATTCAATTGAATAGTGTTAGTTAATATTGTCATTTGTTGAAATACGACTGTTTATCAATACTGTTATTCTGTTAAATGGGAATATTATTCAATTGAATATTATTAGTTAATATTGTCATTTGTTGAAATACGACTGTTTATCAATACTGTTATTCTGTTAAATGGGAATATTATTCAATTGAATAGTGTTAGTTAATATTGTCATTTGTTGAAATACGACTGTTTATCAATACTGTTATTCTGTTAAATGGGAATATTATTCAATTGAATAGTGTTAGTTAATATTGTCATTTGTTGAAATGCGACTGTTTGTCAATACTGTTATTCTTTTAAATAGGAATATTATTCAATTGAATATTGTTAGTTATTATTGTCATTTGTTGAAATGCGACTGTTTATCAATACTGTTATTCTGTTAAATGGAGAATATTATTCAATTGAATATTGTTAGTTAATATTGTCATTTGTTTAAATGCGACTGTTTATCAATACTATTATTCTGTTAAATAGCAATATTATTCAATTGAATATTGTTAGTTAATATTGTCATTTGTTGAAATGCGACTGTTTATCAATACTATTATTCTGTTAAATAGCAATATTATTCAATTGAATATTGTTAGTTAATATTGTCGTTTGTTTTAATGCGACTGTTTATCAATACTGTTATTCTGTTAAATTGGAATATTATTCAATTGAATATTGTTAGTTAATATTGTCATTTGTTTAAATGCGACTGTTTATCAATACTGTTATTCTTTTAAATAGGAATATTACTCAATTGAATATTGTTAGTTAATATTGTCATTTGTTTAAATGCGACTGTTTATCAATACTGTTATTCTGTTAAATAGGAATATTTTTCAATTGAATATTGTTAGTTAATATTGTCATTTGTTGAAATGCGACTGTTTGTCAATACTGTTATTCTGTTAAATAGGAATATTATTCAATTGAATATCGTTAGTTAATATTGTCATTTGTTGAAATGCGACTTTTTATCAATACTGTTATTCTGTTAAATGGGAATATTATTGAATTGAATAGTGTTAGTTAATATTGTCATTTGTTGAAATGCGACTGTTTATCAATACTGTTATTCTGTTAAATAGGAATATTATTCAATTGAATATTATTAGTTAATATTGTCATTTGTTGAAATGCGACTGTTTATCAATACTGTTATTCTGTTAAATAGGGATATTATTCTATTGAATATTGTTAATTAATATTATCATTTGTTGAAATACGACTGTTTATTAATACTGTTATTCTGTTAAATGGGAATATTATTCAATTGAATATTATTAGTTAATATTGTCATTTGTTGAAATGCGACTGTTTATCAATACTGTTATTCTGTTAAATGGGAATATTATTCAATTGAATAGTGTTAGTTAATATTGTCATTTGTTGAAATACGACTGTTTATCAATACTGTTATTCTGTTAAATGGGAATATTATTCAATTGAATAGTGTTAGTTAATATTGTCATTTGTTTAAATGCGACTGTTTATCAATACTGTTATTCTGTTAAATAGGAATATTATTCAATTGAATATTGTTAGTCAATATTTACATTTGTTGAAATGCGACTGTTTGTCAATACTATTATTCTGTTAAATAGGAATATTATTCAATTGAATATTGTTTGTTAATATTGTCATTTGTTGAAATGCGACTGTTTATCAATACTGTTATTCTGTTAAATAGGAATATTATTCAATTGAATATTGTTAGTCAATATTGTCATTTGTTGAAATGCGACTGTTTGTCAATACTGCTTTTCTGTTAAATAGGATTTTTATTCAATTGAATATTGTTAGTTAATATTGTCATTTGTTGAAATACGACTGTTTATCAATACTGTTATTCTGTTAAATGGGAATATTATTGAATTGAATAGTGTTAGTTAATATTGTCATTTGTTGAAATGCGACTGTTTATCAATACTGTTATTCTGTTAAATAGGAATATTATTCAATTGAATATTATTAGTTAATATTGTCATTTGTTGAAATGCGACTGTTTATCAATACTGTTATTCTGTTAAATAGGGATATTATTCTATTGAATATTGTTAATTAATATTATCATTTGTTGAAATACGACTGTTTATTAATACTGTTATTCTGTTAAATGGGAATATTATTCAATTGAATATTATTAGTTAATATTGTCATTTGTTGAAATGCGACTGTTTATCAATACTGTTATTCTGTTAAATGGGAATATTATTCAATTGAATAGTGTTAGTTAATATTGTCATTTGTTGAAATACGACTGTTTATCAATACTGTTATTCTGTTAAATGGGAATATTATTCAATTGAATATTATTAGTTAATATTGTCATTTGTTGAAATACGACTGTTTATCAATACTGTTATTCTGTTAAATGGGAATATTATTCAATTGAATAGTGTTAGTTAATATTGTCATTTGTTGAAATACGACTGTTTATCAATACTGTTATTCTGTTAAATGGGAATATTATTCAATTGAATAGTGTTAGTTAATATTGTCATTTGTTGAAATGCGACTGTTTGTCAATACTGTTATTCTTTTAAATAGGAATATTATTCAATTGAATATTGTTAGTTATTATTGTCATTTGTTGAAATGCGACTGTTTATCAATACTGTTATTCTGTAAAATGGAGAATATTATTCAATTGAATATTGTTAGTTAATATTGTCATTTGTTTAAATGCGACTGTTTATCAATACTTTTATTCTGTTAAATGGAGAATATTATTCAATTGAATATTGTTAGTTAATATTGTCATTTGTTTAAATGCGACTGTTTATTAATAATGTTATTCTGTTAAATAGGAATATTATTCAATTGAATATTGTTAGTTAATATTGTCATTTGTTTAAATGCGACTGTTTATCAATACTGTTATTCTGTTAAATAGGAATATTATTCAATTGAATTAATATTGTCATTTGTTGTAATGCGACTGTTTATCAATAATGTAATTCTGTTAAATAGGAATATTATTCAATTGAATATTGTTAGTCAATATTTACATTTGTTGAAATGCGACTGTTTGTCAATACTATTATTCTGTTAAATAGGAATATTATTCAATTGAATATTGTTTGTTAATATTGTCATTTGTTGAAATGCGACTGTTTATCAATACTGTTATTCTGTTAAATAGGAATATTATTCAATTGAATATTGTTAGTCAATATTGTCATTTGTTGAAATGCGACTGTTTGTCAATACTGTTATTCTGTTAAATAGGAATATTATTCAATTGAATATTGTAAGTTAATATTGTCATTTGTTGAAATGCGACTGTTTATCAATACTGTTATTCGGTTTAATAGGAATATTATTCAATTGAATATTATTAGTTAATATTGTCATTTGTTTAAATGCGACTGTTTATCAATACTGTTATTCTGTTAAATAGGAATATTATTCAATTGAATATTGTTAGTTAATATTGTCATTTGTTTAAATGCGACTGTTTATCAATACTGTTATTCTGTTAAATAGAGATATTATTCAATTGAATATTGTTAGTTAATATTGTCATTTGTTGAAATGCGACTGTTTATCAATACTGTTATTCTGTTAAATGGGAATATTATTCAATTGAATATTGTTAGTTAATATTGTCATTTGTTTAAATGCGACTGTTTATCAATACTGTTATTCTGTTAAATAGGAATATTATTCAATTGAATATTGTTAGTTAATATTGTCATTTGTTTAAATGCGACTGTTTATCAATACTGTTATTCTGTTAAATAGGAATATTATTCAATTGAATATTGTTAGTTAATATTGTCATTTGTTGAAATGCGACTGTTTATCAATACTGTTATTCTGTTAAATAGGAATATTATTCAATTGAATATTGTTAGTTAATATTGTCATTTTTTTAAATGCGACTGTTTATCAATACTGTTATTCTGTTAAATAGGAATATTATTCAATTGAATATTGTTAGTTAATATTGTCATTTGTTGAAATGCGACTGTTTATCAATAATGTTATTCTGTTAAATAGGAATATTATTCAATTGAATATTGTTAGTTAATATTGTCATTTGTTGAAATGCGACTGTTTATCAATAATGTTATTCTGTTAAATAGGAATATTATTCAATTGAATATTGTTAGTTAATATTGTCATTTGTTTAAATGCGACTGTTTATCAATACTGTTATTCTGTTTAATAGGAATATTATTCAATTGAATATTATTAGTTAATATTGTCATTTGTTTAAATGCGACTGTTTATCAATACTGTTATTCTGTTAAATAGGAATATTATTCAATTGAATATTGTTAGTTAATATTGTCATTTGTTGAAATGCGACTGTTTATCAATACTGTTATTCTGTTAAATAGGGATATTATTCAATTGAATATTGTTTGTTAATATTGTCATTTGTTGAAATGCGACTGTTTATCAATAATGTTATTCTGTTAAATAGGAATATTATTCAATTGAATATTGTTAGTTAATATTGTCATTTGTTTAAATGCGACTGTTTATCAATACTGTTATTCTGTTTAATAGGAATATTATTCAATTGAATATTATTAGTTAATATTGTCATTTGTTTAAATGCGACTGTTTATCAATACTGTTATTCTGTTAAATAGGAATATTATTCAATTGAATATTGTTAGTCATTATTGTCATTTGTTGAAATGCGACTGTTTGTCAATACTGTTATTCTGTTAAATAGGAATATTATTCAATTGAATATTGTAAGTCAATATTGTCATTTGTTGAAATGCGACTGTTTGTCAATACTGTTATTCTGTTAAATAGGAATATTATTCAATTGAATATTGTAAGTTAATATTGTCATTTGTTGAAATGCGACTGTTTATCAATACTTTTATTCTGTTAAATAGGAATATTATTCAATTGAATAGTGTCAGTTAATATTGTCATTTGTTGAAATGCGACTGTTTGTCAATACTGTTATTCTGTTAAATGGAGAATATTATTCAATTGAATATTGTAAGTCAATATTGTCATTTGTTGAAATGCGACTGTTTGTCAATACTGTTATTCTGTTAAATAGGAATATTATTCAATTGAATATTGTTAGTCAATATTGTCATTTGTTGAAATGCGACTGTTTGTCAATACTGTTATTCTGTTAAATAGGAATATTATTCAATTGAATATTGTAAGTTAATATTGTCATTTGTTGAAAGTCGACTGTTTATCAATACTGTTATTCTGTTAAATAGGAATATTATTCAATTCAACTGTTAAATCTGGTATGCCTTTAACTAAGACTGTTAACTAATACAGTTATTCATTTAATCATGTGAATAACACGGTTTATGAATAGTGTGAGTTTTTTCAATCCGGATAATGATCAATACTGTTAAATTACACCGATTGTGGTATAAATAAAACTGTTTGTCAATACTGCTAGTCATACACATCAGACCTTTGGTTAATAATGATATTAATTCAAGTAAAAGTATTAGTCAATGTTGTTATTAGTTTAAATGAGACGGTTAGGCAATACTGTTATTCTTTTAATTGTAACTTTTAATCAATGCTTTTAGACAATAATGTTATTCTTTTCAATCAGACTGCCAATGCTAATATTCGTATAAGTCATACTGTTAATCAAACCCGTTATTTGTTTAAAAGAGACTGTTGGGCCATACAGTTTTTCTTTTATACAAAACTAAAAAAAAATAGATCTGTTAACCAGTTTAGTTTTTTTGCTCACAGAGTAATATGTTTTGGAAATAAGTTACCAGATCAGATTAAGAACAGCAATAGCGTGGATCAGTTTAAGATGAGGTTGGATGAATTCAGAGAAAGTGGTAGGAGGGAGAAATTGAGGGGTACTTTTAGGAGTTATCAAATGAAATATTTAACAGAATTTGATCTGGATATCGATACTGTACTTAGAGTTTGATTTGTTTTTTTAACAGTTGAATTGAGAAGATAGTTAAAGGGGAGATGCTCTAAGAGGCATAACAAACAAATAAAGAAATAATTAATAAATAAATAAAAAGACTTTAAATTAATACTGTTATTCATGTAAATGAGAATATTAATTAATACTGTCATTCATGTAAATGAGAATATTAATTAATACAGTTATTCATGTAAATGAGAATATTAATTAATACTGTTATTCATGTAAATGAGAATATTAATTAATACTGTTATTCATGTAAATGAGAATATTAATTAATACTGTTATTCATGTAAATGAGAATATTAATTAATACTGTTATTCATGTAAATGAGAATATTAATTAATACAGTTATTCATGTAAATGAGAATATTAATTAATACTGTTATTCATGTAAATGAGAATATTAATTAATACTGTTATTCATGTAAATGAGAATATTAATTAATACTGTTATTCATGTAAATGAGAATATTAATTAATACTGTTATTCATGTAAATGAGAATATTAATTAATACTGTTATCCATGTAAATGAGAATATTAATTAATACAGTTATTCATGTAAATGAGAATATTAATTAATACTGTTATTCATGTAAATGAGAATATTAATTAATACTGTTATTCATGTAAATGAGAATATTAATTAATACTGTTATTCGTGTAAATGAGAATATTAATTAATACTGTTATTCATGTAAATGAGAATATTAATTAATACTGTTATCCATGTAAATGAGAATATTAATTAATACTGTTATTCATGTAAATGAGAATATTAATTAATACAGTTATTCATGTAAATGAGAATATTAATTAATACTGTTATCCATGTAAATGAGAATATTAATTAATACAGTTATTCATGTAAATGAGAATATTAATTAATACTGTTATCCATGTAAATGAGAATATTAATTAATACTGTTATTCATGTAAATGAGAATATTAATTAATACTGTTATTCATGTAAATGAGAATATTAATTAATACTGTTATTCATGTAAATGAGAATATTAATTAATACAGTTATTCATGTAAATGAGAATATTAATTAATACTGTTATCCATGTAAATGAGAATATTAATTAATACTGTTATTCATGTAAATGAGAATATTAATTAATACAGTTATTCATGTAAATGAGAATATTAATTAATACTGTTATCCATGTAAATGAGAATATTAATTAATACTGTTATTCATGTAAATGAGAATATTAATTAATACTGTTATTCATGTAAATGAGAATATTAATTAATACTGTTATTCATGTAAATGAGAATATTAATTAATACAGTTATTCATGTAAATGAGAATATTAATTAATACTGTTATTCATGTAAATGAGAATATTAATTAATACTGTTATTCATGTAAATGAGAATATTAATTAATACTGTCATTCATGTAAATGAGAATATTAATTAATACTGTTATTCATGTAAATGAGAATATTAATTAATACTGTTATCCATGTAAATGAGAATATTAATTAATACTGTTATTCATGTAAATGAGAATAGTAATTAATACTGTTATTCATGTAAATGAGAATATTAATTAATACTGTTATTCATGTAAATGAGAATATTAATTAATATTGTTATTCATGTAAATGAGAATATTAATTAATACTGTTATTCATGTAAATGAGAATATTAATTAATACTGTTATTCATGTAAATGAGAATATTAATTAATACTGTTATTCATGTAAATGAGAATATTAATTAATACTGTTATTCATGTAAATGAGAATATTAATTAATACTGTTATTCATGTAAATGAGAATATTAATTAATACAGTTATTCATGTAAATGAGAATATTAATTAATACTGTTATTCATGTAAATGAGAATATTAATTAATACTGTTATTCATGTTAATGAGAATATTTATTAATACTGTTATTCATGTAAATGAGAATATTAATTAATACAGTTATTCATGTAAATGAGAATATTAATTAATACTGTTATTCATGTAAATGAGAATATTAATTAATACTGTTATTCATGTAAATGAGAATATTAATTAATACAGTTATTCATGTAAATGAGAATATTAATTAATACTGTTATTCATGTAAATGAGAATATTAATTAATACTGTTATTCATGTAAATGAGAATATTAATTAATACTGTTATTCATGTAAATGAGAATATTAATTAATACAGTTATTCATGTAAATGAGAATATTAATTAATACTGTTATTCATGTAAATGAGAATATTAATTAATACTGTTATTCATGTAAATGAGAATATTAATTAATACTGTTATTTATGTAAATGAGAATATTAATTAATACTGTTATTCATGTAAATGAGAATATTAATTAATACTGTTATTCATGTAAATGAGAATATTAATTAATACTGTTATTCATGTAAATGAGAATATTAATTAATACTGTTATTCATGTAAATGAGAATATTAATTAATACAGTTATTCATGTAAATGAGAATATTAATTAATACTGTTATTCATGTAAATGAGAATATTAATTAATACTGTTATTCATGTAAATGAGAATATTAATTAATACTGTTATTCATGTAAATGGGAATATTAATTAATACTGTTATTCATGTAAATGAGAATATTAATTAATACAGTTATTCATGTAAATGAGAATATTAATTAATACTGTTATTCATGTAAATGAGAATATTAATTAATACTGTTATTCATGTAAATGAGAATATTAATTAATACAGTTATTCATGTAAATGAGAATATTAATTAATACTGTTATTCATGTAAATGAGAATATTAATTAATACTGTTATTCATGTAAATGAGAATATTAATTAATACTGTTATTCATGTAAATGAGAATATTAATTAATACTGTTATTCATGTAAATGAGAATATTAATTAATACAGTTATTCATGTAAATGAGAATATTAATTAATACTGTTATTCATGTAAATGAGAATATTAATTAATACTGTTATTCATTAGTCTATACGTGTGTTATTTGGTCAAATGCAAGTGTGAATTGATACGATTATTAGTTTAAATGAGACTGTTAGTCAATACGTTTAGATGAGAGTGCTGGTTAATACTGGTATTCATTTTATTGAGATTGTTAGTCAATACTGTTATTTATTTAAATCGGATTTCGTGTCAATACTTCTATTTGTATAAATAAGACTTTAATCCATAATTGTATTCTTTTAAGAGAAACTATTAGTCAATAGTATTATTCACTTAAATGCGACTGTTAGTCAATACAGTTATTCATTTAAACGAAACAGTTTTCCTTGTTTAAATATTTAGTTTAATTTAGTTTTATGCAAAGAGGGTATTTATGGAAGCCCTTCGTGAAAATTCAGATATCTCCGATTTTTGTGAAATTTTAACAATAGCTATTAGACATCTATTAATAAATATTCCCCAAATTTAGTTTCTTTGGGGTATTTGAAAAAAGTTTTAGGTGAGTATACTATGCGCTCAACCCCAATTTGAATATTCAAATATTTCATGTTTGTATTAAATTTGATCCATAGACATTGTACACCAATTAAGCAGGATTCCCTGAATTTCAATTTTTTCTTAAGACCTTTTAAGCTTAAGCCTAAAATTTTCAATATCTTCTAGAATCAAAATCATGTAATGAATTTTGAGCAAAATTGGAATAAGTTTACCTTGAGTTTACTTTCGGCAGCCTCGTAACTCTCGCTTCCCCTATTTTATCCTTTAGTCCTCACATTCAATGAGCGATGTTTCTGACAAAGGGGGAAGAATTGCTGTTTTCTGGATCTGAATATATCCATCATTTTTTTTACCTTGAAGTAGGTTTTTTGCTTTAGCTCCTTACATCAAGTGGCTTCATGTCTTGTCTGGAGCGATTTTCATAAAAAGATGAAAAAATACAAAAATAAGGTTCAGTATCATTGCATATTGCTTTTAATCTTCATAAGGGGATATAAAAGCGGTGCAAAACTTATTTTCGGAGAATTAATTTTACCCGTCCTGGGACGAGTATTCTTCTAGTTCTCTTTCTATGTGACAGTTATTCAATACTGGTATTAGTTTGAATGTTTTTTTTTCAATACCCTTATTTGTTTAGCTGAGACTGTTAATCAATACAGTCACTTGCTTAGATGAGACTCTTTAAATGTGACTGTAAGTCAGTACTAGTCCTATTTCGTCCAGATCAGTTCTCTGACATGTGGTCGGTCTCATCACCAAAAGGAGACCAGTTATGTCGACGTGTCCCTTCAGATTTCAGTAAGTTCTTTTTATTATTATTCATATGTGAGGCAACTTTAACATGTGTGCATATTTAGATGTACAGTGTAACCCGGATATAAGAGATCTGTCAGGACCGGAGAATAAGTCTCTTATATCCGGGTTCCTCTTATATCCGGGTATGGTCTATTGTGTTTATGTAAGTATGGAAACACCACATATAACACTTTTTTATGCACAGAACACTAGTCTATTTAACAGTTATAGACATAAAAAAATACTTTTCAATCAGTTATCACAAATAATTACTTTTTCTTAAAAGGGCAGTCATCTTTTATTGTACACAAATCTCTTTGTTAAACCCGGATATAAGAGAGCTGTTGGGGCCGGAGAATAAGTATCTTATATCCGGGTTCGCCTTCTAACAACAACAAAAAAAGAAACCTTTTTTATGAATATTTTACGGATATGGCTATAGTGAAGGTCATAGAAAGACTCACCAATGAGGTGAGAAAATTTAGCAACGTCTTTTGACTGATTTACGACATCACACTGTCACTCAAAAGAACTCTTTTATATTGGGGAGGACGGGACCGGAGAAGAAGTATCTTATAGCCGGGTTTCTCTTATATCCGGGTCTCTTATATCCGGGTATGGTCTATTTTATAGATATCAACATAGGCTCTAATTTGGGACTAGAGACAATGTCTCTTATATTCGGGTTTCTCTTATATCCGGTGCTCTTATATCCGGGTTACACTGTATTACTTGTAAGCGTACATAAATCCTGTTATATTTTATAAGTAACCGGTTGATTCTTTTCTGTTTTGTTTATGTACAAGAACAAGTAAGACATCGATAATACATATGGTGGCCTTGTTTTCATTGAGTTAGCTGAGACGGATCCGTACACTAGACGACACGCAAAACAACATTCATTGCCGCTTCTGCTTTAAACACACATAACTTTTATTTTGTGCAAAAATTTCCAGCATAATATTCAATGAATGTTCTGCGAAGAAGCAAGAGACTGACGCCATTTTGTTTCTACCAATGCTGAAATGACTTTCTCTGTCAGTGATGTTCTTATGATGATGCAAATTGACATCGAAATATTATTTATAAAACAAACAAAACATTTCCACGATTCTTGTTTCTGAAGTGAATAATTTCTACAAGAAAGTTTTTTTCGGAGGATGAGCATAATTTTGGGGTTTATTTTTATTTCATGCCATTTTTTTTGCCTGATAATTGTCCAGCGGGCAATAAAATATATGTTAAACTACCATCTATTGGTTTAATCTTATTTATTTATCCATGTATTATTATTATTATTATTATTATTATTATTATTATTATTATTATTATTATTATTATTATTATTATTATTATTATTATTATTATTATTATATTTCATATTATTATTATTGTGATATTGTATATATTTATTATAATAATTGAGTTATAATTTGTTAATTATTATTATACTAATATATTTTAATTTATTACTATTAATATTGTGTGAGTATCATTTTATTAGTGCTACATTTTTATTCGTTATAATTATATTAGTGTTTGTGGTATCATATTAATATTAGTTTATTACCTATTTTTATAATCATTTATGTTTATTATGATAATTTTTATTAGTATTAAATTATTATTATTATTATATTTTGTAGTTATTATTATTTTTAGTATAATTTTATTTATTTATTATAATGATTCTTTTCATCATTATTATATTTTTATTTACATTATGTTAGTATTATTACATTAGTATTTAATTTTGATTTATTATAATTATATTAGCATTTGTGGTATTATATTAAGATTATTACATTTGAATAAAATGGACGGAATATTCCTTCAGCCCCTTTCAACTAACATCTCTTCAGGAGAAAATCGTTCGTTTAAATAAATTAAAAAAATATTGCAGTGACGAAATGAAAGAGCACAACGGAGAAATTGAACGTTCCACAGAATCATGGCGATAAAAGTAGTTCATCAAATTATTACATCTCTTTTGGTAACTTTGCCCACCCTATTTTTAACTGCCTTATTGTGCCTTTTTAATCGTTTTTAAACGAATATTAATAATTTTATTTTAATAGCCGGTAATTAATTTAACGTCAATTCCCCGATACATTCAATTTCACCGGGTATTCTTTCATTTTGTTACTCTAATATTTTTCATTCATTTAAAAACTAACGATTTACTCCTGATGAGATGTTAGTAGAAAGTAGAAAGGATTCCGTCTATTTTATACAAATGTATTCATAAATTTTGTACCTCGAAACATTTATTAAATATTATTATCATTATTTCTGCATTAGTTGTGCGTCATTATATTATTATTATTATTATTATTATTATTATTATTATTATTATTATTATTATTATTATTATTATTATTATTATTATTATTATTATTATTATTATTATTATACATTCTTTAAATCTTTACAAGTACTTCCATGGAATTATTTATTATCATTTATTTATTTTATTATTGATTAATTATCACATTATTATTTATTTTATTATTTATTATTATTTATTATTTACTATTTTTGTTATAAAATCATTATTATTATATTGTTATTATTATTCCTACATGTATATATCTATATTACTATTTATATTTATCCAAATTGAGTGAGTGTATTTTTATTTGATAAAAAATTTATAAAGCCCATGTCGTTTGTTAATTATTTTATATGAATTTATCACGTGTTGACTGTCACGCGTTACGTCATCGAAGCAGATTATAAAATCATTGATCCAGATTCAAGTACAGTCTGGAACGGTTCACTTTATTTTGCAGCAAAATTGATGTATTTTGTTAAGTTTACACATATTTTAACGACAAGGGGCCGCCATTTTATATGTTATGATAACACACACGACGGTCGCAAGAACGAGAGAAGGGGAACTAGTGAAAAAACAGTTGGATTTACATACACATTTATTCTGGCATGAACAATTATATCAAAGACAAACGTAACAGGGGAATATGAAACATCTAAGATGGTACTTAAAGCTGTAAAACAAGAGTCACAATTACTAAAGAGAAAATTCGTTAAAGTCCCAATACAATAAAAAAAAAAAAGAAACATGTGCTGCCAGAGTCGTAATAGAAAAATATGCATGTGCAATAGATAAGTCAATGTTACTATTTCGTTGTGGTATTTTGGGAGTGTATGCGCCTGCTACCAGAATATACGCCTGCTAGAAGCAGCGTCAGGGGTCGTAAAAATGACATGCAAAGATGCTAGTCGGTCGGATCACATCAGATAGCATTGAAGGACGAGCCAGAAAGAAAACAAAATCTTGCGTGGAACAAGTTTTCTTAACTCTCGGACAAGAGAACGCATTCTTTTTAACGTTGGGCAGAATGAGCCCAAGGGATATAACTCAGATATCACTCCAAGGGAAATAATCAAATAATTCTGCCTTTAACCCTTCTGCAAGTTTTATATTCTGTCTGTTTTTTTGTTTTTTTTTCGGTCGTCTTTTCTTTTATTATCTACGTGGCCTGTTTCTGTTTGGAAACCAATACCATAAAAACAAACTATGTGGATCTGTTTTTTTTTTGTTTTCTGCTGCCATCATCATCATCATCATCATCATCATCATCATCATCATCATCATCATCATCATCATCATCTTTTGAATCAGAAAAAATCACACAATACCATGGTATTAATTGTCCATGTTTTCTTTTCTATCTAAGCAAACCGCACCCAGTTCGAGTGGCGGTGGGGTTATTGTGGCCACTCGTCAACAGCTAATGCACGCGTTCAAATTCGAAGCTGGGGATAGGGACATTGTTTCCGCTCTCCCAACGTGACGTCATAGTCACGCGACATTTCTTCTCCCACTACAACTTCTTGAGATACAAGAAATGAATTCCAAATGATCGTAGTCACACGTGAATCCAAATTAAAGACGTGCAAAAGGAGTGTTTCCGAGTTGTCACGTAGGCTATGGTGATCACGAACTGCACATGTTGAACTGGATTCTCTCCTCACCCCCACCCCTCCCTTTCTCTCTATTTCTCTCTCTCCTTCTCTCTCTTTAAAGGTCCCTCACAGTCTACCAAGCTCCAGCCCCTGTCCCATCGCCGCAATGTTTCACCCCTGTGTTTGTTTTACAAGTACTTCCACGGAATGTGCTCCGACGAACTTGCTACACTTGTACACCCCCTCCTCAACGTAAATACTCCTGACCAACCCGACTTGCAGCAAAATCGTCAGATGCCGGAAAATTTTGCTCGGACTATTTTCCTTCGGCATTCTCTCCCTGCTCCCTGTTTCTCTAACTGTAGCAACATGTAGAAATTTAATTGCAATGTGAACAAATATTTTGCTGCATAAATCCCCCACTTAAGACACTCCCTATACATCTGGTCGCTAATCATAGTAGCCCTTTACGTCTCAGTGGCCTTGCTTGGGTCAATAACATTTTTTTAAACATAAAATAATAAAATAATGAGCTAGTATGCAGAAGACGGTGGGGGAGGGGGAAAGGCGACAAGAGGGAAGAATAGACAGAGAAAGTTGGTTACGGTAAACAAATGGGGTGGGCATGAAATTGGATGTTAGAACCCAAAGATTAATAAGAAAGAATCAGGGATAGGTCTGCTAATTTGTCACACATTAGATTTTTAAAGAGCAATTCATGAAAATGAAAAGCCGTGGTGGACAAAATGTGTGAAGAATTAAACAGATGGGGAAAACAGGTTAAAGAGTAGGAGAAAAATAAAAATATATATGGAATTAAAAAATAGAAAATAAAGGTTAAGTTAGAGAGAGATGTATTAAAAAGTATTTGATTATCAATGGGAGCTTGCTATTATCACAAAATATATAAATATGCACACACATGTGTATATATATATACACATACATATATATATGTATATATATCTATACATACACATACACATACACATATACACACATACACACATACACACATTTTCTAATATATATATATATATATATATATTTAATCAGGGTCGCAGTGGTGCAATATATTGCATTGTTTTAGTGCGACTTTTGCTAAGTGCCTGCTTAGGATATAAGAACCGAGCACCACTGCGACCCTGATTAAATATCTCTCTCTCTCTCTCCCCCCCTCTCACTCTCTCTCTCTCTCTCTCTCTCTATATATATATATATATATATATATATATATATATATATATATATATATTAGAAAATGTGTGTATGGGTGCATATGTGTATGTGTATGTATAGATATATATACATAGATATATGTATGTGTATATATATACACATGTGTGTGTATATTTATATATTTTGTGATAATTGCAAGCTCCCATTGATAATCAAATACTTTTTACTACATCTCTCTCTAACTTAACCGTTATTTTCTATTTTTTAATTCCATATATATTTTTATTTTTCTCCTACTCTTTAACCTGTTTTTCCCGTCTGTTGCATTTTTCACACATTTTGTCCACCACGGCTTTTCATTTTCATGAATTGCTCTTTAAAAATCTAATGTGTGACAAATTAGCAGACCTATCCCTGATTCTTTCTTATTAATCTTTGGGTTCTAACATTCAGTGTATCAATTTCATGCCCACCCCATTTGTTTACCTTAACCAGCTTTCTCTGTCTATTCTTCCCGCTTGTCGCCTTTCCCCCTCCCCCACCGCCTTCTCCATATTAGCTCATTAGGTGTGATAGTAAAAGAGAGAAAGAAAATAAATAAAAATATAAACAGAAGAATAAGAAACATAGGAGAATGTGTCACCCACTTATCACATTCCAACATCACTTAATGTCTTCTCATATGGTCCAATCAGATCATCCTTCCCTCATCCCATGTGTGTGCCTTCAAAATAAAATTATTTCCATATCTTAATTTTCTGAAGACGTTCGCCACGAACGAAACCGGTCAAAAAACTCTTGTTCTTGTTTTTCTTCTGCACTTTAACTTGTTTTCCGTTTGTCATTTTTTTTCACACATTTTGTCCACCACGACATTTCATTTTCATGAATTATCGTGTACCTTACCCCATATATATATATATATATTATGGCAATAAAAAAATCGTACATATTTCGGCAAGGTGTCTGTAGTCTTGTAGTGAAACGCCAGACTGCTAATAGTAATAGTAATAGCGTAGGTTCTACCCTTGCTCATGTTAGCCACGCTGGTGACGACTGACAACCAGAAACACGTGTCCATCGATTCCTTTTATATGTACGTAAACATTAATTTATTTATATATATATATATATATATATATATATATATATATATATAATTATTTTTTCATAAATAAATATTTATTATCAACAAACATGTTTGATGTCCATTAACAAGGATCAGTGTTACTCATATAACTATACTGTCGCGTCACTATTATTTTACTCCAATTCCAAAATCTTTATAAGTGTTTGATTTGCCAAGGGAGAGAACTTATGCAATATTGCTTAATTAGAAACTTTTCATAATTCTCTCAGAGTGCTCAACTTGAACAGAGCTTTTTAATAATCATATTTTCATAAATAAATATTCCTTATCCACAGACATATATGTTTCATGTTCATTAACATGTATGGCCGGTCGAACGATTTGAACCCTGCGCCCGAGTCACTATTAGTTAACTCTAATCCAAAAGGTTTAATTCAGCCACCGTGATAGCCATATTAAACGTGAGAGAACTATTGTAAGTCTCAGAAAGTGTTATATCTGCCAAGGGATAGAACTTATGTGATATTACTTATATATATAATTCGACCGGCCATCAATATCCAGTGCGGACCTGTTATCCACGACCGTATAGGAGATCGAAGAAAGGCAGTTTGCATGATTATTTAGAATATATCAAATGCTATTTTGTTAAATGTGAGTTTACATTAAATTTGAAAACACTGAAAATCCCGTCCATTTTAGAAAAAAATAACATGTGTATCTGTTTTTTACTACATATTGTCTTTGCTCGATGTTGTAATTTAGATACTGTCCAGTGAAAGTTGGCTTTCGATATACAGATGACCTGATTAGTGCGAGATATCAGCACATCTGGGAAGGATAATCTGTTATTATGTTCCTTTTCCATAGTGAACTGTATAGATGGACGGATAGAGTTCACATGGTCCAGTAATGTTTGAACATATTCCTGGTGAGGCCGGAATATGAATGAGGCATCAAAATATCGTAGCCACATTGTTGGCTTTAGTGGTGTTGATCCTAATGCCATTTCCTCGAAGTATTCCATGTATACATTGGCCAGTACTGAGGATAATGGTGATCCCATAGCTAGACCTTCTTTCTGTCGATATATATCAGATCGCATCGCGAAGTATGTGGTTTCTACACAGAAGGTCAACATCTCCATCAGATTATCAACTAGGATACAAGTACGTTCCTACAGTGAGGTATCTGAAATCAACTTATGCCGTACCACTTTCAGCGTCTCCTCAGTGGGTACTTTCGTGTTCAGACTCACTACATCTAAACTCACCGTCTGGTTGGAATGAATGGGAGCATTGTTGATTTATTCCACGAAGTGAGTTGAATTCTTTACATATGATGGAGATTTGCTTGTGAGTGGGCTGATGATACTTACCAGGAATCGGCTCAATGGATGCGCTGACAATGGGCGCTTAATGGAATATCATCTTTGTGAATCTTAGGAAGACCGTATAATTGTGGTAGCTTGCTGTAATGCTGAACTAGCAAGTGGCATTAGGTGTTTGTTCTTACTGAGGATTTGTGACAGCTTCCTCTCTGTTTTCAAAGTCGGATTCTTTTTTACTTTACAGCAACCATCAGATCATATTAGATCTGCCATTTTGGGGGGAATATTCCGCTCTATCCATTAACACTGTAGCATTGCCTTTGTCTGCTGGTAGTATTGCGATGTCATCATCACTGCGTAGTGACTTGATAGCCAATAATTCTTCCTTTGAGATGTTAGGTTTTGGGGGCTTTGAATTCTCAAATGCTTGTCTCACCTTCCACCTTAGCTCATCTTGTGCCTTGCATTTATTCAAGGCTGCCTCTTCTATTGGAGCTATTATATCTAAGTATGGAATCCGCTTGATTGTTGTGGCGAAGTTGAGACCTTTGTTCAGCACTGATTCCTCAGAGGAAGTCAGCTGACCTTTACTTGTGTTGACAATGGCTTTTATTGGTGAATGGTGGACATGTCCTTAGATTTCAGATTTTCCAACTTCTTTATTTGGCGAAACTTGACCTCCTTAAATTCTTGATTATATGATATGTCCAGATATTCCTGGATGCAAATTTTGTCATCAGTCAGTGATATGCTATCCAGGAAGGAGGCGAGCTCGCTTGAGATTTTGATTTGTAAATGATGTTTCTTCCACCGGCTGTTGTGGATTATATCCCGGACGAGCTCATGAGCTCAAGCTACCCCCGTGAATTAAATAAAGGGTTCCGTTCGAAATTCCGTCCAGATTCCCGAGTTCGACAGAAATATTTCCGCGTTCAAAGAGATACACCTGAAGAAGGCCGGAGGTTACAGCAGCCAAAACGTTGTGATAATAACACACAAGATGGGAAATGTAGTCCGAATTATATAAATTATCAATCCTTATCTCAAAAATTCAGAAATATAGTGTTATTTTTAATTATATATATACTAGCAAATATATGCTCCCTCCAGTCGTATATATTTGTTAGCCTGGGACGGTACACGAACATAGCACCCCAAAAAGAGAAGGTAATGACTGGTAGGATGGTAGGATGGTATCATAACGAATGAACACTAAAAAAGGGCTGAGGTAATGCGTGGGGGGGATTATATGACAACAGAAGAGATAGTAAACCTGGGAAGATGATATCATGAGGAACGAACATATACTATACTACCCTCCAAAAAGAGGAGGTGATACCTGGGATGATCTCCAATATAAGGAGAAGGTAATGCCAACAGGTAATGACAACAGAACGGTTACTACACAACCCCACCGCCATCCCAATGGAGAAGGTAGTCCCTGGGAAGATGGTCTCATGTACACAGAACATATACTACATTACTCCCTCCCTCAAAGGAGGATGTAGTACTTGGGAGGATTAGCCCCATTCCTTAAAAGGAAGGGGTTAATTCCTAGGACGACGATCTTATGATGACAGAACTGATACTACACATCCCACCCCATAAAAAATGATACAATTATAGATTAAATCAGCTGTTTTTATTCATTAAACATTCCTCGTTATAAAAACATTATCTTTATGGTTCCTTGGCCTTTTGGCTAAGATCAAAGTGGTATATCTGTTCTCCGCATCCAAGCGATATCAGACGTTTTACTATCGACGAGACTATTGCGTATATATAAGAAAATATGTCAATATAAAATTACAAATGTATAATTACAAAATATTTATTTGTTGAAAACTGTTTAAAAAATAAATATGCAAATTAAGAATACCTAAATATGTTTGTGGGTGTTTGCATATTACTATATATACGGTATTTAAAAATATGTTGTATCACATAATTATTGACGTTTTGCTATAAATGCTTTGTTCCTTTCATTAAGTTGAACGCTCTTATGACGTCAAGCCGCCGGATAAAGTGTTAAAATTATCACTGTTTATTCGCTATTCAGTGGTTCTAGATGTCGGGATTTGAGTTGTAAAATACTCGGAATCCGGGTTTCAAATCGCATGACCAGTAGTGAATAGTTATATCTCTATGCTAATGAGTCCCGATTATAAAGGACGAAACGTATCCGTACACAGATAATAAACAAAACAAATATTATATATATATATATATATATATATATATATATATATATATATATATATATATATATACTAGCAGAGCTACCCGGTGTTGCCCAGGTTAGAATGTGGGATAGCATCATATGCAACATCATGGTATGGAGAGTTTACTTTAACAGCAACCTTGATGCTGTCAGCTAGATATTTTACTCACCGATCTATTCACATATATGTTATACTCATAAACTAACGCTAATAAATAGATTCATTTCATTGTGTAACATGTTTGAAAATTGTCATTTGCTTCTTTAAGGGGCAGCCAGAGACGCAAAAATACTTCCATTATGTGCACATGCAAATTGTGCATGTGAATCCAATTATATTAGAAAGTACACTTCCTAGTATGTCTTCGTTTTTAAGGACAGACATGCACAAACAGAGTGGTGTTCTTATTGATTATATATATATATATATATATATATATATATATATATATATATATATATATATATATATATATATATATATATATATATATAGTCTAAAGAAGCTTTGAGTAATTTTAAACAGAAGAAGAAGAAAAAGAAAAATTCAGTTTAAATTCTCAGAGAAACTAACTAAATCTAAGATATCACAGACGTAACATTCGTTGGAAAATTCATAAATAAAAAAAAGAAGGTGATTCAAGTATCTAACAGTGAAACAAAAACAGGGGACCATAACTTAAGCGTGAAATATTAAAACGAGGATCATCAGCTGTTTACCATGTAACGGTTTCGGAGATTTAATATATATATATATATATATATATATATATATATATATATATATATATATATATATATATATATATATATATATATATATATTGTTATTGTTTATTATCTATGGACGTATACGTTTCGTCTCTTTTCAATCGAGACTCATCAGCATAGAATATGACTATTCACTACCGGTCACACGATTCGAAACCCTGGATTACATATATATATATATATATATATATATATATATTTCATTTGAATCAAAAGGGAAAACAGTTTTCAGTGGAGGGGAACATCTTAATATCATCAAAATTTGCTGAAATTTTGGGAATAGACATCATTTTTTGGTAATTTAACTATGGTTTAAATTTCATTTGAATCTAAGGGAAAACAGTTTTCAGTCGGGGGAGGCCGGAAACCTTCTTAATATCATCAAAATTTGCTGAAATTTTGGGAATAGACATCATTTTTTGGTAATTTACCTATGGTTTAAATTTCATTTGAATCTAAGGGAAAAGAGTTTTCAGTCGGGGGAGGCCGGGGACCTTCTTAATATCATCAAAATTTGCTGAAATTTTGGGAATAGACATCATTTTTTGGTAATTTACCTATGGTTTGAATTTCATTTGAATCTAAGGGAAAACAGTTTTCAGTTGTGCCGCCAGGGGACCGCCAGCGTTGAAAATGATATATTTCTTATATAGCACATGCTCTTCACTAATGGGTTAGTAGTCCACATGCCAATTTTCAAGCAATTCTGTCCAGCGGTTTGGGTGAACATAAGACACAAAGATCAGACGGACACATACACACACCCAGTTACTATTATATATATATATATATATATATATATATATATATATATATATATATATATATATATATATATATATATATATATATATATATATATTAGAGGCGTCGCAATTAGCCTGATGATTGCCTACGGGGATTAAATGCGGACGTTTGTGTGTAGCTTAAGTGATAGTGATATAAATAGTTTACGATATATATATATATATATATATATATATATATATATATATATATATATATATACATAAAGGGTGGGCCAAAATAAAGGTCCTATCTTTAAATTTGAATAACTTGAATTTGAATAACTTCCACAAAATAAAAGTTAAACTCACCAAACTTTATGTGTGTGTAGACTGACCCTTCCGAGATTTTTTGAAATAAACAAATTTTAGCCGAAAAACACTTCTTAAAACTTACAAAAACTAAAGTATTGTTTTTTACACTGTTTTGAGTTTTTTAAGCAAAAATAATGTTTTCTAAATCAGGGTACGTTCCTTAGGGCTAATACGGCTCAGGCTTGCTTCGGAAGGGGTCCTTTACTTATTCTAAAAAAAAAAAATTTTTTAAATCAATAAATAAAAAAGTTATGAATTTTTAAAAATAGGACCCTTATTTTTGCCCACCCTGTATATATATATATATATATATATATATATATATATATATATATGTATGAAAAAGAGGGGGTATTTTTAGATGTTTCGCACCTTCTTCTTCCCTGTATAAAGTTCGCATGTCCGCTGGTTTATTTATTTAATTCAGGACACACAGCCGTTTAATTCATACACACGGTAACCTCGACTTTATTCGCTTTTTTTTTTTAAGCCGACTCAAATTTCAATCCACTTGTTTGTTTGCATTCTTTTTCTTTCTTTTTAGTCCAAGTGTCGAAGGTCAAAGGTCGTCGAATCGAGTTTTGTGGGTTTTGTTAAGTTTTGAAATGTGAAGGAATTACTCTTTAATGATATTTCATAAGTGAACTGAAACGATTCCGTCTTTAGGGTTTTTCGTTTCCTTTTAACGAGTGTCTTTATTTCTGTTGTCTTTGAACTGGATTTGAAAAATAGCAAGTGTGTTACCCTTTACTGGACGCGGCGTGGATCCCTTTTCTTCACCTGAAACGCTGGCGATCTCTTTCGGAATTCTGACTTCAAAAAGTAAGTAATTCTTTATTTAAATTACAGTTTAAGCTTACATCTTCGACAATTAGTCCAACAATGGTTTTTCTGTTGTTGGGCTGAGGTATGGTTTTGTTCAGTTCTAGGAGGCCCACCCTTCCAGGCTTTACCTTCTCACCCTTTGAGAAGAGGTTTATTGCTAATCCTTTGAGGCGCCCTACCGGACAATGTCGACGGGGATGCTCAGGCATTTTTATAGGCCAGAGTGCACTTTCTTTAGTGCACTGGCTTTTCAAATCCTTACCTGACTTTGTGTCTAATTCCCTGGCGAGGAGAAAAATAAATAGTTTCGTTGAAAAACCTACTTTTTTTCAAGCATATTTGTTGCCTGATAATACCTTTCTAGAAATAGCCGTGACCCGTTGGGTCACAACCGCTATCACTATTTCTGATGTTCTGATTTCATCTGAAAATTCATGAACTGTGTCCCTGTTTATTTGGCTCCCCACGAGGGCAGAGTTAAACACCAGGTCGGTTTTTAATGTAGGAAAAATCCAGCTCCCCAAAAAATGAGGAACTCTGGATTGTGACAAAAATAAAAGTTGCCTCAGTCTAGAAAGATTTCTCCTTCGCTGGCGGAGGACAGAAGTATGGTATCAAAACAGATACTACACTTTGATCATAGGCAAAAGGCAAACTATGTTATATCTGTTAAGACATTCTTGCACAACTAAAAATAATAAGTCTTTTTACTTCTATATTATTCTTGTAGATTATATAAAAATAAATAGACTTATTATTTTGCTATCTAATTTATATACGTGTTTGTGGTGTGGACAGACACTTACGTAAATTAGATGGCCACGCAGAAAAAAGAGAGTTACTCTTTCTCTAAATGCTCATAGAGCCGTTAAAAATATTAGTGAGTGATTGAATAAATTCGAAGGTCCGAGAGAAATACATAGATAACAAAGAGCTATGGACATCCTGCGCGAACGGAGACCCCACGATATTATTGTACCACCTTTGTTCAAACTGAAAGATACTTATCTCAGTACTCTGGTTAATGGCGTTTCAGAATATATCTGGATATGGGAGTCTATTTTTAAAAAACCTTTGTAAGAGTTTGTGAGATATTTCCATTCTAGGGACGTCCGGTGCGAACGCAGCCCCCACGATATTATTGTACCATCTTTGGATAGAACAGATACTACACTTTGATCTTATCCTGAAGACCAAGAAAGCGTTCGACACAATTTTAAAATGACTTTTTTTTTTTGCATTGCATCCTCGGCGCTCGGGTGATCACATTTTAAAAAAGCTGGAAGGTGATAACGTACGAACGAACATGAACCTGCCTTAACCTATTAGTATATGGATAGTAATAGATAATACTTTGCATCTAAGAAAAAGTGTTGAAATAAGTATTTTAAAATCTTAACTTTATTGAAATGTTTTTATCGAGTAATCATGGCTCTATTTCTCCATTTTTTTTTCGCCTAATTCGAACGAAAATGCTATTTTAAATTTATTTTTAAAACTGCATAAGTACCTAACAATTATTGTTGAAAATTGTATTTTTAGTAAAAGTCTATTCTAACGACAACGACGATAAAGCGATTTTGTAACGCCATGCACATGCGAAGAATTTTGCGCATGATTTTAGTCGAATCTCAAAAACTTGAAATATTACTTTTCTAAAATCAAGATTGATCGGTGAAAATACATCTTTTTTTTCAAAACTAATATATTTCACCATTTTTTACGTATAGCCAACCCAGACTTAGGGTTAACGTTTGGGTTAATAAAAAGAGAAAGTTTTGTTTTTGTTTAAGTTTTTATGTAAAAAACTAATCACGTCCTTCATTATCACAAACACTAACCCTAAGTCCGGGTTGGCTATAGGAAATATATCTCTATCTTTATAAAGTTAAGTATGGTTTTATGGTTTTATGTTTAAACATTTGTGTGATGAAAAAGAAAAGAACTCTTCAATTTCCCTTTATGCTATTTGAAAATGAATTACTTCCCTTTGTTCACTTTTCTCTTAGTCGGCCATTGCCCACGCAGAGACTCGATCCCCGTGTAAATCTTGGTAGAATAAAGCTTTTTCAAGCATACTCTGACATCTTATCTTCATTCATTGCTATGCATTTAACTTATTCATTACTATGTATAGATTTTACTCCTAAAGTAATTAACCGATCATTATGAACAGAGCCGCTAGGCGTAAAAGGGTCCAAATGTGGGTTATATTTAGTTTTATGCAAAGTGGGTAAAGATCAGTTGGAAGCTCTTCATGAAAATTCAGATACGTCCGATTTTTGTGAAATTTTAAAAATAGACATCAATTAATACAAATTTCAGTTTCGTTGGGGAATTTTAAAGGGTTTTAGGGGTCACAACCTCGCATTTGCAAATTCAAATATTTCAGATTTGTTCCATAGTCATTAGACATCAATGAAGCAAAAGTCCCTGAATTTTAATTTCTTCTTAAGCCTCAAATTTGTAACATCTTCTAGAATAAAAATGACGTAATGGATTTTGATCAAAAGTAGAAAAAGAATTTTAGATCATGTCTTGATTTTAATTTTCATAAGGGAGCAGAAACGTGGTGCAAAATTCTATACGTGTTAAAATGAATGCTCCTTCAAGAAGTCTTTGGCGAGATTTATATTTAATGAATGTAAAAATTAAGCACTCATTATAACCTCTGGCACAACGCATTCCCGACAAAACTTTGTACATAACGTCGATATAAAAAAAACTAGCCAAGCGTGCGTGGCCCTCCTCTGTATGTGACTCGATGTATCGAGTGTAAAATGCAATAAATTTGGGCAATTTAGAGCATTTCCCCCCCCCCCTCCGCCTTTGACCCCCTGGAGGCGTGAACCAGAATTTTTCTGAGGTCAAGGATGCTCATTTTATATCCAAAACAATTGCCTCTACATTTTGGCCAAGTTTCAGAAAAATTGAATGGATGGATCAAACGTTATGGGAGAAAAGGGTCATTTTTTGCCATTTTGCGGGCACGAACCAGATTTTTTCCAAGGTAATGTTCTATTATTTTATATTAGGAACAATTGCCTTTACATTTTGGCCAAGTTTCAGAGAAATTGAATGGATGGATGAAAAGTTATGGGGCAAAAAATGTCATTTTTTGTCATTTCGGGGCCTTTTGACCCCTGGCGGGCTAGCCAGATTTTTTTTCAAAAATCGGAAAATGTCACTTTCTAACCTGACCAAAGTTACAACTTCATGCAAAATTTCATAGAAATTCAATGGATGGTTGCGGAGAAAAATCCGGACGGACGGACGGACGGACGGACATGCCTCAAAACATAAGTCCCCCGATTTTATAAATCGGGGGACCAATTAATTAATTAAAACATTTTAAAAAAAACAATAACATTCATTTTACTTCATAGACGGACACATTTTATTAATTTTGACGTATATGCTTTTTTTAATATATAAATAAATCAATTTTAAAAGCAAAAACCATTCATTCCACTATATAGATGCAGCACGTATTTAACATTTTAACTTCTATGTTTTCTTCAAATCTTTAGAAAGTCTTTAAACCATAAAGACGAAACGCCGATGAGCATATAAACAATTTTCTGGTTTCCTTTTTCAGTTTTCATTTCGTTCGAGTATTAATTCCATAACTATCATCATATGTATGTATTTGCATGTATGTATAAGGGGGCATGTTGCTATTTATGTTATATATATATATATATATATATATATATATATATATATATATACTAGCGGGACCTTGTAAATGACACGAAATGATGTTTTTAATACTAATTATCTTGTTCCTAACCTTGGCCTTTTGGCTAAGATCAAAGTGTAGTATCTGTTCCGATGGATACTGCACTTCATAGATCGGTATTGTCTTGCCCTTCGGGGCTTGATTTACGCCGGTCTATGGGTCTGTCCTGTGCAGTTCTAGGAGGTCCACCCTCCCAGGCTTCGCCTCCCCTCTTTGGGGAGGAGTAAGTTTATTGCTTACTGCCTGAGGCGCCCCTACCGGGGAATGCCGACGGGGCTGCCCAGGCAATTTTTAATGGCCATAGCGCTCACCTTCTCGGGCGCTGGCTTTTCAAATCCCACTTTCCGACCTTGTGTCACATACTCCCATTGTGGGTGGGTGTTAAATAACGCCTTTTGGCTAAGATCAAAGTGTAGTATCTGTTCCGATGGATACTGCACGCCTGTCCTATGCAGTTCTAGGATGTCCACCCTCCCAGGCTTTGCCTCCCCTCTTTGGGGAGGAGTAAGTTTATTGCTTACTGTCTGAGGCGCCCCTACCGGGGAATGCCGACGGGGCTGCCCAGGCAATTTTTTAAATGGCCAGAGTGCTCACCTCTCGGGCGCTGGCTTTTCAAACCCCACTTTCTCGACCCGATCTTGGGTCACATCTTACTTGTGGGAGTAAGATAAAACTGGCCTTGTGCCTAACTCCTGGGGAGGAGTAAATAAAACCTATACATGTTTGAATAAAATATGATAAGATTTGGACTTGTATATTTATTTAAAAAAAATGAACAATACATGAAACAATTTACAAAACTTCTTTATATACAATATTTCTAGTGAAGGTAATATTTCGACGACTAAACCTTACTTTGTAAATTTTTTCGATTACATTAAATTTGACTCCAATTCATAATTATTTATTTACTCCTCTTCAGGAGTTAGGCACAAGGACAGTTTTACCTTACTCCCACAAGTAAGATGTGACCCAAGGTCGGGTCGGGAAAGTGGGGTTTGAAAAGCCAGCGTTCGAGGTGAGCACTCTGGCCATTAAAAATTGCCTGGGCAGCCCCGTTGGCATTCCCCGGTAGGGGCGCCCCAGGCAGTAAGCAATACACTTACTCCTCCCCAAATAAGGGAAGGCGAAGCCTGGGAGGGTGGACCTCCTAGAACTGCACAGGACAGACCCATAGACCGGCGTAAATCAGGCCTCGAAAACCAAGACAATACCAGTCTATGGAGTGCAGTATCCATCGGAACAGATACTACACTTTGATCTTAGCCAAAAGGCCAAGCGGAAGGTCGTTGCTTTTGATGTAAGCATGACACACAAAATCACACACGCTATTGTATTAATATGTGTCTTCCCGGTCGTCCCCTACCTCTCTTCTCTTTCCCCTCGAAATGTAGACAAAAATCTTAGAGGTTGGTTGGGATCAGAACTATAAACCAGTCGGGCCGAAGTCAAAAATACTACGTCGCTAACCGTTGCGCCAAAGGGAAATACTTGAAAATGTTTCGAAAATTAGGCGAGTTGAATGTTTTTCAAAATCTAGGTGCGGCACGCATGCGCAGAGCTTTTGCCGGAAGCGTGACACACGAACACACACGCTATCCTATTAATATAAACTGTGTCCATCGCTTTATTGCAGATTACAAAATAATCAATATTTCAGTAAATATAAGTTATAAAAAGCTGAAAATTACACCATCCAAGGACTGTATTAAGGTGAGATAAATCCTAAAATTTCATCAAAATTCATGTTATATTTAAAAAGTTATGTTATTTTTTTAATATTCAAGGAATTTTCACCGTCCATCGCTTTATTGCAAGTCTTCTAAGATAATGTTTTAGCTCAATAAAACAATACCAAAGCATCATAATTTATATTGAACACATTTTCTGGGGAAAATTAACAAAAACAAAGGCACATCCCGAGGGCTAAGTGTCAAACAAACGAATTATTTGTCCACATATCCCCCATGTTTTGAAATTACATTAAACAACCTTTTGTCCACCGAGGAGGTCAATTGTTTGATCTGAGATGGAGTAATGGTTCTGGCAACGTCGACTATTTTGTTCCAAAGGGCATCCTTCGAAGAAAACTGCTCTTCTCCCTCATAAACTCCTCGTTTCAATATTGACCATAGGTGTTCGATGGGGTTAAGGTCCGGAGAACACGGTGGCCAGGACATGAGGGTTTCTCCAACAAAGCCCTGAGATCCAAGGAAGGATGTAGTTGCCCTAGCAGCATGAGATGGGGCATTGTCATGCATAAAAATAATCTTAAAACGACGTGACAAGGGAAGATCATCTAGCCATGGTAACAAATTCTCATTTAGAAAAGCAGTGTAGGCATTGCTGGTGAGCTTGACACCTTCTGGCACTCGGAATGGTCCACATAGCTTATCCCCAATAATTCCCGCCAAAAACATTATGCCTCCACCTCCCTGTTGGCGACGAAATCTATAAGGCGTTGGAGTTCCATTTGGATTCCAAACTTTGGCCCATCCGTCCGGTCCATCAAGGGTAGCACGAGCCTCATCTGTAAACAGAACATTTTGGCAATCCATTTTCATATATTTTTGTGCCCAAGCCAATCGTTTTTCTTTGTGGGTTTGGCTCAATGGAGGCCTTGGAATAGGTTTGATGTTCCTTGCCATTTCATTCAGTACATTGCATCGGGCTTGTCTGGACCTTGGTATGACTCCAGCCCTCGCAAAAATTGTTGCACTGGTGCTGTTTGGGTTGCGCACAATCTCTCTACGAATTTTTCAGAGATCCCTATCAGAAAGGTTCCTCCTTGTGCCCTTATCTTTCCTGGACTTGATGTTGGGGTTCTTGACGAATGTAGCTAAAGTTCGGGGATCCCTTTTTAGTTCTGTGGCTAAATTTATGATCGAGAGTCCTTCTGCTAGTCCTGCAATAATCCTCTGCTTCTCGGTAGCTGTTAAACGTCCTTTTGTTGGTATTTTATGAGACCTGCAATAAAGCAATGGACGGTGAAAATTCCTTGAATATTAAAAAAATAACATAACTTTTTAAATATAACATGAATTTTGATGAAATTTTAGGATTTATCTCACCTTAATACAGTCCTTGGGTGGTGTAATTTTCAGCTTTTTATAACTTATATTTACTGAAATATTGATTATTTTGTAATCTGCAATAAAGCGATGGACACAGTTTATATATATATATATATATATATATATATATATATATATATATAAAAATATATTTATTAAATATTTTAATACCTACAGACATCGATGTTTCATGCTAACGCAATCTTCAGTGTAGGAACTAATTCTCAACGGTCGGTGGGCGCGAACCCCGATCACAAATCGCCACTAGTCGAGAGTCTTATCCCATCGGCCATAGCCAATTAGTTAGTAAATAGAGAGGAATTTAAATGTAAATAGCGAGTCGGTGGCTAGATTTACCCAAGCAGTTTAGAGTGATCTACGAACGGCGTTCGGATCGTGGATGTAGCTATTTGCACTGCTTGTTATTAAAGTCACTCAAGAGTGCCCGGCCTTTGTTGGAGGGGGTTGATAAATATATTAAAATCCTTCTTTTTTTTTTAAACAGTTATGTTTTTATAATGTTAACAAATTTAGATTTAGATTTTACTTTAGCTAAAATAAGTTCTCGTTTATATGATTTAGCTTTCTGAAAAGCGAATATAGCCAATTTTTAAAAAGCAAATATAGCCAATTTTTAAAAAGCAAATATAGCCAATTTCTGAAAAGCCAATATAGCCAATTTTTGAAAAGCAAATATAGCCAATTTTTTAAAAGTAAATATAGCCAATTTTTAAAAAGTAAATATAGCCAATTTTTAAAAAGCAAATATAGCCAATTTTTAAAAAGCAAATATAGCCAATTTCTGAAAAGCCAATATAGCCAATTTTTGAAAAGCAAATATAGCCAATTTTTTAAAAGTAAATATAGCCAATTTTTAAAAAGTAAATATAGCCAATTTTTAAAAAGCAACTATAGCCAATTTTTAAAAAGTAAATATAGCCAATTTTTGAAAAGTAAATATAGCCAATTTTTAAAAAGTAAATATAGCCAATTTTTGAAAAGTAAATATAGCCAATTTTTAAAAAGCAAATATAGCCAATTTTTGAAAAGTAAATATAGCCAATTTTTAAAAAGCAAATATAGCCAATTTTTTAAAAGTAAATATAGCCAATTTTTAAAAAGCAAATATAGCCAATTTTTTAAAAGTAAATATAGCCAATTTTTGAAAAGTAAATATAGCCAATTTTTTAAAAGTAAATATAGCCAATTTTTGAAAAGTAAATATAGCCAATTTTTAAAAAGCAAATATAGCCAATTTTTGAAAAGTAAATATAGCCAATTTTTAAAAAGCAAATATAGCCAATTTTTTAAAAGTAAATATAGCCAATTTTTGAAAAGTAAATATAGCCAATTTTTTAAAAGTAAATATAGCCAATTTTTGAAAAGTAAATATAGCCAATTTTTTAAAAGTAAATATAGCCAATTTTTAAAAAGTAAATATAGCCAATTTTTGAAAAGCAAATATAGCCAATTTTTAAAAAGCAACTATAGCCAATTTTTAAAAAGCAAATATAGCCAATTTTTGAAAAGTAAATATAGCCAATTTTTAAAAAGTAAATATAGCCAATTTTTGAAAAGTAAATATAGCCAATTTTTAAAAAGTAAATATAGCCAATTTTTGAAAAGCAAATATAGCCAATTTTTAAAAAGCAAATATAGCCAATTTTTAAAAAGCAAATATAGCCAATTTTTGAAAAGCAACTATAGCCAATGTTCGTGTATTTTTAATCTCTCTTTTGAATGTTAATAATATGCATTTTAATGAGTTTTTTGTTGTTTTAGGTTTTTTTTTAAAAACATATTTCACCCCAAACAAGGCAGGACGCCACTGAATACGTAAGGGGTTACTGAGAATTAGGGTGTAGGTTTTGGGTGTCATCCTAAGTTGGGAGCAGTGTAGCGCGATATCTGTTTAAATTAGTTTTAAACTTCTGTATGTCGGTACTGTCGGGAAAACAGGGAACAGGGAGAAAGTTCCAGAGGCCGGCAGCACGAGAAAAGGAGCTATTGGAGTAGAAAGCTCTCTGGCATCTGGAGACCTCCACAGTGAATGGATTGGATTAAGCTGTTTGACGAATTGGTCTAGTGTATTTACGTCGAGCGGGCACCAGAGTGGCCAGTTCATCGGAGCACAATCCATTGAAATATTTGCAAAACAAGCACAAGAATGTAACATTGCGGCGATGGGACAGGGGATGGAGCTTGGTGGATAGTGAAATACCAATTAAGTTGGCAACTCTTTTTTTGGACCTTGTCTAATAGTGAGAGATTAGTGAATGATGCACCAGCCCAGATTTGGCAACACTACTCCATGCATGGGCGGATGGTGGATTTGTAGAAGTACAGGATAATGTCAGGTGTGAGGAGTTTACTAGTACGGTAGAGGAAGCCAACCTTCTTTGCTACAGCCTTGGCAATGTCTTCAATGTATTTGTTCCAATTCATGATACCTGTGAAGGTTAGGTCGAGGAGTTTGAATGTTGAACTCTCAGGTAGGGTGTTATTTTCCATGACAATCGGTGGTTGGAGAGGTTTTTGTACTTATTAAAAGTGACGTTATATTAAGCGTAGCTGGAAATCCAAATAAGTTTTATGCGTGGCATTTTCATTTCCTTCTTTAATGTTGCACATATCATAAATCCTACACATATAATTCTTATTCGGTTGTAATAATGCTATTTATTAGAGTCTGGTAGGTTATACAAAATATTTGAATTATTATATTCGTATTACTCAATTATATATTATACGTATATCAATTCAAATATATATTATAAATATATCAATCCAATTATATATTATACATATATCAATTAAATTATATATTATACATATATCAATTAAACTATATATTATACATATATCAATTCAATTATATATTATACATATATAAATTCAATTATATATTATACATATATCAATTCAAGTATATATAATACATATATCAATTCAATTATATATTATACATATATCAATTCAATTATATATTATATATATATCAATTAAATTATATATTATACATATATCAATTAAACTATATATTATACATATATCAATTCAATTATATATTATACATATATCAATTAAATTATATATTATACATATATCAATTCAATTATATATTATACATATATCAATCCAATTATATATTATACATATATCAATTCAATTATATATTATACATATATCAATTCAATTATATATTATACATATATCAATTCAATTATATACTATACATATATCAATTCAGTTATATATTATACATATATCAATTCAATTATATATTATACATATATCAATTCAATTATATATTATAATATATCAATTCAATTATATATTATACATATATAAATTCAATTATATATTATACATATATCAATTCAAGTATATATAATACATATATCAATTCAATTATATATTATACATATATCAATTCAATTATATATTATACATATATCAATTAAATTATATATTATACATATATCAATTCAATTATATATTATACATATATCAATCCAATTATATATTATACATATATCAATTCAATTATATATTATACATATATCAATTCAATTATATATTATACATATATCAATTCAATTATATATTATACATATATATCAATTCAATTATATATTATACATATATCAATTCAACTATTTATTATACATATATCAATTCAATTATATATTATACATATATCAATTCAATTATATATTATACATATATCAATTCAACTATATATTATACATGTATCAATTCAATTATATATTATGCATATATCAATTCAATTATATATTGTACGTATATCAATTCAAGTATAAATTATACATATATCAATTCAAGTATAAATTATACATATATCAATTCAGTTATATATTATAGATATATCAATTCAGTTATATATTATACATATATCAATTCAATTATATATTATACATATATCAATTCAATTATATATTATAATATATCAATTCAATTATATACTATACATATATCAATTCAGTTATATATTATACATATATCAATTCAATTATATATTATACATATATCAATTCAATTATATATTATAATATATCAATTCAATTATATATTATATATATATCAATTCAATTATATATTATACATATATCAATTCAAGTATATATAATACATATATCAATTCAATTATATATTATACATATATCAATTCAATTATATATTATACATATATCAATTAAATTATATATTATACATATATCAATTCAATTATATATTATACATATATCAATCCAATTATATATTATACATATATCAATTCAATTATATATTATACATATATCAATTCAATTATATATTATACATATATCAATTCAATTATATATTATACATATATATCAATTCAATTATATATTATACATATATCAATTCAACTATTTATTATACATATATCAATTCAATTATATATTATACATATATCAATTCAATTATATATTATACATATATCAATTCAACTATATATTATACATGTATCAATTCAATTATATATTATGCATATATCAATTCAATTATATATTGTACGTATATCAATTCAAGTATAAATTATACATATATCAATTCAAGTATAAATTATACATATATCAATTCAGTTATATATTATAGATATATCAATTCAGCTATATATTATACATATATCAATTCAATTATATATTATACATATATCAATTCAATTATATATTATAATATATCAATTCAATTATATACTATACATATATCAATTCAGTTATATATTATACATATATCAATTCAATTATATATTATACATATATCAATTCAATTATATATTATAATATATCAATTCAATTATATATTATATATATATCAATTCAATTATATATTATACATATATGAATTCAATTATACATTATACATATATCAATTCAATTATATATTATACATATATCAATTCAATTATATATTATAATATATCAATTCAATTATATATTATACATATATCAATTCAATTATATATTATACATATATCAATTCAATTATATATTATACATATATCAATTCAACTATTTATTATACATATATCAATTCAATTATATATTATACATATATCAATTCAATTATATATTATACATATATCAATTCAATTATATATTATACATATATCAATTCAATTATATATTATAATATATCAATTCAATTATATACTATACATATATCAATTCAGTTATATATTATACATATATCAATTCAATTATATATTATACATATATCAATTCAATTATATATTATACATATATCAATTCAATTATATATTATACATATATCAATTCAACTATATATATACATATATCAATTCAATTATATATTATACATATATCAATTTAATTATATATTATACATATATCAATTTAATTATATATTATACATATATCAATTCAATTATATATTATACATATATCAATTCAAATACATATTATACATATATCAATTAAATTATATATTATACATATAATAATTCAATTATATATTATACATATATCAATTCAATTATATATTATACATATATCAATTCAATTATATATTATACATATATCAATTCAATTATATATTATACATATATCAATTCAGTTATATATTATACATATATCAATTCAATTATATATTATACAGAAACCAATTAAACTATATATTATACATATATCAATTCAATTATATATTATACATATATCAATTCAATTATATATTATACATATATCAATTCAATTATATATTATACATATATATCAATTCAATTATATATTATACATGTATCAATTAAACTATATATTATACATATATCAATTCAAATATATATAATACATATATCAATTCAATTATATATTATACATATATATCAATTGAACTATATATTATACATATATCAATTCAATTATATATTATACAAGTATCAATTAAACTATATATTATACATATATCAATTAAAATATATATTATACATATATCAATTCAATTATATATTATACATATATCAATTAAAATATATATTATACATATATCAATTCAATTATATATTATACATATATCAATTAAATTATATATTATACATATATCAATTAAATTATATATTATACATATATATCAATTCAACTATATATTATACATATATCAATTCAATTACATATTATACATATATCAATTCAATTATATATTATACATATATCAATTTAATTATATATTATACATATAATAAGTCAATTATATATTATACATATATCAATTCAATTATATATTATACATATATCAATTTAATTATATATTATATGTATATCAATTCAATTATATATTATACATATATCAATTCAATTATATATTATACATATATCAATTCAGTTATATATTATACATATATCAATTTAATTATATATTATACAGAAACCAATTAAACTATATATCATACATATATCAATTCAACTATATATTATACATATATCAATTCAGTTATATATTATACATATATCAATTCAGTTATATATTATACATATATCAATTCAATTATATATTATACATATATCAATTCAATTATATATTATACATATATCAATTCAATTATATATTATACATATATCAATTAAATTATATATTATACATATATCAATTCAATTATATATTATACATATATCAATTCAATTATATATTATACATCTATCAATTCAATTATACATTATACATTTATCAATTCAATTATACATTATACATATATCAATTCAATTATATATTATACATATATCAATTCAATTATATATTATACATATATCAATTCAATTATATATTATACATATATCAATTCAATTATATATTATACATATATCAACTCAATTATATATTATAGATATATCAATTCAATTATATATTATACATATATCAATTCACTTATATATTATACATATATCAATTCAATTATATATTACATATATCAATTCAATTATATATTATACATATATCAATTCAATTATATATTATACATATATCAATTCAATTATATATTATACATATATCAATTCAATTATATAGTATAAAAGGTGATTCATAAGTCACTTCACTTAGCTATTTAAAATGTCATTTACAATTGAAGAGCGAATGTTTATTGTTATTCATATGGCCAGATTTGATGAATCTCCCACACTTTTTTAAAGGCAATGGAAACGTGATGTTCGCACAACACCATAATTAATCAAGTCAATTATATATTATACATATATCAATTCAATTATATATTATACATATATCAATTCAACTATATTATATATATTATACATATATCAATTAAATTATATATTATACATATATCAATTCATTTATATAGTATACATATATCAAGTCAATTATATATTATACTAAAAGGATGAAATAGAAAAAAATGATTTTAAGCCTCAGTTCTTGTTGTACTGATATAACTTCTGCCTGCATGTAATGTTATCCGTAGATTTCATAAAACAATGTATGTGATTACTACAAATTAGTTTTATGAAATTTGTGGCTCAAATGTGTGGTATTCATGCAGGGGCTGCTTTTTGTTATTATTTTTACGCATGGATTTCCTGCAGGTAGTAAATAAACATTCTAAAAAGTACAAAAATTGTATTAAAGTAAATGCACTTGGGATATTCGTCAAAAACAATGTAAGTAATTTACGTGATTAAAATAAGAAACCATGCATAAATGGTCTGACATTGCTACGCGTGACGGGACAAACGAATCCACGTGGACAAAATTATATTCATAAGATTTCAAAACATAAAAATTGTTTGTAATAACCCCCCCCCCCATCCGCTAATAAGAACGAAGAAGAAGTAAATGTTTATACAAGTAAAAAATAATGGGTACTGCTGATAAAAAAGCGAGACGATGCCGAAACGCTTGTTCCGTACAATCTTTAGTTTATTGAGAAGAAAAACATAATTTCTCGAAAAAAAAATTATTTCATTGAATTTTCGTAAAAAAAAAAATTAAAAAAATTCTCATGAAAAAAAAACATATGGTGACTTTTTAAATTTTATTTTAGAATTTTTTGTGTTGAAAAGTTGCCGTGTTTTGTATTTTGACACCGGTTCGTTTCCATTTTGCTTTTTCTGTCTGTTTACGTATTTCTGCGTCGGTAAAAGTCGGTTTTCTTGTTCAAAAACTGTACCAGTTAAAAATATTGCAATTAAATTTTTAAGTAAAATATTTGTATAAGTAAGACGAAGACTTTTATTTTCATATCTAATATACGAATACAATGTTATTGTATAGTTTAGTGATAACGTAAATATAATCTTTTATGTTTTCGGTCAGGGAAGGTGAAATACTTCTCGTTTGAGGCAATTAGTAAATATAAAATGTGTAAGAAAAGTTATGAAATAATTTGACTGACGGTTCGGAATATCTATCAGTCAATCCGATATTCCTATATATCGCGGTAATGTTTAAAGTGTCTCGGCGTTGAGAAAGAAAAAGATGAAAAACAATTAAGCTCACTGTTAATGACGGTTCGGAATATATTACATTCATTCCGATATTCACAGATTCCGCGCTAAGATAGATAGTTTGCCGGCGTTATGAGTTTAAAAGTTGAAGTAGTGTGGGGGGATGCTAACGCATTCTATTCCTCTTAAATATTGGAGAAAAACGAGCAAGAAAACGTCAACATTCAACACAAATGAAGGGCAAATAAAATATCCAATACTCAAACATTTATATTAACAACAACAATTTATTTTGCATTTTTACACATAAAAATTATATTCCATATTTGACGAAAGTCTTTTAGTGTCTTTTGGATAAATGTCTCTTTGACGGCTTGAAAGAAATAGTGTCTTTTTGTTATTTAAAGCAATGTCTCTTTAAATAAGTTTTGTAAGAAGAAAGACGCACGTGTGTGCGTGTGTACGTGTGTGCGTGTGTGCGTGTGTAATTGAAAAGAGAGAAAGAAAGTGCCAAGCTTACTATGTGTGTCCAGCAGTCAGAAAAGGGGAGAAGGAATGATTTGACGCGACAGGTAGTCGTCGCATCGTCTTGCGACTGGCCGATGGAGCGAAACAATTCTCCCTGCTGTGTCTGAAGAAATTCTGGAGGCAAGAGACTGGAACCGTCGCAAACGACGTTTATATATGTCCTAATCAGCAGGGGCAGTGATCGGAAACATATGATCCCTATTTTGGCGTTTTCTGCGGGGTGTTGAAAACGCCTGTCGACTGCTGTTGAAAGGTGAATTCCATAGTAGTCATGTTATTTATTTATTTTTTTAAATAGCAACTATCAGAGTATCAATTCAGAGAAAGAAGAAGAAATAAGTTAAAATAGGAAAGGGGAAGTTCAACGACGCAGAAATCCGTAGTCTTAATGAACAGTTGTTGTTGTTGTTTAGAGATGATATTCATTGCTATTTTTAACCCTTCGGTTATTATTCTGGATTAACTGGTGTTTGTTGAGTTTTTACAGATTTGAAAAGTAGCACTTGGTGATTCTGTTAGCGGTGGTAGTAGAATAATAGTAGCGGGGTGCTACCTTCTTGTTGGAAGGTTTGTTTGGGTGAGTCCAGGAGGACGGATAAAATATAATAAATATTGAATGAGGATAGAATTGGATGTAACATTTTTGGAAACACTCATGAGTGTTTAAGGTAATTGAAGTGCGGAACAGATTAGCATATGAAGTGGCCGGTTATTGTCCTATAATGTATGAAGTTGCAGGGGAGAAACGACTTCATTTTATTATACAGATATACTAGAAATAAAAGTAATTATAGAATAAAAACAAAAGAATTTATATTAAATGTATTGGGTCATCTGAAGATCGCAAAGAGCATAACACCGTAATTATGGCCTAGAGAGAGAGAGAGAGAGAGAGAGAGAGAGAGAGACAGAGAGAGAAAGAAAGAAAGAAAGAAAACGAAAGAGGCGTTCCCATATATAGGGTATGGCACATAATATAAGGGAGGTGAATTCCTCTAGTATTTAGAAAGATGCTTCAACGTAGCTAATTGAATTCGTTCATTTCCCTTTATCGCCAAAGACAATAACAAAAATAATATATATATATATATATATAATATACAAATTATTTATTTAAAAACTATATGTTACATATAGTTATTAAATAAATAATTTGTATTTTAGCTCTGATCTTTTACGATCGAGCACTTTATTGATTTTTTCAACATACCCTGACGTACTATATATATATATATATATATATATATATATATATATAAAGCGAATTCCGCACGAGCGTTGAACACTGTGTACAACAATTACGCTTCCTCCTGCCTCCCCGAGTAAGGGTATCTTAATTTCAATTACTGTCTGTGCTGATTGCCGGTAGCCGTGTGGTCCCGAGCGTTAACCTGAATATACGAATTGCGTTCGATCACATGCGACTGGCTGCAACCACCACTTTTGCACTGATGAGGGCAAAAGTCCGAAACGATATCGTCTGTAGATAAAAAAACACTTTAATATCTAATAAAATATATATATATATATATATATATATATATATATATATATATATATATATATATATATATATATATAATCCAGGTAAAACATCCACAGGGTAGTAATCCAAAGAATTTCAACCGGGTTTATAAAAAGTGCTCAATATCAAATAGAGCTTTTATATATGATTATTTTTATTTACACAGACATGTACAAAATCTGCGACACTGGCATGTCGATGTTATCGATCAACAGCTATTATAAACTGAGATCTCATCAGGCAGAGTTAGAATCCGATCTTAACCTTAGATCTGCCTGATGAGATCTCAGTTTATAATAGCTGTTGATCGATAACATCGACATGCCAGTGTCGCAGATTTTGTACATGTTTGTGCAAATAAAAATAATCATATTCATATATATATATATATATATATATATATATATATATATATATATATATATATATAACTACCTACATCCTTATCTAATCGTTTTCTGCTTCTGTGTTATAAATCGTCTAATGATTAAATTTATCAGCTTGAAACTGTTGGACCCATTTTGTTCTCGTCGTGTGTTTTTTTGACGCTGTTTCGTCCTTCGACACATTTTCTGGTCGCCATCGTGCAGCCGTCCTTACCGAAACGTCGCTCTCTTACGATGGGGGACGACACCACAAAAACTACGGTCAGTTTCTGTTTTTTATCTTATTTTTTCTTAAAGTCGTCATTGTTTAATGTCTGTGCTCTAATCGATGTTATGTTATTCACCGATCATTAAATGCAACACAACGATATCGATAGCAGATCTACCTATAGTTTCACGATTAACGGATTGAAATCGAATCTGATGCTTTACCAGTAAATAAGAATCAAAATAACATCTATCCATTGTAAAATCATAGTATAACTAATTAGAATACTAGCGGCAAGACCCGACGTTACCCATTCGTCACTATGCCCATAATACCATATCATTTTCTTCCCCCCCCCCCGCCTTCGGGTCTTGATTTACGCCGGTCTATCGGTTGTCCGTCCTGTGCAGTTCTAGGAGATGCACCCTCCCAGGCTTTGCCTCCCCTCTTTGGGGAGGAGTAAGTTTATTGCTTACTGTCTGAGGCGCCTTTACCGGGGAATGCCGACGGGGCTGCTCAGGCAATCTTTAATGGCCAGAATGCTCACTTTCTCGGGCGCTGGCTTTTCAAACCCCACTTTCCCGACCCGATCTTGGGTCACATCTTACTTGTGGGAGTAAGATAAAACTGGCCTTGTGCCTAACTCCTGGGGAGGAGTAAATAACCCGCCCCCCCCCCCCTGCTTCGCCTTCTAATATAGTAGGAAGAAGCTGACATTTTGGAAAACTTTCTGAATTAGTGTCTTACGTATATGGTTTCAATTTCTTTAAAATCGAATATACGTATTTAAAGTTTTAAGTGGGTTCTTTCTCCATAGCTTACTTATCAGGGGATACGTAGAGATTCGACACATATAGGAAGGCATAGAGATTCGGGACCACTAAATTTGAAGTTTTTAAGATGGTTCGGTCCTCATAGCTCCCTTAGGAGGGCACTTAGAGATTCGGTACCACTTTCTATGTGTTCCCCAGAATATTTTATACATGTGATTTTAATTTCATCAAAATAAGATATATTACAAATTATAATGGGGTCATGCCCTCATAGCCCCCTTAGGGATGCACTTAGAGATTCGGGACCACTTCCATTGTCTTCCCCGGGAAATTTTACATAAGAATACACATTTAGTTTTCATGTAGATTATCTAACCTTACACAAGCATTGACATTTTTACATATAGATAAGTATAATTTCTATGTTTAATATATATATATATATATATATATATATATATATATATATATATATATATATATATATATATATATGAATGATACAGTGAAGACACAGGAGTTTTCTTTGTTTGCTATCTTTCTGGTTAATTTCTCGACGCGGCGAACGATTCGTCGGTTTTCCGGTGTTAATTGGTGGAGTATGGCACCAGAAAACCGACGAATCGCTCGCCGCGTCGAGAAATTAACCAAAAGCATAGCAAAGAAAGAAAACTCCTGTGTCTTCAACGATGCATGTATAATAAATGACTTGCTGCCGAAATATATATATATATATATATATATATGTATATATATATATATATATATATATATATATATATATATATAGTATTGGGTTAAAATTTTATAGTTCAGGTTCAATCCGAATGGAAAGGTTTAGTCTAATATCAAATTATAAGCTATACATATACATCAGACGTTTCCAACCAGAGTGCTCAATGTATTTAGCGTGCAGAGCAAGTATTTTAGACTACAAGGTAATTTGTTTCCAACACAGACCAGACAATAATTATTTCGACTTCAAGCGGCCTCTCCAGATCTTGAAGAAGCTCTTACGTGTGTGTGTGTGGTACTTGATCAAAGTTTGTTTCCCTAAATACATGCTAAAATATACCTTAGTTATGGGATTGAGTTATGTCTAAAAACATTCTGCTTTAATTGTTCCAATTAGCCTTAATTTATATTTAACTGTATACGTCTCTCATCTCTCTCTTACCTATCTATGTATATTTCTCTCGCTCTTCTCACTCAATGTTGATTCAACCACCTTCTAATATGTCCCTGTGAACATTTATAGAAAAAGTAACGCTTTTTTATCAGTGCCTTAGATGCATACGCGTGGCAGTACAAACCATGAACACGTTTGTAAATTAGACTGCAAAATAAGTCTCTTTACTTCTATACGATAATAGAAAAGAATAATAATACTTCTATACAACAACTACGATTCGAAGAAGAAGAAGAAGAAGAAGAAGGAGAAGAAGAAGAAGAAGAAGAAGAAGGAGAAGATGAAGATGAAGAAGAAGAAGAAGAAGTAAAGAGACTTGTTATTTTTAATTATGCAAGAAAAGGATCCTTTAAAAGATATGTCACAGTTTATGAATTTTCGACTGAAATCAAAGCAGAATAAATAGTGTGAGCGATTGTGACCCAACGGGTCACGGGTAGGTCTAGTTTGTCAGAAACATCACTCATGTAATGTGAGTACTACAGGATAGAATAGGGAGTTACAAGACTGTCGAATGTAAACCGACAGTCGTCTTTCTACTCTCTTCTCGATTTCACAAACGTTCAAAACACGTTGTAGCATGTCTTGGGTAACAAGTTACTGGTTCGGTAGTGATTCTCTGCTTCTAGGTTTGATGAGGGAGGGAAATAAACAAATTCTACCACACAGCCCCAGAGAAAAAGATCACAAGGTGGCAGGTCAGGTGAACGTTGCGACCTTTCAGCAACGCTTTGTCTTCAACCCGATATTGGCTGACAGAATGAGAACAATCTACCCTGTTCGAAATTCCGTACAGATTCGCGAGTTCCACATAAAGATTCCTGAGTTCGACGAGACGGCACTGGCGAAGGCCGGAGGTTACATCGGCCGAAACGTTGTGACATCCAAGATGAGCACAGTAGTCTGAATAATCCAAATAATACATACATTTTTCATTTTACATTTAAATCGATTTTCAAAACAATAAAATGATATTCAATCATAAAATGTTTTGTAGATCAAAATATATCTGATATTTATTTACAGATGTAAGACCATAGTTCGGGTTAGGGTTCGGATTATGGTTAGGGTTAGGAGTTCTATTTCGTTTTCAATCGGCATTTGCTGTTTACAATGGGGAATCGGATTATCGGTGGCTTACGTTTCAGGTCAAAAGTTTATATTATTCAACACACACACACAAATACAAGAAAAAAAAGCACAGCCGATTTTGGGGAAGGAAATCTGATTGAATAAATAAAAAAAACGGTAAACAATTCTATAGGAAATATTTTGTGGAACTTTTGGTCGTTTTGATTCGTGTCACGTTTTACTGGTGGTTTGCAAGTCCCTCACGGTGCGTAAGTTATCGGGCCTTTATATCTATCTTCCACTTTATAATAAAGGCCACATATGGACCTGATCTTATCCCTGCTATAGTAAAAAAAAAATGCTTTGCTGAGCTGGCCCCTTCCTCTCTTCAAACTTTAAAACAAATGCTTTGCCGAATCTTTCTTCCCTGATAGCGGGAAAATTATCGCTGTGGTACCAGTTTTCAAGAACTCTGGTGAATTAACTGACCCGCAAAATAATGCTAAACTTCTTTCTGACCAACAGTATGGATTTAGATAATCCCGTTATACTGCGGATATCTTAACGATCATGTCTGAACGCATATAGCATACACTGCATAAAGTAGGTGGAGCTAGAGAGGTATATCCAAGACTTTTGATAAGGTATGGCATAAAAGTTTTCTCAAGAAAATTAATATGTACGGTGTTGCTGGACGAATATTTAATATAATCAGATCCTACTTAACTAAAAGAAAGATCCATGTCGTCCTTGATAGTTGAACATCTAAACAGAATCACATTAATGCAAGTGTACAGCAGGGGTCGATCGTTGAACCTTTATTATTCATGATTTTGATAAACAACCGCCCCGATACAATCGCATCCGAGATGGGTAATATTTGCTGATGATACTACGATATATTCTCGACATGATGGCAAATTGAACATACACATATCCGAGAGAATTCTTAGAAAATTACTTCCAGTCTGTAGCGGAATGGGGCCATAAATGGATCTTAGATTTAATGCTACCAAGCAAAGCTTTTTTCCTTTAACAATTATAGGAAACCTACCAACTACTGATTGCCATTGCTGATAGCACCCTTCCCGAGAGCCTAATGTTAAAACCCCGCGGCCCAACATTCACAGATAACATGAATTGAAATAAATATATAAAAGATACTGTTAAATCTGCTGCAAAGAAAACTTCTCACACGTGCCAGTATCCTATATCTCTATAAAGCCACTATTCGCCTACGCATAAAGTATTATTACCACCTCTGGACTGGTGCACCAACCACTAGTCTCTCCCCCTTGGGCAGGGTTAAAAAAGAGTGCCCAACACTGTCTACCAAGCTCTAGCCCCTGCCCCATGGCCATAATGTTGAATTAGTGTGCTTGTTTTACAAGTACTTCAATGGAATGGTCTCTGGCGAACTTGCTGCATTTGTGCTTCCTCACCCCAAATACCCTCGAACCACCCGAGCAGCAGCAAGATAACACCCCTTCACTGTAGACATCTTCAGATGCTGGAAAACTTTCTACTCCAATAGATTCTTTCCTCGGACCGCATTTTTGTAGACCTTTCGCCTTTTTTCACCGGTGTATACCAGGAATAGTAACATATAAAACGCGAAGTAACGCTTATCTGTTCATATCTTTCTTTCCTTTTCGCCATGATCTATTTTTGAAATGCCGTTAAAACATCTCGCATATTATTCATTCTATCTTTTCGCCTTGATCTATTTTTGATCAGCCGTTGAAACATCTCGCATATTATTCCTTCTATCTTTTCGACTTGATCTATTTTTTATCAGCCGTTAAAACATCTCGCATATTATTCATTCTATCTTTTCGCCTTGATCTATTTTTGATCAGCCGTTGAAACATCTCGCATATTATTCATTCTATCTTTTCGTCTTGATCTATTTTTGATCAGCCGTTGAAACATCTCGCATATTATTCATTCTATCTTTTTGCCATGATCTATTTTTGATCAGCCGTTGAAACATCTCGCATATTATTCATTCTATCTTTTCGTCTTGATCTATTTTTGATCAGCCGTTGAAACATCTCGCATATTATTCATTCTATCTTTTCGTCTTGATCTATTTTTGATCAGCCGTTGAAACATCTCGCATATTATTCATTCTATCTTTTCGCCTTGATCTATTTTTTATCAGCCGTTGAAACATCTCGCATTTTATTCATTCTATCTTTTCGCTTTGATCTATTTTTGATCAGCCGTTGAAACATCTCGCATTTTATTCATTCTATCTTTTCGCTTTGATCTATTTTTGATCAGCCGTTGAAACATCTCGCATTTTATTCATTCTATCTTTTCGCTTTGATCTATTTTTGATCAGTCGTTGAAACATCTCGCATTTTATTCATTCTATCTTTTCGCTTTGATCTATTTTTGATCAGCCGTTGAAACATCTCGCATTAATTCATTCTATTATTTCGCCATGGTCTATTTTAGATCAGCCGTTGAACATCTCGCATATTATTCATTCTATCTTTTCGCCCTGCTCTATTTTTGATCAGCCGTTGAAACCTCTCGCATATTATCCATTCTATCTTTTCGCCTTGATCTATTTTTGATCAGCCGTTGAAACATCTCGCATATTATTCATTCTATCTATTCGCCTTGATCTATTTTTGATCATTCGTTGAAACATCTCGCATATTATTCTATTCTATCTTTTCGCCTTGATCTGTTTTTGATCAGCCGTGGAAACATCTCGCATTAATTCATTCTATCTTTTCGCCTTGATCTATTTTTGATCATCCGTTGAAACATCTCGAATTTTATTCATTCTATCTTTTCGCCTTGATCTATTTTTGATCAGCCGTTGAAACATCTCGCATATTATTCATTCTATCTTTTCGTCTTGATCTATTTTTGATCAGCCGTTTAAACATCTCGCATATTATTCATTCTATCTTTTCGCCCTGCTCTATTTTTGATCAGCCGTTGAAACCTCTCGCATATTATCCATTCTATCTTTTCGCCTTGATCTATTTTTGATCAGCCGTTGAAACATCTCGCATATTATTCATTCTATCTATTCGCCTTGATCTATTTTTGATCATTCGTTGAAACATCTCGCATATTATTCTATTCTATCTTTTCGCCTTGATCTGTTTTTGATCAGCCGTGGAAACATCTCGCATTAATTCATTCTATCTTTTCGCCTTGATCTATTTTTGATCATCCGTTGAAACATCTCGAATTTTATTCATTCTATCTTTTCGCCTTGATCTATTTTTGATCAGCCGTTGAAACATCTCGCATATTATTCATTCTATCTTTTCGCTTTGATCTATTTTTGACTAGCCGTTGAAACATCTCGCATATTATTCATTCTATCTTTTCGCCTTGATCTATTTTTGATCAACCGTTGAAACATCTCGCATATAGTTCTATTCTATCTTTTCGCCTCGATGTATTTTTGATAAGCCGTTTAAATATCTTGCATATTATTAATTCTATCTTTTCGCCTTGATCTATTTTTGATTAGCCGTTGAACATCTCGCATATTATTAATTCTATCTTTTCGCCTTGATCTATTTTTGATCAGCCGTTGAACATCTCGCATATTATTCATTCTATCTTTTCGCTTTGATCTATTTTTGATCAGCCGTTGAAACATCTCGCATATTATTCATTCTATCTATTCGCCTTGATCTATTTTTGATCAGCCGTTGAAACATCTCGCATATTATTCATTCTATTATTTCACCATAATCTATTTTTGATCAGCCGTTGAAACATCTCGCATATTATTCATTCTATCTTTTCGCCATGATCTATTTTTGATCAACCGTTGAAACATCTCGCATATAGTTCTATTCTATCTTTTCGCCTTGATGTATTTTTGATCAGCCGTTTAAACATCTTGCATATTATTAATTCTATCTTTTCGCCTTGATCTATTTTTGATCAGCCGTTGAAACATCTTGCATATTATTCATTCTATCTTTTCGCCATGATCTATTTTTGATCAGCCGCTGAAACATCTCGCATATTATTCATTCTATTATTTCGCCATAATCTATTTTTGATCAGCCGTTGAAACATCTCGCATATTATTCATTCTATCTTTTCGCCTTGATCTATTTTTGATCAGCCGTTGAAACATCTCGCATATTATTCATACTATCTTTTCGCTCTGCTCTATTTTTTATCAGCCGTTGAAACATCTCGCATATTATTCATTCTATCTTTTCGCTTTGATCTATTTTTGATCAGCCGTTGAAACATCTCGCATATTATTCATTCTATCTTTTCGCCTTGATCTATTTTTGATCAGCCGTTGAAACATCTCACATATTATTCATTCTATCTTTTCGCCTTGATCTATTTTTGATCAGCCGTTGAAACATCTCGCATATTATTCATTCTATCTTTTTGCCTTGATCTATTTTTGATCAGCCGTTGAAACATCTCGCATATTATTCATTCTATTATTTCGCCATGATATATTTTTTTGATCAGCCGTTGAAACATCTCGCATATTATTCATTCTATCTTTTCGCCATGATCTATTTATTATCAACTGTTGAAACATCTCGCATATTATTCATTCTATTTTTTCGCCATGGTCTATTTTTGATCAGCCGTTGAAACATCTCGCATATTATTCATTCTATCTTTTCGCTTCGATTTATTTTTGATCAGCCGTTGAAACATCACGCATTAATTCATTCTATTATTTCGCCATGATATATTTTTGATCAGCCGTTGAAACATCTCGCATATTATTCATTCTATCATTTCGTCTTGATCTATTTTTGATCAGCCGTTGAAACATCTCGCATATTATTCATTCTATCTTTTCGCCATGATATATTTTTGATCAGCTGTTGAAACATCTCGCATGTTATTCATTCTATCTTTTCGCCATGATCTATTTATTATCAGCCGTTGAAACATCTCGCATATTATTCATTCTATCTTTTCGCCTTGATCTATTTTTGATCAGCCGTTAAAACATCTCGCATATTATTCATTCTATCTTTTCGCCTTGATCTATTTTTGATCAGCCGTTGAAACATCTCGCATATTATTCATTCTATCTTTTCGCCTTGATCTATTTTTGATCAGCCGTTGAAACATCTCGCATATTATTCATTCTACTTTTCGCCTTGCTCTATTTTTGATCATCTGTTGAAACATCTCGCATATTATTCATTCTATCTTTTCGCCTTGCTCTATTTTTGATCATTCGTTAAAACATCTCGCATATTATTCATTCTATCTTTTCGCCTTGATCTATTTTTGATCATCCGTTGAAACATCTCGCATATTATTCATTCTATCTTTTCGCCTTGATCTATTTTTGATCAGCCGTTGAAACATCTCGCATATTATTCATTCTATCTTTTCGCCTTGCTTAATTTTTGATCAGCCGTTGAAACATCTCGCATATTATTCATTCTATCTTTTCGCCTTGATCTATTTTTGATCAGCCGTTAAAACATCTCGCATATTATTCATTCTATCTTTTCGCCTTGATCTATTTTTGATCAGCCGTTGAAACATCTCGCATATTATTCATTCTATCTTTTCGCCTCGATTTATTTTTGATCAGCCGTTGAAACATCACGCATTAATTTATTCTATTATTTCGCCATGATATATTTTTGATCAGCCATTGAAACATCTCGCATATTATTCATTCTATCATTTCGTCTTGATCTATTTTTGATCAGCCGTTGAAACATCTCGCATATTATTTATTCTTTCATTTCGTCTTGATCTATTTTTGATCAGCCGTTGAAACATCTCGCATATTATTCATTCTATCTTTTCGCCATGATATATTTTTGATCAGCCGTTGAAACATCTCGCATGTTATTCATTCTATCTTTTCGCCATGATCTATTTATTATCAGCCGTTGAAACATCTCGCATATTATTCATTCTATCTTTTCGCCTTGATCTATTTTTGATCAGCCGTTGAAACATCTCGCATATTATTGATTCTATCTTTTCGCCTTGATCTATTTTTGATCAGCCGTTGAAACCTCTCGCATATTATTCATTCTATCTTTTCGCCTTGATCTATTTTTGATCAGCCGTTGAAACATCTCGCATATTATTCATTCTACTTTTCGCCTTGCTCTATTTTTGATCATCTGTTGAAACATCTCGCATATTATTAATTCTATCTTTTCGCCTTGCTCTATTTTTGATCATTCGTTAAAACATCTCGCATATTATTCATTCTATCTTTTCGCCTTGATCTATTTTTGATCATCCGTTGAAACATCTCGCATATTATTCATTCTATCTTTTCGCCTTGATCTATTTTTGATCAGCCGTTGAAACATCTCGCATATTATTCATTCTATCTTTTCGCCTTGCTTAATTTTTGATCAGCCGTTGAAACATCTCGCATATTATTCATTCTATCTTTTCGCCTTGATCTATTTTTGATCAGCCGTTAAAACATCTCGCATATTATTCATTCTATCTTTTCGCCATAATCTATTTTTGATCAGCCGTTGAAACATCTCGCATATTATTCATTCTATCTTTTCGCCTTGATCTATTTTTGATCAGCCGTTGAAACATCTCGCATATTATTCATTCTATCTTTTCGCCTTGATCTATTTTTGATCAGTCGTTGAAACATCTCGCATATTATTCATTCTATTTTTGTCTCTTTCTTATTTTTCTGTATTCTATTTCTACATTGATACGAGTGGTGATTTCGCCGAGGATACTTCAGTCGCTGTTGATAGTTAATTTTAGATATTTGAAACCACTCGTCCTCGGAAGATCCTTGTAATCAATCTGAATTATTCCTCGCTCATCTTTATCGATGGTCAAGTACTCACTTTTCTTAGTGGTCAATCTGAATTATTCCTCGCTCATCTTTATCGATGGTCAAGTACTCACTCTTCTTAGTTGTCAATCTGAATTATTCTTCGCTCATCTTTATCGATGGTCAAGTACTCACTCTTCTTATTCGTCAATCTTAATTATTCCTCGCTTATCTTTATCGATGGCTAAGTACTCACTCTTCTTAGTGGTCAACCTGAATTATTCCTTGCTTATCTATATCGATGGTCAAGTACTCACTTATCTTAGTGGTCAGTCTCAAGCTGGATCAAAAAAGCCGGTCGTTCCAGGATTGCAATTGCCGTTTCAGATAGTTTGAAAATCATCACGACATGGTCCGCATATTCGTAGAAGCGTGCATGGAAATGGGCAACTGAATATCCCGGGTGACGCTGCCCATGACGATATTGAAGAGGAGCGACGACAGTTCTAATCTCTGATGTACGCCGACCGTAATAGGAAAAGGAGTTGACGTTCCGGTTGACGTTTGGAAGGACCCTTTTAGGATTTCAGTTTTGGGGTCAATCTTTGAGGAGAACCAGTTTTATAGAAACACTTTTAAGGAAACATTTTTAGGTAATACCTAAATATGAGAGAGCGAGAGAAATGTTATATGATAAACACAAACCAAATAATGAATTCAAAAACATGTTCACAAAGATATTTTATATATGTTTAAAAAGGAAGTCTACATAGATAAGCAAACATAAAATGGTTGTGCATGTTTTGAAAGTCCTTGCAGAATAAGCTGAGATATCGAGAAAGTTTAAGTGGAATTATCTACGGGTCAGAAAAATCGTAATCAAAACTTCCCCACTCAATTATAAAATGTTCATTTGATCGAGGGTTTAAGAGTCAATGTTCATTTGTGTTCATTGTAGAAAGTTCATTGAGAAAAGTTAGAAGTATTGAAGTGGTTAAGTTTATACACTTGTTTTTAATCAGCAGGCGATAAGGGAGAAAGAGTTAATGCATTGTGTAAGTGTCTGCGTTAGTGTCAAAGTGGCTATGTGTGCATGAGTGGAGAAATGCATTCCCATCGCCCGACAGAGGGCGGGGTAAAGCTAGTAAGATGGCGTTGTTAGCTATGTCGTGGATTTTAGGGTTCAACATACTGGTTGAAGGGAAAATATGGCCTTTTATTTACTCTGGGTGGATCAAAACAGCAAATTTGATAAATTCAGAGAAATGCATATCATTGGCTTAAAGTGTTTTCATTTGTTTTTATTACTTCAGGCGAGTGCATTCGTCGAGCTGTTTGCGCAGAAACGAGTTTAAGCATTTTCATTTTGAGCACCGTAGGGTAAACTTGGTCGCTACAGACAATCGCATCTGACTGTTTTGTTCAGTGTACAGCATCTTGGCTCAGTTCACCATTTCTTCCAGGGTGTGTTCAGATCGAGGGTCGTGTTCCCCCGATTATAGACGTGTTCAGTAAATCAAGCAATGTTGCATGCAAAGACAGAGTAATAATTAACAAACAATATGAAGTAGTTCAAATAAGGTTTATTGAACGCGTGTGTACGTGGAATGATGAAGTGTGTGATGTATGCATGTGTGTCGATGGAAAAACAGTTCTTGAAAAGGTATAAGAAGAAATGAATCCGGCGTAGGAAAAGTCTTCGAAAGCCGTACACAAAGAAAACGAGTTGAGAACTCTTACCGTTGTTTTCCCACGTGTGTTGGTAGTTGTTATGCCGATTGAAGAGAAAAGCGTGAGACGAAACGCTAGTGTATTAGCGTCGTTCTGTCGACCAGAGAAGAGAGAGAGAGAGAGAGAGAGCGCTGGTGTCAGCATACTTCTGTCGAGGCTGGTCGGTGAAGAAGAGTGAGAGATGGATTTTTCGTTTGCAACGGTTTTTATAGTCAGAAGGGCAGATAACTCTGGTGTCGCTTTACAGTGCCACCTGTCGGTGAAAAAGCGACACCTACCGGCAAACCGGTGTAGTTATGTTTTGAAAGGAGGAGGTAACTGCTACAGGTGTCATGCACACGCAAAGCATACTAGATTACTTCATATAGTACACGGTCAAAGGAGTTCTCCAGATCACGAATAGCTATATCCAGCGGAATTTTTTTCTCACCGTATTTATCAACTCTCAGCCGAGCAATATTGGTGGCGGCTATAGTACGACCGTTCCATAAGAATCCGTACTGATTGCACGTCGGCAAGACGATTTCTCGCAGTCTTTGATGAACGATTCTTTCAAAGAGAATGTGAAAGCTTCCTAATCGGCCGGTACTTGCAGCAATTAACTTTTTGTCTTCCAGCTCGGTGTAGTTTTACTGCGGTTCCAATTGGACAGGATCTTCTCTGCAATCATTTTCTGTGATAGACGTGCCATCCGTGCCGCATGGTCCTAGTATGTCGACCGTCACACTTATACTGAGATGTCGTCAGGCTCATCCGCGTTCCTGTATTCATAGACCGCATCCCTACGTCAACTTCGGCAGCTGATGAACACCTCCATGAACTGGGCCAGCAAATTGATTTGGGTTACAAAGGAATTCTTCAGTCGATACCGTCTCGAAGTATTACCGCCAACGTTCCGTGGCCTTTCTATTTCTAGATCGATGATCTGACCTCCGTTTTCATCATTCACGGCGAAAAAACAATCAATATCTTCCGTTTTCTGATGACGTTCACCTACAATTATTAGCAGTCGATAGTTTTTTATTATTATTACTAAAAGACCACACGTGACCCTTTGGGTTAATATATATTTATTTATTATTCGGTACAGAAAATCAGTACAACATCAGTACCATTGGTTTCAAGCTCAGAAGGTGTTAAACTCCCGGCTATCTTCAGCTTTGTTTTTACTTGGTAGAGAAAATGGAGGGTCTCGTATAAGCGACGTATATATCAAGTGACAACAAAGCTGGACATGACAAGAGGTTAACACCTTCTGATCTTGAAACCAATGGTATTGATGTTGTACTGTTTTCCTGTACCGAATAATAAATAAATATTACGCTCTTAATTTTGATTTTTTTCTGGTGGGATTTTGCCTACCATCTTACAAAAGAAGTTATATATATATATATATATATATATATATATATATATATATATATATATATATATATTATTATTATTATTATTATTATTATTATTATTATTAGATATATAATTTATTAACTTTCACATTTGTTAATTACAATAAAGTTTTCACTTGAAAAAGAATGACATCATAAAGGATGAATTATAAGTTCTGATAACTTTAAAAAAATAAAGTTCCTTTGTGACGTCATCCATTTTCAAGTAAATCTATATGTATTTATTTCTGTATAACACCTCCTCTCCGTTAAAATGAGGAGGGAGATCCCCTGTCAGTTGGAATAAGATACTCGTTCGCCAAAGGGGGGATTTTAAAGCCCTGTCTGACCTCCAACAGGTGCTGGGAAAAGAATCCTACTAACTACCTAGATGAACGCCTCATAGAAATATTTGTGAGAATTCCAGTCAGCCAAGGAAATGCTGTCTGAGAAATGCTAAAGGCCACGAAAGGGGATGATACTAGGAATGAATTTAAAAGTCAAAGAAAACCCCTTCCTGGAAGAACTGCAACCCGCATGTAAGGGAAAGGTCTCGATTTCTGTTTACCTGTCACTATATAAGGCAATAAACCCCACCTTTTCCCTGGACGTCGGCGGAATTACGCCAAGCAGCCAGGGAACTGATCACATTAAGCATGGCGTATATCGCCGGCGTCCTTGCCCTAGGAGACTTTGGGACCGTGTGTGACATTGCTTAAGGTAAGTTAATGGCTCCTTTCTTGGCTAATATGAATGCGATGGTCATGAAGGGTAAGGGCTGTGCAGCTAGTGTACTCATTGACCACTTGCAACTCAGGTTGGATGTAGCTGAAATCCAGGAGACCCACTGAACTTGTGAGATAGATGAACGGATGCTGGCTGATAATTATCACGTCTTCTCTGCATACGGAGATAACTCCAGTTTCTAGTGAAGCGCCCCCTGTACACGGTGTTTGAATGTTTTATATGCAGATACAGAAGGCATTCTGGTCGAGTCCGATATTGCCGTGAAAATTAGCGTGTTCCAGGTGGTCGCAGTTTATGCGTTTAACGCAGCTGCAGAGGGACGTTTCTTTTTTTCGGAGGTTGGGTCCGTTTTTCATAAATACGAAGCGACTAGTTTTAAAGGGCGATTAAAATGTGATCCTTCATCCCAAGATAGACAACATCGGAGAGGGATCTAGTGGATCGGGGAGAGCAGAGTTCAGTCCGGTCTACAGATTTCGTCTTGATTACCGAGAGCATTAGGTGTGAACATGGGCCTATATTTCTATTGCAAGTAAATATTTGGATAGAATGTTTGCGAGAAGAAAATTTATAGACTTTATATACTGCCCATCGTTCATCTGGTTAGGGAATTCGGACGAGAACCTTCTTATGAACGGTTTCAATTAAGTGATAGATCTAGTTTTGCTCGCTACTGGAAGGCGAATAAATCCCTATTGAATATGCGGTACTTCCGGGAAAAGTTGGTGCCTTACTTAGCGGTCATCATTAGTTGGCCAGTTATAGGATATAAGTGGTGGGTTAGTTTGAAAACAAAGATACGTAACTTCGCTGTCAAGTGCAGCCAACATTTCGCCTCAGATAGGTCAAGATGGCGAAGAGCTTAGAAGATATGCTTTCCTGTGTGGTGGCAAGTGGGATCCCTAACTATAGAACTAATTATGGTGACCCTAACCCTAACTGTAGATAGGTGGGGTTGGCACGCGAGACTAACGAGCTATACTAAGGCCAAAAAGCTAGAGCTACGGTAGAAAGAGAGTCCAACGAAGCCGTGAAACTAGAGCTAAGGCAGAAAAAGAGTCCAACGAAGCCGTGAAACTAGGGCTAAGGCAGAAAAAGATTCCAACGAAGCCGTGAAACTAGAGCTAAGGTAGAAAGAGAGTCCAACGAAGCCGTGAAACTAGAGCTAAGGCAGAAAAAGAGTCCAACGAAGCCGTGAAACTAGAGCTAAGGTAGAAAGAGAGTCCAACGAAGCCGTGAAACTAGAGCTACGTCAGAAAAAGAATCCAACGAAACCGTGAAACTAGAGCTAAGGTAGAAAAAGAGTCCAACGAAGCCGTGAAACTAGGGCTAAGGCAGAAAAAGAGTCCAACGAAGCCGTGAAACTAGAGCTAAGGCAGAAAAAGAGTCCAATGAAGCCGTGAAACTAGAGCTAAGGCAGAAAAAGAGTCCAACGAAACCGTGAAACTAGAGCTAAATCAGAAAAAAAGTCCAACGAAGCCGTGAAACTAGAGCTAAGGAAGAAAAAGAGTCCGACGAAGCCGTGAAACTAGAGCTAAGTCAGAAAAAGAGTCCAACGAAGCCGTGAAACTAGAGCTAAGTCAGAAAAAGAGTCCAACGAAGCCGTGAAACTAGAGCTAAGGAAGAAAAAGAGTCCAACGAAGCCGTGAAACTAGAGCTAAGTCAGAAAAAGAGTCCAATGAAGCTGTGAAACTAGAGCTAAGTCAGAAAAAGAGTCAAACGAAGCCGTGAAACTAGAGCTAAGTCAGAAAAAGAGTCCAACGAAGCCGTGAAACTAGAGCTAAGTCAGAAAAAGAGTCCAACGAAGCCGTGAAACTAGAGCTAAGGCAGAAAAAGAGTCAAACGAAGCCGTGAAACTAGAGCTAAGTCAGAAAAAGAGTCCAATGAAGCCGTGAAACTAGAGCTAAGTCAGAAAAAGAGTCAAACGAAGCCGTGAAACTAGAGCTAAGTCAGAAAAAGAGTCAAACGAAGCCGTGAAACTAGAGCTAAGGCAGAAAAAGAGTCCAACGAAGCCGTGAAACTAGAGCTAAGTCAGAAAAAGAGTCAAACGAAGCCGTGAAACTAGAGCTGTCAGAAAAATAGTCCAACGAAGCCGTGAAACTAGAGCTAAGTCAGAAAAAGAGTCCAACGAAGCCGTGAAACTAGAGCTAAGGCAGAAAAAGAGTCAAACGAAGCCGTGAAACTAGAGCTAAGTCAGAAAAAGAGTCCAATGAAGCCGTGAAACTAGAGCTAAGTCAGAAAAAGAGTCCAACGAAGCCGTGAAACTAGAGCTAAGGTAGAAAGAGAGTCCAACGAAGCCGTGAAACTAGAGCTACGTCAGAAAAAGAATCCAACGAAACCGTGAAACTAGAGCTAAGGTAGAAAAAGAGTCCAACGAAGCCGTGAAACTAGGGCTAAGGCAGAAAAAGAGTCCAACGAAGCCGTGAAACTAGAGCTAAGGCAGAAAAAGAGTCCAATGAAGCCGTGAAACTAGAGCTAAGGCAGAAAAAGAGTCCAACGAAACCGTGAAACTAGAGCTAAATCAGAAAAAAAGTCCAACGAAGCCGTGAAACTAGAGCTAAGTCAGAAAAAGAGTCCGACGAAGCCGTGAAACTAGAGCTAAGTCAGAAAAAGAGTCCAACGAAGCCGTGAAACTAGAGCTAAGTCAGAAAAAGAGTCCAACGAAGCCGTGAAACTAGAGCTAAGGAATAAAAAGAGTCCAACGAAGCCGTGAAACTAGAGCTAAGTCAGAAAAAGAGTCCAATGAAGCTGTGAAACTAGAGCTAAGTCAGAAAAAGAGTCAAACGAAGCCGTGAAACTAGAGCTAAGTCAGAAAAAGAGTCCAACGAAGCCGTGAAACTAGAGCTAAGTCAGAAAAAGAGTCCAACGAAGCCGTGAAACTAGAGCTAAGGCAGAAAAAGAGTCAAACGAAGCCGTGAAACTAGAGCTAAGTCAGAAAAAGAGTCCAATGAAGCCGTGAAACTAGAGCTAAGTCAGAAAAAGAGTCAAACGAAGCCGTGAAACTAGAGCTAAGTCAGAAAAAGAGTCAAACGAAGCCGTGAAACTAGAGCTAAGTCAGAAAAAGAGTCCAACGAAGCCGTGAAACTAGAGCTAAGTCAGAAAAAGAGTCAAACGAAGCCGTGAAACTAGAGCTGTCAGAAAAATAGTCCAACGAAGCCGTGAACTTAGAGCTAAGGCAGAAAAAGAGTCCAACGAAGCCGTGAAACTAGAGCTAAGGCAGAAAAAGAGTCCAACGAAGCCGTGAAACTAGAGCTAAGGCAGAAAAAGAGTCCAACGAAGCCGTGAAACTAGAGCTAAGTCAGAAAAAGAGTCCAACGAAGCCGTGAAACTAGAGCTAAGTCAGAAACAGAGTCCAACGAAGCCGTGAAACTAGAGCTAAGTCAAGAAAAAAAGTCCAACGAAGCCGTGAAACTAGAGCTAAGGCGGAAAAAGAGTCCAACGAAGCCGTGAAACTAGAGCTAAGGCAGAAAAAGAGTCCAACGAAGCCGTGAAACTAGAGCTAAGTCAGAAAAAGAGTCCAACGAAGCCGTGAAACTAGAGCTAAGGAAGAAAAAGAGTCCAACAAAGACGTGAAACTAGAGATTAGGCAGAAAAAGAGTCCAACGAAACCGTGAAACTAGAGCTAAGGCAGAAAAAAAGTCCAACGAAGCCGTGAAACTAGAGCTAAGGCAGAAAAAGAGTCCAACGAAGCCGTGAAACTAGAGCTAAGGCAGAAAAAGAGTCCAACGAAACCGTGAAACTAGAGCTAAGGCAGAAAAAAGTCCAACGAAGCCGTGAAACTAGAGCTAAGGCAGAAAAAGAGTCCAACGAAGCCGTGAAACTAGAGCTAAGGCAGAAAAAGAGTCCAACGAAACCGTGAAACTAGAGCTAAGGCAGAAAAAGAGTCCAACGAAACCGTGAAACTAGAGCTAAGGCAGAAAAAGAGTCCAACGAAGCCGTGAAACTAGAGCTAAGGCAGAAAAAGAGTCCGACGAAGCCGTGAAACTAGAGCTAAGGCAGAAAAAGAGTCCAACGAAGCCGTGAAACTAGAGCTACGTCAGAAAAAGAATCCAACGAAGCCGTGAAACTAGAGCTAAGTCAGAAAAAGAGTCCAACGAAACCGTGAAACTAGAGCTAAGGCAGAAAAAGAATCCAACGAAGCTGTGAAACTAGAGCTAAGGCAGAAAAAGAGTCCGACGAAGCCGTGAAACTAGAGCTACGGCAGAAAAAGAGTCTAACGAAGCCGTGAAACTAGAGCTAAGGCAGAAAAAGAGTCCAACGAAGCCGTAGAAACTAGAACTAAGGCAGAAAGAGAGTCCAACGAAACCGTGAAACTAGAGCTACGACAGAAAGAGAGTCCAACGAAGCCGTGAAACTAGAGCTAAGGCAGAAAAAGAGTCCAACGAAGCCGTTGAAACTAGAACTAAGGCAGAAAGAGAGTCCAACGAAACCGTGAAACTAGAGCTACGACAGAAAGAGAGTCCAACGAAGCCGTGAAACTAGAGGCGTCTGCACATCAGGAAGAATTTCGGAGATATCGGGTCGCTACATCTGGTGTGTCAAGTCACGTTGTCTGTCAAGTTCGGTTGTCTCCGAAGATATGTGGGGGATTCCGGTATCACTTCCAGAAGCACTTCGCTAAATAGCTCGATCTTCATGTCCAGGACCTCCGTAACTATTTCGCTTACTCCCCCCACCTTGAGTAGGCTGAAGCGGCTCGTTGCGAGTCGGTAACAGGGTGTGTGCTCCTGTATGCGTTGAAGCAGGTCGGCTACAACAAATCGTTTCGACTTGATGGTCTACCATACGAACTGTTCTTGAGTCTGTCGCAGATGTTCATTTCCATTTTGACGGACGTGTTCATTGGTTATGTAAAAGAAGATGATTGCGTTGGTGACGACGGGGGCAAATATGGAGAGATTAGATGATTGCAGACCCACAATTCTACTAGAAACTGAGTTACAGATTTGACCAGTATTCTGCTGAACCAGTTACAGACTGTTATTCAGGATCTGATTAAGCATAATCAGAATTTTACTGTGAGGGCGAGATCTATTCAGAACAGGATATATCTGGTTCACATGATCCTAGAGGGATTAAAAGATGACATAAAAGCTGCGCTAATCAACTTGGATCAGTCCAAAGCTTTCAATAGTCGACCATTACTTCCAGATATCTGTTCTAGACCTGATTCTATTCTTCAGGCATCAGCTTAAAGTAAAAATCAGATGTGATAGAAAAAGATTGCATTCTATAGAGTTTGACAAAAAATGAATAAAAGTAATAAGCCTTGTAAGAAAGGGAGCTAAGTGAGGGTACGTGTTCCCTCCTTCAGCATGGCACATACGGTCCGGGTCTGCCGGGATTCTACCCGGGTTAAGTTAAAAACAGACCCTCAACTAATGAAATAAATTAATCTTGTCCCCATGATTGTGTTTTTTAGATCTCGTTCAAAATTTCCACTCCCCACATTTTTTGAAACCATGGCTCCGTAATTTTTTAATCTTGGAAGAACAGAAGAACATCCCAATGTAACCCTTTATATTCTATAGTCCTAGTTAAAGACCCCATTCTCATTAGAGACCGCCGTGCAGGTTTTCCGTCTTTCTGCCGGGAATTAGTAGGTACTCGATCATGACTGAAACTTGATGGTCAAGTCAGGCATCGACTGAAGTTTATTTGTACAAAATATGGATGAATTGTGGAAATGATTGTAAATTTGATTAACGATCCTATAGGTGGCATTTTTTAGGGGGGGGTCACGTGTTGAAGAGGTATGACAACCACATTATTTGATTTATCCACTTGGAAAAGTTATTACATCTTTAAACGGGGATTCATGCTGAGAAATGTCTCGGAAAAATTAATGTCCCTCCAGATACGAGACACTCTAGGCAAGTTTTTATGCCCATAGATAAACATCCTATGATTACCAAGTTGTCTTGTTGGGTAGCCTACCTCAAATGACAGCGAATATATATATATATATATATATATATATATATATATATATATATATATATATATATATATATATATATATATATATATATATATATAGGTTGCTTGTTACAGACGGGTTCTTGGTACAGACAGAAATTTAATCGTATTTGTCTGTTGTGTTGTGTCAGTGCCTGCTGTTAGATAATAGAATAAAGCAAGTATCATAGTAATGTCTAAAAATAAAACATTGTTGCTTGTTTTAAACTGGATTGTGGTTTTGTTTGGAGGGAGAATACTTTTGTTGCATCAATGACAGAAACCACATGATTGACACTTCAACCGGTGTCGGAATCGAGCACCGGATTCGGACGACTAGATTAACGATATGCAGAAAAGACGAGATGAAATGGAATATCATTGAGAAATCGGTGAATACCAACTGTGAAGCTGTGTAGTTTAAGAGTGGTTCTGGGTGGCAGTGGTCATGTAGATAAGATCGCGGATTAGAAAACTGGGTGCGCCAAGTTCAAATCCCCTCTGTCTTCTTCGCCCAGACCATTCGTCTCCCTTGAAACACACATACACACACAGAGACATATAACAAAATACCAAGATCTCAAAAATGATCTAAAAATAACATGGTCCCTAGATGAAATAAACATCATACCGGTTGTAGTGGGGGCAACTGGTCTGGTGAAAAAAAATCTAAGTAAATACTTAGAAACAATCCCCGGAAAACCAAATTGTAGGGAAGTACAGATAGCAGCCCTAAAAGGAACCACATCTATCCTTAAGAGAGCCCTCGGATATAAATTTTACTCATAGGGAAATCAAGTGTTAGCCTCAAGAGTAGGCCCCTTGATCTCTTTAGATAAACTAAATTAAAATGAAAAAAAAAAGACAATAAATGAAAAAAGAAGAGACATTTTAAAGTTTATAGTGTCCTTCCAAGCTAAATACATAGCAAGTCAATCTTTAAATGAGAGTGAGATTTTAAGTGTGAGTAAATTAAAATGAGTGGCATTTTGAAGTTTACGGTGACCTTCAAAGATAAGAACATATCAAGTCAATCTCTAAATGAAAGTGAGATTTTAAGTGTGAGTAAATGAAAAAGAGTGACATTTTGAAGTTTACGGTGACCTTCGGAGCTAAGTAGATAACAAGTCAATCTCTAAATGAAAGTGAGGTTTTAAGTGTGAGTAAATGAGAAAGGAATGGCGTTTTGAAGTTTATGGTGTCCTTCTATGCTAAGTCCATTCCGAGCTTAGTACATTCCGGCTAATTCTTTTTCAAGCTAAGTCTATTCCGAGCTTAGTACATTCCGAGCTAATTCTTTTTCAAGCTAAGTCTATTCCGAGTTTAGTCCATTTCGGAGCTAAGTACATCCCACGCTAATTACATTTGAGCTAAGTACATTTTGAGGAAGCAAAAGGCAAAATAAACTCGAGAGTGGCAAGTTTGGAGGATCTCTATTACTAAAAATTGAAAAGGGGACACGACTCACTCATAAAACTAGCTGAGAGACAATAATCTACCTTAGGGAACGCATACTCATAAGCGACTCTCTTTTGTACTTAAAAGCTCGCAACTTGTACCTACCTTTTGTTGAATCCTGTGCCATATAATCTTTTTCTATCACACCTAATCTTAATCCTAAAATGATGCTTGTAGAATAAAATCAGATCCTGATGAGAAAAAGATTCAAGTTGATACAATTTCAATGCGTTGTTTGGATCACCATTCTAACTACTTGATTGACTTGCTGCAATTGATTGGGGAACCCGTAATCGTTTCATAACATGCAAGCCACCTGCGACACTGCCTCGATATTTCCAAAGAACGACTCAGAAACTATGATATTATTGACGAATGTGGAAACCCTGCTCGCGCCACTTAAATGGTAAAACGAGACCACATAGGATCAAACTTACCGTTTCATCTCTTAGTCTGCAAAGTAGCGGCTCCAACGCAAGAACATAAAATCGGGACAACAGCGGAAAAACGTGACGTACCAACGGGACACAGAAAACAACTTCAAATGGTTTCCATTTACCAGCACCATTTTCAGAAGTTCGGTTTAAAACTGATGACAATTAATGATGATTAACACGAGCAAAATCTTGAACCGGCTTTATCCAAAAAGGGAAGTTTCTAGGGAATATTAAATTCGCAAACGGTCCCCAGTCGCATGTGTATCCCGATCAGGGGAGATGACGACGTTTAGGTTTTTGCAGTTCTTGCAGGAAGGTGTCGCCTGGTATTCCGAAATGGTCACCCATCTGGTACTGACCATGGTTCAACGTCGATTAACTTCAGTGATCTTATCAGAACCGGTGTGTCAACGCGATTGTGAACGAAAGATAGAAGATATTTACATCTATATATAGTCTGAATGTTCAAGGCGAATTTTTTTATATATGGAAATCGCTCCAGACAAGGCATGAACCCACTTGCTGTAAGGAGCTAAAGGAAATACTACTTCAGGTTCAAAATCTATCCAATTATAAGTGTTAGCAAAGATTCCGACCCTGAAAACAGCAATTGTTCCCCCTTTGTCAGAAACATCACTCATGGAATGTGAGGACTAAAGGACGAAATAAGGGAAGCGAGAGTTACAAGGCTTCCGAGAGTAAACCCAAGTTCTACTTGTTTTTGTAGGGAGCGTTGCCGTTCTCTCACATACAGCAGTGATCTAACGAGAATCGGTGTGTCAACGTGATTATGCCATTGATATATATATATATATATATATATATATATATATATATATATATATATATATATATATATATATATATATATATATATATATATAAACGCGCGCACACACACACACACTTATTTTTAGAATTTACAGTGAGGATGTTAGTTTCGCATATACCTTTAACATAACATGTTGCTGTTTTTTTTTCGTTTTTTTTAGTTACGAAGTATTCAAGAAAAAATGAATATATATATATATATATATATATATATATATATATATATATATATATATATACATATATATGTATACATATATACATATATATATATATATATATATCTTCTATGATCGTAATATCATATGCAAATTGTTCTGAATCGATCTTCCCATCACAGTTCAGATAAGGCTCGAACAGTTCCGCAACGACAACCTGCAACCGGTTCGATAGAATCCAGAATAAAATCTTTACTTTTACTGTGTTTAGCAACATTATCGACTTGTAATTATCTAGTTCCTCCCTGCCATGCATGTAGTCTTGTTTCTTCAACAATGTGATCACACTCTTCGAACACATCTTTCAAAATCGGTAGAAACATGTGCGACAACCTCAACAATTATTTGTAGTGTAGACCATCAAGTCCAGGCGATTTCTTGTTGCCGACTTCAACGCAGCCAAAATCTCACACTCAGTAACCCTGTCTTCGCAACTAGCTGCTCCACCCGTTTCGATGTAGGGGAGAGTCATCTAAATTATTGTAAAACTCCTGGACGGGAAGTCTGGGCAGTTAGGTGGGGCGCCCCTAACGAATCTGCCAAGACGATACGAGGGTGTGTTCGTGCAGGTTCTTGACTTACGAATGTATTTACCAGAACCTTGACGCTCATCTTACGCTCATCTATGTCAAAGTTCATGACATCGTTAGATACCTTTCTTTAATCCTAACTATTTGACCCTGATACCGCTCGCTAGCCTCACGCAGATCCTCCTTAGCTAGTTTTATGGTTAGAAAACCCCCAGCTACCACCTGGCTAGTTTATCTTCTAAGTGCTTCTTTGTCTTGCCCCTATGTAGTGCGAGACACTGGCTATACTTGGCGGAGAAACTTTTAATCTTAGCTTTTTAATTAACCGACAACTTACTCCTGATACCGCCTCCACTAGAACTCGCTGAATAAGGATTTTTAGCTTTTCCGGAAGTCCCATATCTCTAACAAGAGGGTATTTAACTTCTCATACTCAGCTTATCTCAACTTATTGCTTCAATTAGGTCATAACCAATTTATGGGCTGTTTTCTTTAACCAGTGCAATGTATGACACAATATAAAATCTACATCATCTCTTCTAACCAGCAAATAAGTATTATATATAGTCCATAACCACTTCTCCTATCTCAGGTGATCGAGACAAAACCTCTCAGCTAGATCGCATCTAGTTCTCAGGTCAAACAAATTGCTATAACACCTATCCGACCCTCTTAATCCCCCCGACTTTATCTATCTTAGGATCAAGGATGACATGTCAATCAACTATTAAAACTATGCGCTTCGAACCAAATGAAGTTTGGCGAATAAACTGCTATAACCCAAAACTCACAATTTTACGGCAATATCGGCCACGACCTGCCTGCATTTCGCATGCTTATGGACTACATTCACCCTCGTAGATAGGATGCATTTAAAAAGCAAAGAGACTTCCTGTTTTGGGGTCCAAACAACCTCCTTCCTATTCTTAGGCGTCTCGGTGCAGAGGAAATTCTGACAAACTGCTGGTGTCTGGAAGGTAACCAGCAATGCACATAGAATGAGCGGTCTCCAAGCTTGACAAACTCAAAGTGCTTGGTGGGCATGGGGAAGTCCTCCCTTGGAAGGAACCTGGAAGGCTATAATTGGTTGTCTTCCTTGACGAACGCTTATCCAGCTACGGAAGACTCTGGTAAGACACAGGCCTTCCCTGCCTGTCGTGGACCTATACAAGACCTCCTTTAAACGAACCAGATTAGGGAAACACTTCCCGCCTGGACTGAGGTACTGAATTTGTAAATAAGAAATAAAGAGAGTTAATGCCGTTGAAAGGCGAAAGACAGACAAATATCAATAAGTCTGGTTCTGGTGTTAATGTCACTAGGAACACGAATGTTCCTTTTGTAACTTACTGGATGGACCAGTTAAAAAAGGGGATATTACTAGGAGCTAGACCCAACTTCTCTAGTCAACAACTGGAAAGGCTGGACCAAGCGATGTTAGTCAACAACTGGAAAGGCTGGACGAAGCGATGTTAGTCAACAACCGGACATACGGGCTGGTAAAATTTGATAAACTACAACATCCGTCCTGTTACCAGACGGAAAAATAAAGTGAGTCATTTATTTAATAAAAACATCAGATAAGAGCCGATATCTGTAAAGAATGAACGCCGCTCAGGATAGAAACTAAACGGGAACACATACTACACTTTGAAATAGTTTTGCTAAAAGAATAGTGATACAAGTTTAACAATATAGGCGCAATGCTCTCAAAAGTATGGAGGAAATCTGTGGTCATCTTCTGTCTCTCCTATTTTTAACTAAACATATTCTAGACTATTATTCATTCGAGCACCGTTTTTTTTTTAATTTTTTCTTTCCCAATTTACCTATCACGTTCACTTCAGAATTTACCGCAATACCACATTTACTCTATGGGCTACGCTACTGAAAATATGGTTATGCAAATATATATACAATTATATATATTAGACATGTGTCGTTGAAGACGACGGAGTTTTCTTTCTTTACAATCTTTCTGGTTAATTTCTCGACTCGGCGAGCGATTCGTCGGGTTTCCGGTATACATTGGTGAATCATGGCGCCTAATGTTGTATCTTGGGTGATTTCTCTAGCGCTTTCGGTCTCGCGACCGTCTTCAGGAGGTTGTGTGTTATTGTTTGTAAAGAGCCGTATTTATGGTTTTATTTTTGGTTATATCAAATTATTTGCATATGTGTATATACATATATATATATTTATTTATAAATATTATACTAAGCCCCTTTACGTAATTTAGGGAAATTAAGATCTATATGTACCTAGGTACATATAGATCTTAATTTCCTTAAATTACGTGACAGTTTCCGTGGGCCGAGTGGATATGGCTGACTCTGTGTACCGGGTTCGCGCCTCCCGCCCGTCTGAAATTGTTACTTCCCTGCACTGATGAGAGCAATAAGCTTGAAACGCTAGCGTCTGTAGGTATAAATAATTTAATATTTATTTATAAATATTATATATATATATATATATATATATATATATATATATATATATATATATATATCTTTATTCTTTTATTTACTTATTAATGTATTTATTTATTAATTTTTTTTTATCTATCTATCATCATCATCATCATCATCATCATTATCATTATTATTATTATTATTATTATTATTATTATTATTGTGTATAAATTGTTGAAGACTGATAAGACGTTAGTACCGGTGGTGAATGCTATTTTATTAATTGTGGGTTGTAATTTTTTATGTGCAGGGCTTCGAAGATTGTTAGTCTGTTGGTGCAGTTGTTTCTATGTATGATCTTAGTGTTAGTTGTTAATATTCGTCTTTGTTCGGTTGATTTTATGTTTTTTGTGTGGTAATGTGTCGTTGGATGGCACTAGTGTCATTTAAGTGATGCGTAAGGCGTCGGGAGAGGGTTGTAGTTGTATGGCCAATATAAGTTCTATGTTTGTCTGTTTGGGTGTTGGGGAAACATTCCTCGAATGGGCATTGGAACAAATATAGTACGTTTGTTTCAATACGGCTCTTTACAAACAATAACACACAACCTCCTGAAGACGGTCGCGAGACCGAAAGCGCCAGAGAAATGACCCAAGATACAACATTAGACGCCATGATCCACCAATGTATACCGAAAACCCGACGAATCGCTCGCCGCGTCGAGAAATTTACCAGAAAGATCATAAAGAAAGAAAACTCCGTGGTCTTCAACGACACATGTATAATAAACGACTTGCTGCCGAAATATACATATATCAAATTATATATATATATATATATATATATATATATATATATATATATATATATATATATATACTAAGCTGTGGATTGCTTGTTTGCTTGTTATCTTGTTACATTGCTATCTTGCTAGATTGTCACCGTGAAATTATCTAGAAATATATATTTACTTGAAAATGGATGACGTCAAAAGCTGTTGACGTCTATGTTTTCGAAGCAACAGCAGCAGCAGCCGTAATTGCTGGCTGCTACTTTATCAACCAATGTCAAAGTTAATAAATTATATATTTAATAATATATATAAAAAAATACTGGCCCAACGGGTCACGGGTGGTCTAGTATATTCTAAAACTACATTATGCAGACAACTTGGATAAGTATATTTCATTTTGATGGGAAACAAAATTATCGTCGGATCTGCATTCGTACTTGACATCTATAAAAAGGAAATATGGTTTCCGCACTCAATGATTTTTCTTAACATTTCTACGATTTCAGAGATTATTATTATTATTATTATTATTATTATTATTATTATTATTATTATTTGTACTCATTAGGAGTTCTCACACAGGTCATCAGCAGAGATTACTCACTGATAATAACCGGTGGTCGATCCTGGAGTCTGGGTGACAACAACAAGTCACCCCAGATTTCCAGTATTCTCCACCTCTTTCAATAACTATTACAAATGACTTTGCGTTATCGCTTACAATTAGTTTATCATTGGCAACGACCATTGGTTTTAACTGGGATTTGGGTGGCAATAAGCCTCCCCAAAGTCCCGGTACTATCCGCTTTCTTCCAGTGGAGGTTAGGGTTAATATTCTCCCTCCTCGGTATTTCTATCCTCCTTGACCAATCAGCCGAAGTTGATGCCTTTTGGGGAGGGGGGGAGGGGGCACAATTGATAAGATTTATTGCAGTTTCAGTTCCATTGGGTTCATGTGGTGTTCCTTCCATCTTTTTGTTTATTTTTGTTGCTTTTTTCTATGTGGCTGATTAGTGTTTGTCGTTTATGTGGATTGGTTTGCTTATTATTATCATTATTATTATTATTATTATTATTATTATTATGATGATGATGATGATTATTATTATTATTATTATTATTATTATTATTATTATTATGATTATTATTATGATGATGATTATTATTATTATGATGATGATTATTATTATTATTATTATTATTATTATTATTATTATTATTATTATTATTATTATTATACTCACTATGAGTTCTCACACGAGTTTATATATATATATACTTATACGGCACTGTAAAAATTCATAAACCAAACTCTCCTCTTCGTTAAATAATTTCTCAAGTCACTACCCCCATATATCAATTAACTAAAACTATTAATGATCTTATATCCCCTTATTTACCTAGTAAATATAGTGTAAAATCCACACATGAGCTCTTACACATACTGCATACCCAAAAAACAGATAATAAAATTACTGCATCACTCGACGTTGAAAGTCTGTTTACAAATGTCCCTGTATACAAAACAATTGATATAATTATTAATAACATATATAATAACCCATCCCTCCCCCCTCTAAAAATTGATCCTGAAATACTTAAAAAATTATTATTAATTTGCACCACTGAAGTTCCTTTCCATGACCATAAGGGCAACATATATACCTAAATTGATGGAGTTTCTATGGGATCTGTCCTTGGACCGACCTTTAGTAATTTCTACATGGCCGACCTCGAAAATAAAATATTTAATATAATCACTAAACTTTCCATTTATGCCCGCTACGTTAATGATATTCTTATTTTAGTAAATAGTATAGATGAAAGAAAAAAAACTACAAGATACTTTTCAAAATAATTCAGTTCTTAAATTCACTCATGAGCTTAATGTTAACAATAAAATTCCGTTTTTAGATGTTCTCATTGACTCCAACAGTGATGCATTCATCACCTCTCCCTATAAAAAACCTACATCTATTAACACCTGTATTTTAAGTTTTAAAAGTGAAAGCCGATATAGATATAAAATTGCTATGGTCAAAAATCTATTAAACCGTGCAAAATTAATCTCCTCATCCAAAAAAATATTTTTTAATGAATTAAAAAACATAAAACAAGTCCTAATTAATAATCATTTTCCCAATTATATGGTTGATGAACAAATAAAATTAATGATTAGAAATTTAGATAATCCTACTAATAAGCTAAATAATTCCCACTACATAAATCTATTCTATTGTAACCAAATGCATCCAAACTTTAAATTGGATTAAAAAACTCTTAAAAATATAACACATCGCTATATATCCCCCACCAATTCTGATGATAAAATACGATTTATCATTTATTATAAAAAAATGAAAACATCAAACTATGTTCTTAAAAATAACACTTCCCAAACCCAAAATACATTAGGAAGAACCAATGTAATATATCAGTTCCAATGCCCTATGGGAGAATGTATCTCCGACAACAATAAAAAAAACTAATTCTTACATAGGTTTCACTTCCACAACACTATCCCGAAGACTCACCCTACATCTCTCCGACACTAGCTCTATATGCCAACACCTAAAAAAACATAATTGCACCCCCTCCCAATATAGAAACATCCTTGTTAACGATACCAAAATAATATACCATGATACCAATATCAAAAAATTAAAAATACTCGAAGCCCTCTACATAAAAACTAAACATCCCACAATTAATAATGTCAATTATGAAACTAGTCGCAACATTTTAAAGTGTCTAGCATAATAATTAACATTACCAAATTCTTAGCCATTAGGTAGTTATGCGTTTGAATTGTATGCACTTTATTTAACGTCATCAATTTCTTAACGGTTTAAACAGTCAAACTTTAAATCTCTCGTATGTGTAGAACGCCATCACGCTCTCATGTACATTTCAACTTTACAGACGCGTTTTCAAATATAAACTACTTGCCGTTATAATTAAAAAATGAGCACAACAGTAAAGACACTAAAACTAATACCGCCTGAAGATGATTTGACGATTCAAATCGAAAGTACTTGCAATAAAGAAAAAAGAATGGAACAAGAAAGCCATGGATCATATTTATATCAATTTGACCGAAACATTAGATGGACAATTCGGAAAATTGAAAAAATAATAAAAAGTCGCATCAAACAAAACCACTCCGTGTTATTTAATAATGTTTGCCTAAATATATATATATATATATATATATATATATATATATAGAGAGAGAGAGAGAGAGAGAGAGAGAGAGAGAGAGAGAGAGTGACAACATGCCTCCTAAGATTTCCAGCACTCTCAGCTTCTTTTGGTAACTATTACAAATTAGTGTGCGTTCTCGCAACAGCCGTTTACCATTGATTTCCTGCTAGTGTTAGCCGTTGGTTTTCTGTGGAACCTAAATGGCAATAAGTCTCCTCATGATTCCAATAGTTTCCGCGCACTTCTAGTGGGGGTCTGGATGGTTCTCTCCCTCTTTAGTATTTCCATCCTTCTTGACATCGTAACTTTCATGGAACGTGTTCTACTGAGCTCACATCTCTAGCTCTCCCCCTTGTAAAACATTCACAGCAAGAACTCGCTTTGCTACCATAGCGACAAAATAAGTTTCCCTTCTTTTTCCGAGTGCCTAGTGTCAGGCAAAAATCTGTGGAACACATAACCGCGAAAGTGCTTCCTTGCAGACTACAACGTAGTCTTCAACAGATTACTGTCATATATCGTCCCCTAACCAAACTTAGTTCATTTGATCGGTTAATCATCCGCAATCCTCACATTTGCTATCATTACATCTCATTAACCGTTTATCCTCGAATGGCCTTCGGCCTTGATAAGTCGTGACCCTTCAGTAAAAAGAACTTTCATGACCATTTTTTGTTGTATGAATCGATTTTTTTTTTCAGTTTGAAGTCTTGTGCGTCTGGAACCACGAAATCGTATGAACGGACAAAGTTATCGATCCTCCTGAACAGACCGAAGAAATCACATTGTTCGACTGATTTATCGACCTCAGATTTTTTTTAAAAAATCAACCCGGAATTGATGGCTTTTGATTGGGGGAAACGCTTCATTGCTTTCGCCGTCGTCCTCCATGTGGCTTACTTTCTGGTGGAAATATGCCTCAGCGTCTGGACCAATTCAGTGGCATTAAAGGCCGACTCCTACCGAATCCTCACCGATGGGTTAGCTCTTGCAGTCGGGCTTGTCACCTCGTGGGTAAGTTTTTAAGTGAACATTCACACTCTTCAATTACAAACTTTTTAGATATATATCGGACCGCTACGCGCGTGTGAACGTTAATAATATATGTGAAGAGTATGAGATACATATTCTAGGAAACACGGTGAGTAACGTGGGCACCATTTTTTGTAAACTTTTGTGAAGCAAAACTTTTTATTGCCTCAGCGGTCGTTTCATCTTTAGATGCTATACAATCAAACAAAGTTTAAATATTACAGTCAAGAAAAAAAATTTCAGGAAAACAAGAAAAAATAGTTTCACATTTACATAAGACCGAATACAAACCGCATAATCGACATTCAAATCTTAGAATTCGTTTGATTTATGTGCCTTTAAGTATTCATACTGTTTTTCATATAAACATGATATATATATATATATATATATATATATATATATATATATATATATATATATATATATATATATATATATATATATATATATATATTCATTCAAATAATTATAATGAATTATTTATACCTACGTCTTTTTAAGCTTATGCTTTCATCAGTGTAGGGAAGCGATGATTTCAGACGGTTATAAGACGCGAACCCGGTTCACAAAGTCAAGCCAGACTCCGCACGCTTTCGCTCTATCATCAAGGTCATAAAAAATTATCACGTGATACTTGAGAAATTAAGTTATATTTAAGCACAATACAGCGGGCCGTAAACAGCAGCCATTCTAAAAGGTTCAACGAACTGCATCGGAGCCTTGCTTTATAGCTTAAGTGAATGTCTGTTTTCTAATATCTCCTAACAATGCTCAACTTTTAATCTCTTAAAGGGGCTTATAACAATATTCATAAATAAATATTAGATTAGTTTTACCTACATACGACGTCGTTTCAAGCTTATGCTCTCATCAATGTAGAGAAGCGATAATTTCAGACGGTCACAAGGTGCGAACACGGTTCAAAGAATCAATCCACACTTTCGCTCTATCACAGGAAATTATCACGTGATACGGGAAAAATTAATTTATATAGCCAAATACAACGGGCCGTAAACACCAGACATTCTAAAGCAGGGGCGGGCAAACTTTTCAGAGCAAGGGCCACATTAAAAAAAAAAATTTTTACTGGGCCGCATAGTATATTTTCCAATATAATTGATATCTGAAATAGCCGAAATATATGGATTTCAAAGCGAAAATGCAATCATTTTTCATTTATTAGCATTTTAAAGTACTCTAGAGGATTCACATGAAATACATTTGAAAAAAAAACAAAAACATTTATTTGTAAAAAAAAGGAAAAGTAACTCTGTTTAAGAAATAGAAAAGAATATTTTTTTATTATTAATCAATAACTTCAAGGTACACATATAAATTAAATTTTAAAAAATGTTTATATGTTAAAGGAGAAACTTCACATGAAGCACATTTGTTTGAAAACAAAGTAACTCAATTTAAAGAAAGAATTTTATTAGTATATTGAAGCAGTAACTTCACATGAACCAAATATTTATTAGAAAAACAAAGTAACTCAATTAAAAGAAGAAGAAATATTTTTATTGATATTTTAAAGCAGTAACTTCACATGAACCAAATATTTATTAGAAAAACAAAGTAACTCAATTAAAAGAAGAAGAAATATTTTTATTGATATTTTAAAGCAGTAACTTCACATGAACCAAATATTTATTAGAAAAACAAAGTAACTCAATTAAAAGAAGGAGAAATATTTTTATTGATATTTTAAAGCAGTAACTTCACATGAACCAAATATTTATTAGAAAAACAAAGTAACTCAATTAAAAGAAGAAGAAATATTTTTATTAATATTTTAAAGCAGTAACTTCACATGAACCAAATATTTATTAGAAAAACAAAGTAACTCAATTAAAAGAAGAAGAAATATTTTTATTAATATTTTAAAGCAGAAACTTCACATGAACCAAATATTTATTAGAAAAACAAAGTAACTCAATTAAATGAAGAAGAAATATTTTTATTAATATTTTAAAGCAGTAACTTCACATGAACCAAATATTTATTAGAAAAACAAAGTAACTCAATTAAAAGAAGGAGAAATATTTTTATTGATATTTTAAAGCAGTAACTTCACATGAACCAAATATTTATTAGAAAAACAAAGTAACTCAATTAAAAGAAGAAGAAATATTTTTATTGATATTTTAAAGCAGTAACTTCACATGAACCAAATATTTATTGGAAAAACAAAGTAACTCAATTAAAAGAAGAAGAAATATTTTTATTGATATTTTAAAGCAGTAACTTCACATGAACCAAATATTTATTAGAAAAACAAAGTTACTCAATTAAAAGAAGGAGAAATATTTTTATTGATATTTTAAAGCAGTAACTTCACATGAACCAAATATTTATTAGAAAAACAAAGTAACTCAATTAAAAGAAGAAGAAATATTTTTATTGATATTTTAAAGCAGTAACTTCACATGAACCAAATATTTATTAGAAAAACAAAGTAACTCAATTAAAAGAAGAAGAAATATTTTTATTAATATTTTAAAGCAGTAACTTCACATGAACCAAATATTTATTAGAAAAACAAAGTAACTCAATTAAAAGAAGAAGAAATATTTTTATTGATATTTTAAAGCAGTAACTTTACATGAACCAAATATTTATTAGAAAAACAAAGTAACTCAATTAAAAGAAGGAGAAATATTTTTATTGATATTTTAAAGCAGTAACTTCACATGAACCAAATATTTATTAGAAAAACAAAGTAACTCAATTAAAAGAAGAAGAAATATTTTTATTAATATTTTAAAGCAGTAACTTCACATGAACCAAATATTTATTAGAAAAACAAAGTAACTCAATTAAAAGAAGAAGAAATATTTTTATTAATATTTTAAAGCAGTAACTTCACATGAACCAAATATTTATTAGAAAAACAAAGTAACTCAATTAAAAGAAGAAGAAATATTTTTATTAATATTTTAAAGCAGTAACTTCACATGAACCAAATATTTATTAGAAAAACAAAGTAACTCAATTAAAAGAAGGAGAAATATTTTTATTGATATTTTAAAGCAGTAACTTCACATGAACCAAATATTTATTAGAAAAACAAAGTAACTCAATTAAAAGAAGAAGAAATATTTTTATTAATATTTTAAAGCAGTAACTTCACATGAACCAAATATTTATTAGAAAAACAAAGTAACTCAATTAAAAGAAGAAGAAATATTTTTATTAATATTTTAAAGCAGTAACTTCACATGAACCAAATATTTATTAGAAAAACAAAGTAACTCAATTAAAAGAAGAAGAAATATTTTTATTAATATTTTAAAGCAGTAACTTCACATGAACCAAATATTTATTAGAAAAACAAAGTAACTCAATTAAAAGAAGGAGAAATATTTTTATTGATATTTTAAAGCAGTAACTTCACATGAACCAAATATTTATTAGAAAAACAAAGTAGCTCAGCAACTGAGCAACAAAAGGATCAAAATGATTCAATGAGAATGATGCAACTGACTGCAATCATTTACCAATTTGTTGAAAGTAGGTGTCAAGTTGCTTGTACTGATTCTTAACACTGACTCAAGATTCGAGTCTGTGAAAAGTGACCTATTCGTTGACCTGTTAACTTTCAATAAAGAAAAAGTCTGCTCACATATGTAAGTTGATGCAAATATCACAAACATCTTCCTTGCAAAATTTTCAGATTTTAAAACTTTTCTGAGTGCAGAGATGCATAAAACTCGACCAGTGGTTTATTTTCAAAGAGCCTATTTAAAGAGTTGTCGCCTTGCAAATCAATCAGTTCCACCTGCAGTTCTTCAGCAGGTGTTTCAACGTCACAGGCAAAAGGTGAGCTGAGCAAATCAAACTGCCCTTCAATTGCCTTGAAATCAGCAAATCTTCTGATAAATTCATCTCTTAAAGCCATCAGCTGGGAATTGTATTTGTCTGATAGTGCTTGTGTAACAGCTCGTGTTTTCAACAGAAAAATGAACAAAGTTTTGCTCTTTAAGCTGATTGGCAAAAAGTTGAAGTTTCGATTGAAACGCTTTCACTTCCACATACAATTCATGAGCAAATACACCTTTGCCTTGTAGTTTTGTGTTTAACTGATTCAACTTTTGCATAATGTCTACAGCAAATGCAAAATCGCAAACCCATTCGTCACACTCGATTTCCTTTGAAAAGTCACAAGAAATGTATTTCATATTAAAAAACATGACAACCATTTCTTTAACGTCCCACATCCACTTCAGTACTTTTCACATACTTAACCATCGGATATGTGTGTGGTACAGCACATCAGTAAAATCAGCCTCGATGTCTTCCAAGAAGTTTCGGAATTGCCTGTGATTCAGTCCCCGTGCTCTTATTAAGATCACTGCACGCACCACTGGATCCATAACGTGTTTGAGTTTAAAAGATGATTTACAAAGGCTTTCTTGATTATGATGCAGTGAAAAGACAACACACTGTGCGATGGAAAATCTTCTTTGATTTTATTATTCATCAAGGTCAACAGGCCACAGTGTTCGCCTATGAGTGAAGGAGCACCATCAGTTGTAATACTTGCCAGTTTATCCAGGCTTAATCTAGACCTGATTAGACTGTTAGTGACATTGTTGTATAAATCTTTTCCAGTAAGAGTGTCTTTGAGAAACTCCATAGATAACAATTCCTCTGTAATTTCGAAGTTTTCGTCAATTCCTCTGATGTAAATGAGTACCTGGGCGATATTCTGAATGTCATTACTCTCATCTAAATAGAAAACCACTGAAACCTAACACTGGCTGTTAACACCTGTTCTTGAATATTCATTGCAATTGCATCTATGCGACGAACAATAGTTCTTCGTGACAGAGATATCGCTTCCACTTTTGATAAGACTTCAGGACACACAACACTAACGACATAAACCATGCAATCTTTAATAAATTCTTCTTCTGCAAATGACTTATTTTGCTTTGCAATTTTATTTGCTAATACAAGACTTGCCTCTGTCGCATTCCTTTGTAAAGAGGAAGTTTTTTCAAACACATTTTGTTGTTTCTTCAAATTTTTCATCAGATCAGTTGCTTTCTTTTGCGGTTCTTGCTTTGATAAATTACTTCCAAAGTTGGTGTGCTTAGTTTGAAAGTGCCGTTTCAAATTGTATTCCTTGAACACGGCAACTGTATCATGACAAATCAAACATACAGTTTTAACTCTGATATCAGTAAAGATACCTTTCAGTCCACTCTTTGTTAAATACTCTGCATTCGTCTTCAATTTTTCGCTTTTTAGATGGCTTCGAATCACTCATTTTGGGTAAAATTTGAAAGATAATAAAAGCGGAGCAAGAGTACAATAAGGACCCCAGTTCATCAACACAACACGTGGAACATATTCCGGAAGTCACCGGCGTCTTCCGGTTGACCTCGCAATACACGTGGTCGCTATTTACAAAACAACTTGTAAATAAACCTTTTAATTCCTTTAATAAATGCAGTACATTCTATATTTCGGAATTTTTTTTTCTTTTAACATGTTAATGTTTATTTTAAGGCAGAGGGTCCATAAATAAAACAAATAAAATATTAACATGTTTTCTTTTAAAACATGTTTTTGTGTCACTAGTTACTTGCCTCCCACGAGGGCAGAAAAAAAGCGTATATATTTCGTTTATTTATTAAAATAACTTGCGTAATCTTCCGTTTTGCCTCCTCGGGCTAGGAGCAAAGTGTAGTATGGAAAAATCCTTCTAAACTGAGGTAAGATCCAGAGTGCCCCTTTTTGGAAAGCTTGATTTTTCCCTACAAAACTGAAGATTACTTAAGTCCGGCGATAATATTTCATACCCCCCCCCCATTTCTGCCCTCGTGGGGAGGCAAGTAAATAGTGACACAAAAACATGTTTTAAAAGAAAACATATAAATATTTCATTTGTTTTATTTATGGACCCTCTGCTTTAAAATAAACATTAACATGTTAAAAGAAAAAAAAATTCCTAAATATAGAATGTACTGCATTTATTAAAGTAAATAAAAGGTTTATTTACAAGTTGTTTTGTAAATAGCGACCACGTGTATTGCGAGGTCAACCGGAAGACGCTGGTGACTTCCAGAAAGGCCAATAATTCAGGCACATTTTTGTTTTTGATGAAAAGAAATTACACACAGACTCAAACATGACCTTTCCTTAATCCTTTATTTTGACTTCAATGATTCGCAAAGGCTTCCCGTCTGTGGAACACATTGCCACGGGACTAATTCCCCGCAGATTACAACTTGATCGTCTTCAAAGCCAATATCAACAGATTCCTATCTAGAACCGTCCTCACAAGTAACTGACCTTGATCTTGACAATCCTTCTATTTTATTAATCCCTATCCTCAAATGGTATCTAGCCTTGATAAGCGGTGACCATTTAGTAAAAAGAAAATCAGTAAGAAATAATTAACTTACATTATTTTTACGAACACGCTTTCCTACTTCTATATTTCAGTTAAAACAAAAACTAATCAAAAGCTTATCACTAGCAGATAACAAAAAACATACTGACTGACAAAGGATACAGAGAAAGGGAGAGAGGGGGAGCGAGAGAAGGAGAGACAGAGGGGCATATTTTGAACTAATACGAATAAACGTGATTCGAACATTTAAAGACAGAAACAGATTAATTACCTCCTCCGCCAAGGCTGGGGGGCATGCTTTCGGTCGCGTTTATTTATTAGGCACAGCCTAGCGACCACATCGCCTAAACCAATCGTCACTAAACTTGGTCAAAATATCGGTCATGGTCTTATTTAGAACCGATTTAATTTGTGTATATCTAGGTCATGGTAATAGATAAGATGAAAGGTCACACTTTGGGCGATATCTTCGCTTCTGTTCAGCATAGAGACTCGATTTTTGCAAATTTTGTTCATTTTTTATTTCTCTATTAATTTTGCCCGTCCTTGGGCGGGTATTCTTCTTTTGATCTATATTTTTTAATTGCCACATTTATGAGTATGTCAACCTAAGCAACACACCATTATCTACAAAAAGATATCGTACATGTGGAGCGTGTTCAACGGTTGGCAACCTGAATGGTGGCAAGATCCTCTCCACGCTTACCTACAAAGAGCGGCTCCAAAAACTAAACTTATTTTCACTTGAGCAGCGGAGGATGCGAAAAGACTTGATTCTGGCGTACAACATAATCAACGGGAATTTAAATCTACCTTTCGGGGAGTTTTTCACACCAGCGCCAAGTTGTGGCACCCGCAAAAGATGTTAGCATCGTCGCTTTCGACTCAATAGAAGAAAGGCAGCATTGGACAAACATTCAAACTGTATATGGATGTAAATAGCATCGACCTGTCTCTTTACATGGCTTGTTGCACTTTACTATTTTTTTGCTAAATAAATTTGATTTGATTTGGTGTATGGATTTGATGCTCTTTGTTAATAGTAACGACACTAACAAAATTTCAGCGTTTTCAACGTCTCCATTGCATAACTTCAGGAATACTTCATACTTTGGCCCATCTTTACGTTGTCTAATGGAGGTATACAGTCTCACGACTCACTTATGTTCTTGTTAATATTGTGTGATAATGCGATTATACGATTTTAAATTTATTTAATTATATAATGATATTCAAGTAAGTCATAAGATTCAAGATACCGTCACACGCCTCTTTCAAGCGATAAAATGTATAAATTACTCGAACACACGTGACTTTCTGAACATATATCGTACGTGTGTGATACTACTACCGTGTCGTGTGTGTGATACTACTAATAAACGTGCACTATAATATTCAAATATATATTATACTATTTTAACTTTATTTAACTTAACAAGTCCCGTCTGCAGGTATATATAATCATGTTCATATATGTCATAATATTGATAATCCGCGACTTTTAAAAAAACTGTATACGTTACTCGAACGCACATGACTTTCATGTTCTTAACAAATACATGTATTTCGATTCTATTTCTTTGAGATAATATTGTATCCTCCTCGGACTACTTTTAACATGGTCGCATTTTTCATTACTAACCGACATACCAATAGAACAAGCAGCAGTACTAGCAACAGCCACAGGCGTCACTGTCACCGCTGCTACCGCCGTAACATCAGCAGCCAATACATTTATTAATACTTAGTTTTACAAGAAATCAAAGCAAGCCGTGCATAGCTCAGACGGTAGAGGATAAAACTGACGATCGAATAGTAGTGTTCTCGCTTCTCGGCAGTCGCCTCCCCCCCCTTCTCTTTTGGGGCATCTATTAATAATTTACGGCAATAAATCATGGATCCTCTACTCCCGACAAGCGAACAGGCTCAACCCCCACCACCTGCGGAATCTCATGAGAATTCTGGGAATCATCTGGCAAGACTGCGTCTCAAACAAGAGCGTCCTTGATCAGGCGGACATCACAAGCATGTTCACTCTGCTCACCTAACGCCATGCCAAGCGAATGGTTGATGGGAGGATCCTCAAAGACATTTTATTCGACGAGTTTGTCGCCGGCTCCAGGTCATCAGGAAGACATGTCCTACGCCACAATGATGTCTGCAAGCGAGGAGCAGTGAGGGCAGGTGGCATCGACTTACAAAGTTCGCAATCTGTAGCTGAGGACCGCAGCCACTAAAGAAGTGCTGTGGATGCATGTTCTAAGCAGAGTGAGGAACTGAGAGGCCAGCAGTGGAGGAATGAGAGAGCACAGACGGCAGGGGGCTACATCAGAGCTTTCAGAACCAGACACCGCCTACATCTGCGGCTACTGCAATAGAGCCTGCCGATCCAGGATAGGCCTGCACAGTCACAGCAGACACTACAATTTGACAACGTACTGGTCTGAGTCGCAAAACTCAATTGTCTTGCGAGACAGGCGGATTACAACATCATTGCTTAATATTAGAGATTGGACGTAATGGGTGAAAATTTCAGATTCATGCGAATAGTATTTTTTTGTGTTCATTTATACATAAATAACACTAAACGATCAAACATTTTGAAAATTTTGCAAAATTCAGAAGGTGCAGGCCAATAGGTTTTGGCTATTTTACATTCATGAAAACCCTTTCACAGCCTGAAAATGGTCCTAAATTAAAGTACTATATCAGATTTAACCATCTATATCCATTCATAGCTTTTGAGGATGTTTTAGGACCTGCAATGTCGCATGAAACCACTTTTTCACCAAAAAATGATGGATGTTGAGTCCCGTGGAGCCCTAACGACTATTTTTGGCCTGCACCTTCTGAATTTTGCAAAATTTTCAAAATGTTTGATTGTTTAGTGTTATTTATGTATAAATGAACACAAAAAAATACTACTCGCATGAATCTGAAATTTTCACTCATTACGTCCCACCCCTTCTGAATTTTGCAAAATTTTCAAAATGTTTGATTGTTTAGTGTTATTTATGTATAAATAAACACAAAAAATACTACTCGCATGAATCTGAAATTTTCACTCATTACGTCCCACCCCTTCTGAATTTTGCAAAATTTTCAAAATGTTTGATTGTTTAGTGTTATTTATGTATAAATAAACACAAAAAATATTACTCGCATGAATCTGAAATTTTCACTCATTACGTCCCACCCCTTCTGAATTTTGCAAAATTTTCAAAATGTTTGATTGTTTAGTGTTATTTATGTATAAATAAACACAAAAAAAATACTACTCGCATGAATCTGAAATTTTCACTCATTACGTCCCACCCCTTCTGAATTTTGCAAAATTTTCAAAATGTTTGATTGTTTAGTGTTATTTATGTATAAATGAACACACAAAAAATACTACTCGCATGAATCTGAAATGTTCACTCATTACGTCCCACCCCTTCTGAATTTTGCAAAAATTTCAAAATGTTTGATTGTTTAGTGTTATTTATGTATAAATAAACACAAAAAAATACTACTCGCATGAATCTGAAATTTTCACCCATTACGTCCCACCCCTTCTGAATTTTGCAAATTTTTCAAAATGTTTGATTGTTTAGTGTTATTTATGTATAAATGAACACAAAAAAATACTACTCGCATGAATCTGAAATTTTCACCCATTACGTCCCACCCCTTCTGAATTTTGCAAAATTTTCAAAATGTTTGATTGTTTAGTGTTATTTATGTATAAATGAACACAAAAAAATACTACTCGCATGAATCTGAAATTTTCACCCATTACGTCCCACCCCTTCTGAATTTTGCAAAATTTTCAAAATGTTTGATTGTTTAGTGTTATTTATGTATAAATGAACACAAAAAATACTACTCGCATAAATCTGAAATTTTCACCCATTACGTCCAACCTCTTCTGAATTTTGCAAAATTTTCAAAATGTTTCATTGTTTAGTGTTATTTATGTATAAATAAACACAAAAAAATATTACTCGCATAAATCTGAAATTTTCACCCATTACGTCCAACCTCTTCTGAATTTTGCAAATTTTTCAAAATGTTTGATTGTTTAGTGTTATTTATGTATAAATAAACACAAAAAAATATTACTCGCATAAATCTGAAATTTTCACCCATTACGTCCAACCTCTTCTGAATTTTGCAAAATTTTCAAAATGTTTGATTGTTTAGTGTTATTTATGTATAAATGAACACAAAAAAAATACTACTCGCATGAATCTGAAATTTTCACTCATTACGTCCCACCCCTAATGAAATTTTCACTCATTACGTCCCACCCCTAATGAAATTTTCACTCATTACGCCCCACCCCTAATGAAATGTTCACTCATTACGTCCCACCCCTATTAATATTAATACATTGTTTACTTTGAACTATAAATACAATAACGTAAACTGCTAAAATAAAACCAATGCATATTAGTTGACAAAAATGAAAAGGGGCTCTTTGGATTGGCCCTAATAAATAACTGGCCTCGGTCGCAACGGACTTCTCTTACTCTGACTGAGGGTAGAACAGATATTACACTTTTATCCTACCCTGTAGGCCTGACATTCTGAGGTTTGCAAACCGGTTCTAATTGTTCTTAACAAGAAAATCGGGTATTTTAATTCACAATCTAGTTGGGATTAAAGCACTTTTATCTTAACCAACAAATCATAGTTTCAAAATGATGTTTAAAAAAAAACAAGAAAATAATATTTTTGAATCCTTTATAACGGATTCATTCAGTTCATAATACGATCATCAAACGATACTGTAAACATTCAATTTAACTTTCAAAGCTATATTTAAAAACAAAACAAATAATATTTTGGACAGTTCCCTAACAAAAGGTTTCGAATAATACTTTAAAAAATATAGTGGAAAAGGCAATATCAGAAAGAATGACAAAGTTGATCCATACAATCCAGCGAATTGGGAAAATAGCCGAACATACAGTTACTAGTAAAAAACAAGCATCGAACTGATCCTGAAAAGAAGAAGCCTCTTTGTGTAAGGGTTGTCTTGTTAAGCAGGGCGAGATTATCAGTATTTGGGAAGTCTGATTTTGTTGCCAGCAATGAGGCGAAAGAGTCGCACAGGGGAAGATTTCGGGCAGACTGTCGAGAATAATATTTCATAGGCTTGACTTAAGTATCAATTTATGACGCCAATATTCTAACGTCTATTTTTTTTAAGTTGTGAAAGTGTATATTTCCTCCGCTTTCGATTTGCTGAAATAACATTTTTGTATTAAGATTCCAATCCAAACACAGTTGATATTTTTGCAAAAAAATATTCGTTTTCTGTTGTTGATTGAGCAAGTCGTGCATTGCAATTTCAGCAATTTATACAAAATACGCTTAGTAAAGACAGCTTATATATATATATATATATATATATATATATATATATATATATATATATATATAAGCTGTCTTTACTAAGCGTATTTTGTATAAATATATATATATATATCGCATATATTCATTTAGATAATATATATTTATAATATAAATATAATATATATATTATATTTACATTATAAATACTAGCAAATATACGCTCCTTCCGGTTCCATATTTTTGCTAGGCTGCCGCGTCAAAAATGACGCTAGTATGTAATTTGGGTAGAGCTATAAAAAGCTCTACCCAAATTACATACTAGCAATTAATAATATATTGCACATGATAAGTAACATCATTAATAAAAAGATAAATTAAGTTTGCATTATTTTGGTTTGTAGCAACCGTAAACAGTTTTTGCATTAAAAATAAATGTAAAGAAAATAAAAATTTTAAATAAAAATTGAGTGTAGTATTTATAATAGTGTAGTAGTAACGAATTAAAGTTAATAAGAGAAGGAAAAGAAGAAATAATTGTTACCTTATATACGATTCTAAAAACAGTTATTTACTTGCCCAGTAAAAGGTGTCGTCTGCTCGCATTTCTTTACATACAATTGTTTTAGAATATAATAAGTAATATTTTATGTCTTTCAAAGCGGAAAAAAGCTGTACGTAAATTAAAATCAACAATTAAAAAAACAAAATACCGACCCTAACCCTAACGACGGGGCCAAAGTTAGCGTGGGTCCTAAAGTGAAAACAAAATTCGTTATAAAGTGTGCGTGTGTGTGTGTTTAAATAGTAATTTTTAAATCAATTATTATTTTGATTAAGCAATTTGATTCAGTGAATTTAATGGCTAATAAGATTAAGAAAATAAACAAACTTAGAACGGTTTTAAAAAATAAATAAGAGGAAAATTATCACGGTGAATGTCAGCGTTGTTGTTTACATTTTAAATAATGCGCCATATTAACGCTGGCTGTTTAATCAGTTGCGCCATATTGAATTAACGGAGGGGGATGGGAACCACTGATTAAACAGCCAGCGTTAATCCATTCGTCATAGTTATATTAACTACGTAACGCATTTCATGTATGTATGTATCTGTCTGTCTGTCTAAATTATAATTTATAAGTAAGATTATTACCGAGCAAAATAACGTAAATACATCTTGAAATATGAAGAGAACAATCATGAGTGTTTATTTGCGAATACTAATCTTTTAGAAGTTCAAAAGCAATTCATTATGTAAATTGAGAAGTACGCATAGTGTTTATAGCGGTTTTTTAGTAGTATATAATGAAGCTGGCGGACTTAACAAATAGTCATAGTACTCTGATGGAATTTCGGCTTCAGACAGACAGATACATAAACTCCAGTATTAATACATATATATATATATATATATATATATATATATATATATATATATATATATATATATATATATATCTAAATGAATATATGCGAAAGATTTTTCATTGATCAATTGTATATTATAATCAAAACGGGTTACTGCTATTTAAATCAATAATATAACGTACAATCTTGATATTCTGTATATATAGTAGAGATAAAAGATCAAGAGAGAATCTTTTGACTGCCTAATTAACATAACTATTTTTGAACCATTCATAAGTAATTAATGTTTAGCATTATTAATTTAGAATTGCATTGGCTTATGTTTGCTATCTATATGCAATAGTTTCGTTTATATTGACAGTAATTAATTAAAGTTATTTATTAAATAAATCGGAAAAATAACTAAAACACCTTAAGTTTTAACTCCATGCGCTCGCTGACGACCTTACCGAAGGTTGTGGATTGCTACAAGCGATGCAGAAGCGAGAAGGGAAAGGGGGATGGGGGCACAGTGCG